>NC_069406.1:47156795-47179295 GCF_026875155.1 Cherax quadricarinatus | reverse complement strand
TCTCTCACTTGCTCCCCCTCTCTCCCTCTCTCCCTCTCTCTCCCTCTCTCCCTCTCTCCCTCTCTCCCTCTCTTGCTCTCTCTCTTCCCCATTTTCCCTTCTAACTCTCCCCCTCTCCTACCCTTCCCTTCACTCTCTCTCCCCCCCTCTCTCTCTCACTCTCACTCTCTCTTCCCCTTTTTCCTTCTCACTATCCCCCTCTCTCTACCTTCCCTTCTCTCTCTCTCTCTCTCTCTCTCTCTCTCTCTCTCTCTCTCTCTCTCTCTTCCATCTCTTCTCCATTTTTCCCTTCTCACTCTCCCCCTCTCCTTCCCTTCCCTCCTCTCTCTTTCTGCCTCACACACTCTCTCTCCCCCTTTCCCTTCTCACTCTTCCCCTCTCTCTCTCCTTCTACCTTTCCCTTCTCTCTTCTCCCACAAAAAAAAATGATGGGGACTCGCAGGAACCAAGGATCAGATGAGTATGGTTCTGGTAGGGAGGAGTGGATGGAGGAGCAGTGGAAAAGGATGGAACAAGAGTGGGAGAGAAAATTAGGAGAGCTTTCTGAAGAAATGGAGAAAGAGCTCTCTGTGAAATTGGAAAAGAGGTTGGAGAAGGAGACAAAGAATTGGGAGGCACAAGTCGAAACTGCAGTAGCCAAGATAAGGGTCCTAGAAGATGAGATAAATAGGCTGAAGCGAGTTACAGGGGCAGTGACCAGAGAAGACACAGCATATGAAGCTGCGAGGCCGAACAGGAAGGAAGGAATTATGAATTATGCTAAGGTCATATCATCCTGCCAAGGAGGACCAAGGAATGAAAGGGAAGAACAGCTGGTTGCAGATGGAAAGGGCGATAGGTCGAATGCTGAGGCACAACCATGCTATCAAGAGCCACTGGAAAAAACAAGGGAGAAACTGACCACATACAGGCAGGATCCAGAGTCACAGAGGGTGAGGCAATGGGAGGAGGAAAGGGCAAAATCAGTGTTTATCCATGGGCTTCAGGAGAGAGAGGAAAGGACACACACTGAAAGGCAGCAGGAAGAAAGAAAGGAGATTGAGAAAATCATCACGGAAATAGGTGAAGAGATGGACAAGATTGTAAATTTTCAGAGAATAGGGGGGTACTCGAAGGGGAGAAACCGACCACTCAAGCTGATTCTCAGGACGGAAACAGTGCGGAACAGGATCCTCCAAGAGAAACCACGATTGAAATATTTGGAAGAGTACAAGAGGGTGTTCCTAGACAGAGACAGAACAAAATCAGAATGACAGCAGCTGAGGGAGAGGACAAAAAAGCGAAAGGAGCTAGGAAAAGAGACAAGGATGGAACCAGCAGAGGTCAGTCAGAGCAGAACAGAACAGCAAGGGCAAGCACACACACAACTATTCTCAGAACCATACAACCTATCACACAATCCCAACACACACTACAATCCATACCCACAGCCTCCACCCAACACCGAGCTATAGAATCCCACAGTATGCCACCAGGTCTCCCACCCTCACAGGCCCCCCAAACCACAGTGTTGGAAAGGAAACTGAAGGTATGATACACAAACACTGATGGAATAACAAATAAGTGGGAGGAGTGGCATGAAAGAGTCAAAGAAGCATCACCGGACATCATAGCTCTCACAGAAACCAAGCTTACAGGTATGATAACAGATGCCATCTTTCCAACGGGATACCAAATCCTGAGGAAAGACAGAGGGAACAGGGGGGTGGAGGAGTGGCATTGCTGATCAAAAATCGCTGGAATTTTGATGAGCTGGAGAGAGGAGACAGCGGAGAAGAAAGTGATTACATAGCGGGAACGCTTCACTCTGGAGGTCCCGAGGTGGTAATAGCAGTGATGTATAACCCACCACAGAACAGCAGGAGGCCAAGGCAAGAGTATGACGAGAGCAATAGAGCGATGGTTGACACACTGGCTAGAGTGGCCAGAAGAGCTCATGCATGCATGGCAAAGCTCCTGATCATGGGTGACTTTAACCACAAGGATATTGATTGGGAGAACTTGGACCCACATGGGGGCCAAGATACATGGAGGGCTAAGATGATGGAGGTGGTACTGGAAAACTTCATGTGCCAACACGTAAGGGACACTACAAGAGAGAGAGGAGAGGATGAACCAGCAAGGCTGGACTTAGTATTCACCTTGAGTAGTGCAGATATTGAGGACATCACATATGAAAGACCCCCTTGGGGCCAGTGACCATGTGGTTTTAAGCTTCGAATACACAGTAGAGCTACAAGTGGAGGGAGAAGCAGGAAGGCCAGGACGAATGAAGCCAAACTACAAGAAAGGGGACTACACAGGAATGAGGAACTTCCTGAACGGGGTTCAGTGGGACAGAGAACTGGCAGGGAAGCCAGTTAATGAGATGATGGAATATGTAGCAACAAAATGCAAGGAGGCTGAGGAGAGGTTTGTACCCAAGGGTAACAGGAATAATGAAAAAGCCAGGATGAGCCCATGGTTTACCCAAAGGTGCAGGGAGGCAAAAACTAAGTGTGCTAGGGAATGGAAGAAATATAGAAGGCAAAGGACCCAGGAGAATAAGGAGAGCAGTCGTAGAGCCAGAAACGAATATGCACAGATAAGAAGGGAGGCCCAAAGACAATATGAAAACGACATAGCAGCAAAAGCCAAATCTGACTCGAAACTGTTGTACAGCCACATCAAGAGGAAAACAACAGTCAAGTACCAGGTAATCAGGCTAAGGAAGGAAGGAGGAGAGACAACAAGAAATGACCGTGAAGTATGTGAGGAACTCAACAAGAGATTCAAAGAAGTGTTCACAGAGGAGACAGAAGGGGCTCCAGAAAGACGGAGAGGTGGGGCACACCACCATGTGCTGGACACAGTGCACACAACCGAGGAAGAAGTGAAGAGGCTTCTGAGTGAGCTAGATACCTCAAAGGCAATGGGGCCAGATAACATCTCTCCATGGGTCCAGAGAGAGGGAGCAGAGGCGCTATGTGTACCCCTAACAACAATATTCAATACATCTATCGAAACAGGGAGATTGCCTGAGGCATGGAAGACAGCAAATGTGGTACCAATCTTTAAAAAAGGAGACAGACATGAAGCACTAAACTACAGACCAGTGTCATGACATGTATAGCATGCAAAATCATGGAAAAGATTGTCAGGAGAAGAATGGTGGAACATCTAGAAAGGAATGATCTCATCACCAGCAGACAACATGGTTTCAGAGACGGGAAATCCTGTGTCACAAACCTACTGGAGTTCTTTGACATGGTGACAGCAGTAAGACAAGAGAGAGAGGGGTGGGTGGATTGCATTTTCTTAGACTGCAAGAAGGCGTTTGACACAGTACCACACAAGAGATTAGTGCAAAAACTGGAGGACCAAGCAGGAATAACAGGGAAGGCACTGCAATGGATCAGGGAATACTTGTCAGGAAGACAGCAGGGAGTAATGGTACGAGGCGAGGTGTCAGAGTGGGCACCTGTGACCAGCGGGGTCCCACAGGGGTCAGTCCTAGGACCAGTGCTGTTTCTGGTATTTGTGAACGACATGACGGAAGGAATAAACTCCGAGGTGTCCCTGTTTGCAGATGACGTGAAGTTGATGAGAAGAGTTCATTCGATAGAAGACCAGGCAGAAATACAAAGGGATCTGGACAGGCTGCAGACCTGGTCCACAACTGGTTTCCTGGAGTTCAATCCCACCAAGTGCAAAGTCATGAGGATTGGGGAAGGGCAAAGAAGACTGCAGATGGAGTACAGTCTAGGGGGTCAGAGACTACAAACATCACTCAAGGAAAAAGATTTTGGGGGTGAGTAAAAACACCAGGCACATCCCCTGAAGTGCAAAATCAACCAAATAACTGCTGCAGCAATGGGCGCCTGGCAAAACCTCAGAACAGCATTCCGACATCTTAATAAGGAATCGTTCAGGACCCTGTAAAACCCTGTACGTTAGGCCCATATTGGAGTATGCAGCACCAGTTTGGAACCCACACCTAGCCAAGCATGTAAAGAAACTAGAGAAAGTTGCAAAGGTTTGCAACAAGACTAGTCCCAGAGCTAAGAGGTATGTCCTTTGAGGAGAGGTTAAGGGAAATCAACCTGACGACACGGGAGGACAGGAGAGATAGGGGACATGATAACGACTTACAAAATACTGAGAGGAATTGACAAGGTGGACAAAGACAGGATGTTCCAGAGACTGGACACAGTAACAAGGGGACACAGTTGGAAGTTGAAGACACAGATGAATCAAAGGGATGTTAGGAAGTATTTCTTCAGCCACAGAGTAGTCAGGAAGTGGAATAGTTTGGGAAGCGATGTAGTGGAGTCAGGATCCATACATAGCTTTAAGCAGAGGTACGATAAAGCTCATGGTTCAGGGAGAGTGACCTAGTAGCGACCAGTGAAGAGGCGGGGCCAGGAGCTTGGACTCGACCCCTGCAACCTCAACTAGGTGAGTACAACTAGGTGAGTACACACACACACACATACACACACACACCAGGTAATCAGGCTAAGGAAGGAAGGAGAGACAACAAGAAATAACAGTGAAGTATGTGAGGAACTCAACAAGAAATTCGAAGTGTTCACAAAGGAGACAGAAGGGGCTCCAGAAAGATGGAGAGGTGGGGCACACCACCATGTGCTGGAGACAGTACACACATCCGAGGAAGAAGTGAAGAGGCTTCTGAGTGAGCTAGATACCTCAAAGGCAATGGGGCCAGATAACATCTCTCCATGGGTCCTGAGAGAGGGAGCAGAGGTGCTATGGGTACCCTTAACAACAATATTCAACACATCTATCGAAACAGGGAGATTACCTGAGGTATGGAAGATAGCAAATGTAGTCCCAATTTTTAAAAAAAGGAGACAGACATGAAGCACTAAACTACAGACCAGTGTCACTGACATGTACAGTATGAAAAGTCATGGAGAAGATTATCAGGAGAAGAGTGGTGGAACACCTAGAAAGGAGTGATCTCATCAACAGCAGCCAACATGGTTTCAGGGATGGGAAATCCTGTGTCACAAACCTACTGGAGTTCTATGACATGGTGACAGCAGTAAGACAAGAGAGAGAAGTTTGGGTGGATTGCATATTCTTGGACTGCAAGAAGGCGTTTGACACAGTTCCACACAAGAGATTGGTGCCAAAAACTGGAGGAAACCAAGCAGGGGTAACAGGGAAGGCACTACATCGACCAGGGGAAAACATGTCAGGAAGACAGCAGCGAGTCATGGTACGTGGCGAGGTGTCAGAGTGGGCACCTGTGACCAGCGGGGTCCCACAGGGGTCAGTCCTAGGACCAGTGCTGTTTCTGGTATTTGTGAACGACATGACGGAAGGAATAGACTTTGAGGTGTCCCTGTTTGCAGATGATGTGAAGTTGATGAGAAGAATTCACTCGATCAAAGACCAGGCAGAACTACATAGGGATCTGGACAGGCTGCAGACCTGGTCCAGCAATTGGCTCCTGGAGTTCAATCCCACCAAGTGCAAAGTCATGAAGATTGGGGAAGAGGAAAGAAGACTGCAGACAGAGTACAGTCTAGGGGGCCAGAGACTACAAACCTCACTCAAGGAAAAAGATCTTGGGGTGAGTATAACACCAGGCACATCTCCTGAAGTGCACATCAACCAAATAATGGCTGCAGCATATGGGCGCCTAGCAAACCTCAGAACAGCATTCCGACATCTTAATAAGGGATCGTTCAGGACCCTGTACACTGTGTACGTTAGGCCCATATTGGAGTATGCGGCACCAGTTTGGAACCCACACCTAGCCAAGCATGTAAAGAAACTAGAGAAAGTGCAAAGGTTTGCAACAAGACTAGTCCCAGAGCTAAGACGTATGTCCTACGAGAAGAGGTTAAGGGAAATCAACCTGACGAGACTGGAAGACAGGAGAGATAGGGGGGACATGATAACAACATACAAAATACTGAGAGGAATTGACAAGGTGGACAAAGACAGGATTTTCCAGAGATTGGACACAGTAACAAGGGGACACAGTTGGAAGTTGAAGACACAGATGAATCACAGGGATGTTAGGAAGTATTTCTTCAGCCACAGAGTAGTCAGTAAGTGGAATAGTTTGGGAAATGATGTAGTGGAGGCAGGATCTATACATAGCTTTAAGCAGAGGTATGATAAAGCTCACGGTTCAGGGAGAGTGACCTAGTAGCGATCAGTGAAGAGGCGGGGCCAGGAGCTCGGACTCGACCCCTGCAACCTCAACTAGGTGAGTACACACACACACATACACACACACACACACACACACACACACACACACACACACACACACACACACACACACGTGAAGCAGTATCGCTGAATAGTGCTCCCAGGATATAGCGTTCTAGTGGCTGTCCTAAGATATTATTAGCGGTCATCGTACGTGAGTGAATCAGTGAACATACCTACAAGAGTGTAACAACTTTCAAGAGTGTGAATAATGTGATAAGATCAAGAATTTTTACAATTTAGATTTGAATGAATTGTGAGTGAGGGAGGGTAGCAGTCAGCTGATCAGGCTACTGGCCGCAGTGTTGACACAAAATATCCAAACAGTTAATTGGGTTAATGGTGTGATCTGAAATATTAACAAATACATATGTTAGTTGGTTATAACAGCAGTGTAGTGATAAGGTCATGAAAGAGTGATTACGTAAATACTGAAAGTAAGAAAAAATTAGTCAATCCCCAGCTGTTGGTGTTGTGAATGTAGCTAACATCATCAGACTTGTTATGACCATAATACTGTATTAAAGAAAAAAGAGGGAATACCAAGTCTTAAAATAAAAATAAAATAAAAACTTGAATGCATGATAAAGTTCCTGAAGGAGTTACAAAATTGAAGGAGTTGATAGCAGCCAACCAGCAGGAACCTCCATTGTTGTGCAGACAACATCACTTGCCTATTTGTGGTTAATTTTGGTTAGTGGCTAAAGTCTCAGTGTCTCGCCTTGCTGGTTGTATGCTATACCATCTCTCTCTCCCTATTTAGTACCAGGAGATAGATAGTGGTTAGTAAATTATCTAAATATTGCCAGGTAAACTCCAGAAGAGTTGTGTAGCCTAGTGAACCCCCCCCCCGTTTTTCTGAGGGACAAGCTAGTAAACAAGTACGCACATACAAACACACGTGTGCACCAGTAAACAAGTACGCACATACAAACACACGTGTGCACCAGTAAACAAGTACGCACATACAAACACACGTGTGCACCAGTAAACAAGTACGCACATACAAACACACGTGTGCACCCGTAATTAGTATTATAATAAACATTAGTATATATTAATAAGGAATTGAGTGAGAAAAAATAATCCTATAATCTTCAAAAAGTAAAGTAGCCTAGTGTGCGAAGATCTGGGCCGGGAGAGTACCGGTGAACCAAGAACAATAACAAAGATCTGGGCCGGGAGAGTACCAGTGAAACAACAACAATAACAAAGATCTGGGCCGGGAGAGTACCGGTGAAACAACAACAACAACAAAGATCTGGGCCGGGAGAGTACCGGTGAAACAACAACAACAACAAAGATCTGGGCCGGGAGAGTACCGGTGAAACAACAACAACAAAGATCTGGGCTGGGAGAGTACTGGTGAACCAAGAACAACAAAGATCTGGGCCGGGAGAGTACTGGTGAACCAAGAACAACAAAGATCTGGGCCGGGAGAGTACCGGTGAACCAAGAACAACAAAGATCTGGGCCGGGAGAGTACCGGTGAACCAAGAACAACAAAGATCTGGGCCGGGAGAGTACCGGTGAACCAAGAACAATAACAAATAGTGTTAACGTGACCCCCCCCCCTCTTTTTCAAAGAACGACAAGCTAGTAAACACACACACACACACACACAAACACAAGTGTACACACAAACACAAGTGTACACAATTAATATTATATAGCATATATTAGTGTATATTAATAAGGAATTCAGTGGTCAGTCGTCACGTGAGGTCACAGGCCCTGAGCTGCTTTGGGGATTAGCGTGGACGGTTACAAAGCATGGCTTGCTTCTGCAGTGTTTTAAAAACTGAGGTTGGAGAGTTGAAGGAGGGGGTCTTGCTTCTCCAGGAGGAGATTAGGAGGCTGAAGGTCCACCTCAATGGGCCTGGGAGAGAGTGTGAGGTGGTTGGAGATGTGGGGAATGAGGCTTCTAGCAGTGAGGTGCAGTCTGTCTCTCACTGTGAGGAGGCTGTAGGTGGGGAGGTAGCAACGGCTACCAGCAGTGAGGTGCAGCCCAGCACCTGCTACAAGTGGCGAGTTGTTCACAGTAATGGGAGGCGCATCAGAGTAAGGAAAGTTAAGAGTGAAGATCTGAAGGTAGGAAATCGCTTCTCTGTTCTCCAGGATGAATGTACTTCAGTGGCCAGTGAAGGTAAGGGTACTACTGCCCCTGCTAATGAAGGTAAGCGCATTCTTGTGGTTGGTGACTCTCAGGTAAGATATGTTGACCGTGCTTTTTGTAATAGGAATAAGAAGATGAGAGATAGAGTGTGCTTCCCTGGAGTTGGTGTTGGGGACATTGTCAACAGGCTGGATAATTCATGTCAGGTAATGGGAACAAGCCCATTATCTGTCTCAGTGCTGGTGGAAATGATATTGGGAAGGGTAGGAGAGAAGAGCTGCTAGATAAGTACAGGTCAGCTATAGATTTCATTAAGTCTAAGGGAGGGATCCCAATCATATGTAGCATCTTGCCTAGAAGGGGAGTAGGAAATGAATGGTTGTCTAGGGCAATTGGTGTAAATTGCTGGCTAGACAGATACTGCAAGGAACTTGCAATCCCATTCATTGACAACTGGAACAACTTTTATGGCAAACATGATATGTATGCAAGGGATGGGGTACATCTCTCTGGGGCAGGGTGGTAGCACTTGCAGACTCGATTGAGAAGGCCATTGGTGAAATGCCTATGATTTTAAACTGATGGAAGATAGAGGTATGGGTGTGTGTGGGAAACAAGCAGGTTGCAACACTAGGGTTGGAAACAGTAAATGTATAAAAGGCATTCAGCATGAAGTTATAAATAAAGACAATAGAACAGGTCAGCAAACAAAGGGGGACAGCAGAGGGCAGCAAGGGACTAGCTCCCTTAAGGTTTACTATACTAATAGCAGGAGTGTTAGAAATAAGATAGATGAGCTAAGATTAATTGCAAGTGCAGGAAACATAGATATTATTGCTATAACAGAGACCTGGCTCAATCTGAAAGATAGAGAGATGCCCTCTGAATGTCACATACAAGGCTATAAATTATTCCACACTGACAGGGTCAACAGGAAAGGTGGTGGAGTAGCGATGTATGTCAGAGACAATTTAAATTGTTGTGTTAGACAAGATATTAAATTAGAAGCGTCAGCCACTGAATCTGTTTGGTTACAGCTTCTCGAGGGCCGAGAAAAACTAATCTTGGGTGTGATTTACAGGGCCCCAAATCTTGATAGGGAGTGCAGTAAACTTCTATGGGACGAAATTCGTAAGGCATCTACATACGAAAATGTTGTGCTAATGGGAGATTTCAACTATAGACAGATTGACTGGAGCAATTTGACAGGAAATTTAGAGTCGGGTGACTTTCTTGATTCGATCCAGGATTGTTTTTTAAAACAGTTTGTGACAGAGCCAACTAGGGGAAATAACCTCCTTGACTTGGTTCTTGCCAGTAGGGAAACACTAATTAATAATCTTGAGGTTAATGATGAGCTTGGGGAGAGTGATCACAAATCACTCAGTTTTAACATATTATGGAATTCCCCTAATAATGGCAATCAAGTCTCCGTCCCTGACTTTCGCTTGGCTGATTTCATAGGACTGAAAAATTACTTAGGTGGGCTGAACTGGAATGACCTGACTAAGGGTCAGGTAGGTGGTGATGGTTGCCGATATGATGCTTTCCAGGGCATAGTTCTAGCTGCTTAGTCAAATTATGTTCCAAATAGGAAATCAGATCAAACAAAAATGATCCTAAATGGATGAACAATAGATTAAAATATCTGTTTGGTCAAAAGAGAGGCATATATAGGCAAATCAAAAGAGGAGAGGGGCAATTAAGAAATCGATATATTCAGTTAAAGAGAGAAATAAAAAAGGAATTAGAAAAGCAAAAAGAGATTATGAGGTTAAAGTTGCAAGAGAATCGAAGACTAACCCAAAAGGATTCTTTCAGGTATACAGAAGTAAGATCAGGGACAAGATAGGCCCACTCAAAAGTTCCTCGGGTCAGCTCACTGACAGTGATAAGGAAATGTGTAGAATTTTTAACACATTTCTTCCTCTCAGTTTTTACACAGGAGGATACCAGTGATATTCCAGTAATGATAAATTATGTAGAACAGGACGATAATAAACTGTGCACTATTAGGGTCACAAGTGACATGGTCCTTAGGCAAATAGATAAATTAAAACCTAACAAATCCCCAGCCCTGATGAACTGTATGCAAGGGTTCTAAAGGAATGTAAAGAGGAGCTTAGCACACCTTTGGCTAATCTTTTCAACATATCACTACAAACTGGCATGGTGCCAGATAAGTGGAAAATGGCAAATGTGATACCTATTTTCAAAACAGGTGACAGGTCCTTAGCTTCGAACTATAGACCAATAAGCCTAACCTCCATAGTGGGAAAATTTATGGAATCAATAATTGCCGAGGCAGTTCGTAGCCACCTTGAAAAGCATAAATTAATCAACGAATCTCAGCATGGTTTTACAAAGGGGCGTTCCTGCCTTACGAATTTATTAACTTTTTTCACTAAGGTATTTGAGGAGGTAGATCAATGGTAATGAATATGATATTGTGTATATGGACTTCAGTAAGGCTTTTGACAGGGTCCCACATCAGAGACTATTGAGGAAAATTAAAGCACATGGAATAGGAGGAGAAATTTTTTCCTGGATAGAGGCATGGTTGACAAATAGGCAGCAGAGAGTTTGCATAAATCGGGAGAATCAGAGTGGGGAAGCGTCACGAGCGGTGTTCCACAGGGGTCAGTGTTGCGCCCCCTGCTGTTCACAATACTACATAAACGACATAGATGAGGGCATAAAGAGCGACATCGGCAAGTTTGCCGATGACACCAAAATAGGCCGTCGAATTCATTCTGACGAGGACATTCGAGCACTCCAGGAAGATTTGAATAGACTGATGCAGTGGTCGGAGAAGTGGCAGATGCAGTTTTAATATAGACAAATGCAAAGTTCTAAATGTTGGACAGGACAATAACCATGGCCACATATAAACTAAATAATGTAGATCTTAATATTACGGATTGCGAAAAAGATTTAGGAGTTCTGGTTAGCAGTAATCTGAAACCAAGACAACAGTGCATAAGTGTTCGCAATAAAGCTAATAGAATCCTTGCTTCATATCAAGAAGCATAAATAATAGGAGTCCTCAGTTGTTCTTCAACTCTATACATCCTTGGTTAGGCCTCATTTAGATTATGCTGCACAGTTTTTGGTCACCGTATTACAGAATGGATATAAATTCTCTGGAAAATGTACAAAGGAGGATGACAAAGATGATCCCATGTAATCAGAAACCTTCCCTATGAGGATAGACTAAGGGCCCTGAAACTGCACTCTCTAGAAAGACGTAGAATTAGGGGGGATATATGATTGAGGTGTATAAGTGGAAGACAGGAATAAATAAAGGGGATGTAAATAGTGTGCTGAAAATATCTAGCCTAGAAGGACTGCAGCAATGGTTTTAAGTTGGAAAAATTCAGATTCAGGAAGGATATAGGAAAGTAACTGGTTTGGTAATAGAGTTGTGGATGAGTGGAACAAACTCCCAAGTACCGTTATAGAGGCCAGAACGTTGTGTAGCTTTAAAAATAGGTTGGATAAATACATGAGTAGATGTGGGTGGGTGTGAGTTAGACCTGATAGCTTGTGCTAACAGGTCGGTTGCCGTGTTCCTCCCTTAAGTCAATGTGACCTGACCTGACTAGGTTGGGTGCATTGGCTTAAGCCGGTAGGAGACTTGGACCTGCCTCGCATGGGCCAGTAGGCCTTCTGCAGTGTTCCTTCGTTCTTATGTTCTTATGTTTAAAAGAGTAGTGTAGCCTAGTGTGCGCACGAACAACCACACCCACACACACCCACACCCCCCCACACACACCCACACAAACCCCCACAACACACCCACACACCCCCACACACCCCCAAACACATCCACACACACCCACACACATCCACACACACCCACACACATCCACACACACCCACACACATCCACACACACCCACACACATCCCCCCACACACCCCCCTCCACACACACACATACACTCCCTCCCTCCCCCACCGACATCTCACTCCTTCACCTGATCCCTCCCCCCCTCTTTCACCCTCCCCCTTCCCACCTCTCCCTCCTTCCCCCTCTCCCCTCCCACTCACCCACTTGCTTCACTCTCCTTCCCACTCCCCCTCCCACTAATCTCCCACATAGCCACAGTTCCTCCTCTACCTCCCCCCCCCCCCACTCTGACATACACAATACTAACCTAACATACAGAATTACATAGGTTTCCCACTCTGAGGCAATCAGGATAAAACAAAAATGGGTTGCCAGAGAGCGACAAGAAAAACCAAGGGACAGGAGGAGGAAACTGCAAAGGAAGATTGGGTAGCAGAGCTCACAAAAAGGGAACATGAATGGGAAAAGAAACTAGAAGAACTTAGCATGAGAATGGAAGAGAGGATAGACATGGAAAGCAGGAAGTGGGAGGTGCAAGTCAAAGCAGCAGAGGCCAGGATACAGAGTTTAGAAGAGGAACTGAAAAATCTGAAACAGCCTAAAGAACTAAAGAACATTTTGGGATTGACAACAGAGACTGCTACCTCAGTCACAAATAAGGAGACTGTAGGGAAAGAAGGAGCAAAACAGCATGTAGAAGCTCAATCAGTGGAGAATGTAGTAAATAAAAAACCTAAGCTATATGTGGAGGCCCTAACAAACCACAGCAGAGCCCAGGGAAAGCCGAGAAGGGAAAATGATAGGCCACTGAGCCCAAGTACATTAGCTAGTGAAACTGAAGAAAGGAAAGCTGCAATGGAGGAAATCAAATTGAATGAGAGGATACACAGGGATATGCAGTGGGAGAATGAAAGGGTGAGGTCAGTCTTTGTGTATGGGCTACAGGAAGTTGAAGGGGAAACATATGAAGCCAGAAAACAAGGGGAAAAAAGCAATTGAAAGAATCATGAAAGCAATAGGAGAAGACGACATGACCCAGCTGGAAAATTTTCGGAGAATAGGGGGGTATGTAAAAAAAGGAACCCGGCCAGTGAAAGTGACCTTCAAGGCAGAATCGACTCGGAACAGGATCCTGTGGGAGAAAGCACGATTAAGGGACATGCCGGCATACAGGAAGGTGTATCTCGACCGCGACAGAACACAAGCAGAAAGGCAGAAACAGAGAGAGATGGTACAAAGGCGAAAGGAGGAAAGAGAGGGGATGGAGAAGACAGACAGGAGATCCCAGACACAGGAAGATCAAATGCAGCCTCCCTCACAACTTCCTATAGAAGCCTCCCAACCAGGTCAACCCCAGTGAAACCAAACACTCTAAACCAAAACACCCATGCCACATCCAATGCCCCCACCCACTGCATTACAAACTCCACCCCTACAGCAACCACCCATAGTTCCTTATCAGGTCTCCCACTTCCCCAACCCCAATACACCTCCCAGACCACAATCTTAGAAAAGAAGTTGAAGGTGTGGTATACAAATGCAGATGGAATAACAAATAAGTATGAGGAGTGGCACAAAAGAATCAAGGAGACATCCCCAGACATAATAGCACTCACAGAAACAAAACTCACCAGAATAATAACAGATTCAATCTTTCCAACCGGATATCAAATCCTCAGGAAAGACAGAGGGAGGAGAGGGGGAGGAGGAGTAGCACTGCTCATTAAAAACCAGTGGGGGTTTGAGAAAATGGAAGGAATGGATGGCATGGGCGAAAGGGACTACTTAGTAGGAACAATCCAGTCTGAGGGACATAAGGTGATAATTGCAGTAATGTACAACCCACCACAGAACTGCAGGAGGCCAAGAGAAGAATACGATGAGAGCAACAGAGCAATGGTCGACACACTAGCCGAGGTGGCCAGGAGAGCACACATGGAGGGAGCAAAGTTACTAGTTATGGGTGATTTCAATCACAAGGAGATTGACTGGGAAAACCTGGAGCCCCATGGGGGTCCTGAAACATGGAGAGCCAAGATGATGGATGTGGTACTGGAAAACCTCATGCATCAACATGTTAGAGACACTACCAGAGAGAGAGGAGAGGATGAACCAGCAAGACTGGACCTTGTATTCACCTTGAGTAGTTCTGACATCGAGGATATCATGTATGAAAGGCCCCTGGGAGTTAGTGATCATGTGGTTCTGTGCTTCGACTACATAGTTGAGCTCCAAGTGGAGAGAGCAGCAGGATTAGGGTGGGAAAAACCAAACTACAAAAGGGGGAACTACTCAGGCTTGAGGAACTTCCTTCAAGACATTCAGTGGGAGAGGGAACTGACAGGAAAACCAGTACAAGAAATGATGGACTATGTGGCAACAAAATGCAAGGAGGCAGAGGAGAGGTTTGTTCCCAAGGGAAACAGAAATAATGGGAAGAACAGAACGAGTCCTTGGTTCACCCAAAGGTGTAGGGAGGCAAAAACTAGGTGTACTAGAGAATGGAAAAGGTACAGAAGACAGAGACTCAGGAAAATAAAGAGATTAGCCAAAGAGCCAGAAACGAATATGCACAGATAAGAAGGGAGGCTCAGAGACAATACGAAAATGACATAGCAACGAAAGTCAAGACTGACCCGAAGCTGTTGTACAGCCACATCAGGAGAAAAACAACAGTCAAGGACCAGGTAATCAGACTGAGGAAGGGTGATGGGGAATTCACAAGAAACGACGGGGGTATGTCAGGAGCTCAACACAATTTTAAAGAAGTATTTCAGTGGAACAGTAGGGACTCCGGGGAAATCGAGCAGGGGGTGCACCAGCAAGTCGGGATGAGGTACATATAACCAAGGAGGAGGTGAAGAAGCGGGCTAGGGCAAACTTGACACCTCAAAGGCGGGGGACCAGAAACATCTCTCCGTGGGTCCTTAAAGAGGGAGCAGGACATTGTTGTACCATACAAAATCTTCACTCATTTGAACTGGTGTGGAAAATTTTTGAATTTCCAAACTATAGTGCCTAATGGGGTTTAATGTGTCATATGGGTTCAAAATGTATTTGAAAATAAGAGTAGAACCAAGAGTTCCTTTGCGCATGCGCGATGTGCGGGGGGGAGGGCGCGTATTGTTTTGAATGGTGGTGAGGAAGGAAGAAACATGGAACCACGAAATTGACGTTCACGGTGGCTAAGGATTAATACAGGCCTCATTTCATAATATGAAGTGTGTAATTGTTCCTGGTGGAGAGTGAGGGAACGGGATTTACGGGACCACAGTAATAGAGTGGTAAAAGTGTGATAAGAAAAAGGGGAAACCCGGGTGACTGACGCGCCACAATGGACTGTGTCCGGGGGAAAAATTTACCCTTGGATTAATCATCACCATCGGTCTCAGATCTTAATGGAGTGGACCTCAGTTGTATAATAGTTATGAGACTTTTAAATCGTCTTGTGAATTGTAATGTAATTAATGATAACGCTAAGTTAAGAGAATATGTGAAGTGAAATAAGTCGTTTGCTCCGAGTGAACACGCTAGACCTCGTTGTTAACGAGACGAGGAAGGGAAACTCCTTGAGTCACGATGTCTAAAGCAGGACAAACAGCGGTTTACCTCGTCCTGCTGGAATGAGAATCGTGTCGGTGTAGCAGGACATCGAAAATGAGAGGTGAATCAAAAAAATGAGGAATATCAATCCCCCACAGTTAAGTAACCCTTCTAGTTATAGCAACCTTAGACTGGCCAGTAGTGGTATGTTATAATTAGATAGGTTACGAGTGATCCAGCTACATCAAGTGACCACCAGAGAACATCTGGTAAGTAGTTGGGATTATGTACAATGTTTTCCTTGACGGATGTATCCATGTGTGTCCTCCCCCCCCCCCCCCCCCTTCATTCAGTTAAACTAATATAATCTATACAGTCCCCCAAATTAATTCGTAGCACCGTACTTGTGGGTGCTACCCAATCCATACTGGTCTCGGATAGATATGGATAAGATTGTGAGGTCGAGGGGACCACTTGGTGCGACCAGGGGTGGTTAATTTTTTCTCACATGTCTAAAACGGGGGGGACTAGGGTAAACAATATGATTGTCTCCCAATGAGATTACTGGTATGTATTTTAATTTTTGAGGAAACATACAGGTAAGCACCCTAGAAAATTTTCCATATCTGCCCGTTGGTCCTTCGAACCGGATGCAATCAGTAAAAAAATTTAATTGAATTAATTACTTAATAATTAAGTGACTGATTGAAGGAAGTGGGTGTAGGGTGCAAAAGTTTAATCGATCGTGTGATGGGATGACAATTACCCCAATTAATTGCTAGCACATGTGTGGCTAGGATATATACAAGAGTAAAGTGCAAGAATTACTCTTATAAGGCCCCTATTTAAAGTTGTATAATCAGTGATTAATAATTCTCTAACCATGACTGGATCTAATGGGTTAATGTGGCTGACAAGTCCGTAAAATTTTAGAGTAATGAAAGCATCATTACAGGCTATTAAAAGCCATGTGACAAAGGGCATTTGATTTAGTGAATCAAAGAACCGTGAACCCTAATGAATTAAAGTTATATTTAGATGCTTTAGAGAGTAGATTTGTTTGGGTACAAATTGTGGTTTAAAGACTGTGAAAGAGATCTGCTAGAAAAATTGTGCAGATGGAATGGAAATGAATGTTTTAATTAATCAACATTACGAATTGGAAGAAAAAACTGCCCTTGTGAAAGTAAGGCTTTGAATAAATTAAAAGGGTGTAAGCCAGGCAGTTGATAAACCCATTAATGCAAAGGTGTGTTTTGCCAAAACCTCCATAGTACGGTCTGGAGGAAATCAGACTAGGTCGGCAGGAATTAATTGTTCAATTGCAGACCAGTCAGCCAAACAGTTCTAAGGTATAACACATAATGACTCTGAAGTATCGGGTCAAGCCTCAAAGGGGAAAAATAATCCAGTGGTAATAATCATAGTTAAGAGTTAAATAGGCACATATCAAGTCAGGAATCAGTAATAGTGGTTCCTCACATCAAGGAAAGAGGAATAAGTACCTCAGTAAGTGTAACCCAGTTAATAAGAGGTCAGGCAAGGAAAAGAGAGACTGCCTCTTCTGCCAGGGTACTCATTTCACTAAAAATTGTAATGCCTGAATTCAGGGGACATTAAAGGGGAAAGAATGAAAGAACTTGACAGATTTATCAGATGTCTAGACAATCATAATGTAAAGGATTGTCATACCAATTGAACAGTTGCTATCAATGCAACAAGGGAAAGCACCATACATTTATGTGCAGGGTTGTATGTGATTCTTATAATAATGGTGACAATAATGATAATGTTAATAACCCTGACACTACAGTGACTGATGTAAAGGTTGCAGCTAAGGGGCAATAATGATGGCCTAGCTGAGGTAGCCTTGCCGGTGGTGGATGTAAAAATTCAGGGTAAAGGGCATAAACCCAAAACCATACGGTGTCACTCTCCTCAACACTGGTACGGGCCATGTAATTAATTTGGGAGACTACCGCCTAGTAATAAGACTAGAGGAAGTAGTGAATACGGTCACGGTGTCTTACTCATGAAAGGTCAAACCCAGTACAAGTATTTTCTATCGAGAATGTGTTGAACCAGTCTAATTTGTGGGAGCTGGACAGCATAGGGATTAATGTAAATGAGGAAAGTCCAAATGATTCCTTTACTCCGGACAATACCTGAAGGATGTTAAATGTGAATCTGGACATTACTGGGTGCGACTTCCGTGGAAGCTTGACCGTCCAGAATTACCTACTAATTATAGGGTGGCGTATGGACAGTTAAAGGACCCAGCTCTGCGAACTGAGCAAGACACCCAAAAATTTTTGACGCTTATAAAGATATAATTAATAAGCAGTTAAATAATAAATTGTTCTTACTTCAGGCGACGATAAATGCACACCTTAAGTGCACAGGCGGTCCACTGAGCGAAGTAATTGGGTAAATAATCTTATGTGGACAATTTCCGGGGGTGACGTCCCAAATGAAGAAAGGGAAATAATGAGGATATGTGAAGGGGTTAATGAAATAATGAAGAAATGTGCTGGGACTGACTTGGGATACTGAGAGACTTGTTTATTGTTAAAGTCTCAAAATTCCAGTATGCCCAATAAATTAATCCAGGGAGCATAGGCTTATGCCCCTGAGAGAATGGAAAACTAATTAGTCCATTTTGAGGGATCAATAAATATAGATGGCCATGGAGTTTGGGGCCTATATGCAGTAATGTGCTGGGACTGACTTGGGGTACTGAGAGACTTGTTATTGTTAAAGTCTCAAAATTCCAGTATGCCCAATAAATTAATCCAGGGAGCAAAAGGGGTTATGCCCCTGAGAGAATGGAACACTATTAGTCCATTTTGAGGGGGTCAATAAATATAGATGGCCATGGAGTGGTGCCTTATGCAGTAATGTGCTGGGGCCTTTACTTGGGATACTGAGAGAATTGTTATTGTTCAAGTCTCAAAATTCCAGTATGCCCAATAAATTAATCCAGGGAGCATAGGCTTATGCCCCTGAGAGAATGGAACACTAATTAGTCCATTTTGAGGGTTCAATAAATATGGGTGGCCAGTGAAGATGGAAAATTGTACTCCACATTATGTAAGTCGTCTAGCAACGACCCCCGCCCGGCCGCAGTGTGGAAAATTTTTTTTATTTTCCGAAACTATAGTGCCTAATAGGTGTTAATGTGTCTATATGGGTCAAAAATGTATTTGAAAATAAAAGTAGAACCAAGAGTTCCCCTTTTCGCATGCGCGGATGTGCGGGGGGGAGGGCGCGTATTGTTTTGAATGGTGGTGAGGAAGCTGAGAAAACATGGAACCACGAAATTGACGTTCACGGTGGCCTAAGGATTAATACAGGCCTCATTTCATAATAAGAAGTGTCGTAATTGTTCCTGGTGGGGGAGTGAGGGGAAAGGGATTTACGGGACCACAGTAATAGAGTGGTAAAAGTGTGATAAGAGAAGGACCGGGTGACTGACGCGCCACAATGGACTGTGTCCTGGGGAAAATTACCCTTGGATTAATCATCACGCATCGGTCTCAGATCTTAATGGAGTGACCTCTAGTTTGTATAATAGTTATGAGACGTTAAATCGTCTTGTGAATTGTAATGTAATTAATGATAACGCTAAGTTAAGAGAATATGTGAAGTGAAATAAGTCGTTTGCTCCGAGTGAACACGCTAGACCTCGTTGTTAACGAGACGAGGAAAGGGAAACTCCTTGAGTCACGATGTCTAAAGCAGGACAAACCAGCGGATACCTCGTCCTGCTGGAATGAGAATCGTGTCGGTGTAGCAGGACATCGAAAATGAGATGGTGAATCAAGAAATGAGGAATATCAATCACCCACAGTTAAGAACCCCTTTTAGTTTATAGCAACCTTAGACTGGGCCAGTAGTGGTATGTTATAATTAGATAGGTTACGAGTGATCCAGCTACATCAAGTGACCACCAGAGAACATCTGGTAAGTAGTGGGATTATGTACAAATGTTTCCTTGACGGATGTATCCAAGTGTGTCCTACCCCCCCCCCCCCCCCCCCCCCCTTCATTCGTTTAACTAAATTATCTATACAGTCCACCATAAACGTAGCACCGTACTTGTGGGTGCTACCCAATCCATACGGTTGATAGATTTTGAATAAGATTGTGAGGTCGAAGGGGACCACTTGGTGCGACCAGGGGTGGTTAAGTTTTCTCACATGTCTACACGGGGTGACTACGGTAAACAATATGATTGGGCTCCCAATGAGATTTCTGGGATGTATATAATGTTGAGGTACATACAGGTAAGCACCCTAGAAAATTTTCCATACTGGGCAACCCCCGTGGTATGGAAGATGGCAAATATAGCCCCAATTTTTTAAAAAGGGAGACAGACATGAGGCACTAAACTACAGACCTGTATCACTAATGTGTATATATGCAAGGTCTATCTTTAAGGACTATCAACTATACGAGGGTTTTAAAGGGTGCATGTAACCTCTACACCACCAGGCCTGGGGGTTAGTCGATTGGTATGGGTCGCATCCTGGAGACAGTGAAAATCAGACAGTCTTGATGACGCACTGACTTTTTTGGGTTATCCTAGGTGGCTAAACCCTCCGGGTTACATAAGAACATAAAGAAGGAGCACTGCAGCGGACTACTGGCCCATGCGAGGCAGATCCAAGTCGCACCGGCTTATGCCAGTCAGGTTTCAAAATCTTAGCTCTCTCTTATCTTATTTTAACATTTTAATCCCTAAAATAGTGATTAAACCATTATATATATGCAGCTCTCGGTGTATACATTATGTATATGCTACACAGTATACAATATGCAGTATATAGATGTACAAAGTAGGGTACTTTGCTGGTAGTCGATTGGGGGCGCCCTTGAGGAGATTAAAGGACCTTAATGGAAATAAGGCCCCAGTGACGCACGAACTTTATTGGGTTATCCTACTTATCCTAGGTGGCTAACCCTCTGGGTTAAAAATCTTAAATATATATGATCCTAACCAGCATACAATATATCATAGTTATAGCTCAGAAATGGATCTACTATTTCGTTTTCTGTTATTGAACCGAAAAAAGAAACTGAGTCAGGCGAGTGAAGGGAAACAGAGGTAATTGATGTAATTTGATGTAGGTTTATTGAGAACACGGATACACTTAAGTACAATTATCATTCAGTGTAAATGACTTAGGATAACCCGAAAAAGTCACTTAGTTCATTGGGGTTCTTGATCTATTGTCTTGATCTATTGATCTGTTGTCCTGTTCACCTAGCAGCAAATAGGTACCTGGTGTTAGTCGACTGGTGTGGGTCGCATCCTGGGGGACAATATTGAGGATCACAATGGAAATAAGTTAGACAGTCCTCGACGACGCACTGACTTTCTTGGTTATCCTGGGTGGCTAACCCTCCGGGTTAAAAATCCGAACGAAATCTTTCTCTCAATCACCACTAATACCGTACCGGATGGGTTCAATGAGCCAGAGTTACTCCTATCTTCAAGAAAAATAGTAGGTCTGATGTAAGCAATTATAGGCCCTGTTAGTATACTCAGTATAATATCCAAAATTCTAGAGAGGGCGGTGTACTCTCAAGTAGTTAAGTACCTTAATGACAACAACATTCTCCATAGCTATCAATCGGGCTTTAGAAGATCTTACTCAACCGACACCTCCCTAATTAATCTGATGGATTACCTGAGAACTGAATGTCAAAGGGGAACCTCATAGGTATGGTAACCTTAGACCTGCAAAAGTCTTCGATACTGTCAACCACAATATATTATGTAAAAAACTTCAAGCTATCGGTATAGGTTCTGTAGACTGGTTTAAGTCCTACCTTAGCAACAGGAGACAAATTGTCAAAATCAACAAAACGGAATCAGAACCCCTGCCGATAGCATGTGGAGTTCCCCAAGATAGTATTCTGGGTCCCTTATTATTATGTTATGTCAATGACATGCCTATCAGTGTCAAGTGCAAACTCCTACTGTATGCAGATGACAGTGCTCTGTTAGTGTCAGTAAAGACCCACAAGAATAGCTAATGTTTTAACACTGGAACTGGAGTCTGCAGCAAATGGTTATTAGACAACAAACTATCATTACACCTCGGGAAAACTCAAGCCATTCTCTTTGGCACGAAACATAAACTGAGAAGGGTAAATAATTTTAATGTCCAGTGTAATGGGGAGCCCATCACTTTGGTTTCATCAGTAAAATATCTGGGAATCCCCTTTGACCCATGCATGTCAGGAGAATTGATAGGGAACAGTGTAGTAAAGAAAGCGAATGCCAGACTGAAGTTCCTGTATAGACAAGCACAGTGTCTACCTACTGAGCTCGCAGACCCTATGTCTAGCCTTATACAATGCCATATGGATTACGCTTGCTCTTCATGGTACTCTGCCTTGACAAAAAACTGAAGATAGACTGCAAATCACCAGAACAAAATCGTAAGATTCATCCTGGGGCTGGGACCAAGAGTGCATGTAGGCCAGAATGAATTACAGCAGTTGGATATGCTGAATGTTGAAGACAGAGTAAAACAACTGAAGCTAAATCATGTCTATAAAATTGCTCACAAGCAGTATCCAGAATATCTTGCTGTCAGTTTTGTTAAGGTTGGGAACCAAAGCAATCATAGTACAAGGGGAGAGACAACTTTTTAGTACCCACAGTCAGTGGGCCCGGCTTCAAACACCTTTTATTTTACAGCAATAAAGGGGAAAGGAAAAGACTGCCCCACATGTAAAGACAGTCA
>NC_069406.1:47120865-47156295 GCF_026875155.1 Cherax quadricarinatus | reverse complement strand
TCGGGAAGGAAAACCCTGTGTCACAAACTATGTTTTTTATGACAAGGTGGACAGAAGAAGAAAAGAGAGGGGGGTGGATCGATGCATTTTTTTTGGCTGCAAAAAGGCCTTCGACACAGTTCCTAAAAGGGTTACTGAAAAAAGCTAGGGGATCGGGGCAACATAAAGGAAAGGCACTGAAATGGATCAGAGAATATCTGCAGGGAGGCAACACGAGTCATGGTACGCGAACCGAGGTTTTCAGAGTGGGCGCCTGTGACAAGCGGGGTTCCACAGGGGTCAGTCCTAGGACCTGTTCTGTTCTTGGTATATGTGAACGACATAACGGAAGGGATAGACTCAGAAGTGTCTTGTTTGCAGATGATGCGAAGTTAATTAAGAAGAATCAAATCGGACGAGGATCAGGCAGGACTACAAAGAGACCTGGACAGGCTACAAGCCTGGTCCAGCAACTGGCTCCTTGAATTTAACCCTCCCAAAATGCAAAGTCATGAAGATTGGGGAAGGCAAAGAAGACCGCAGACACAATATGTTTAGATGGCCAAAGACTGCAAACCTCACTCAATAAAAAAAGATTGGGGGTGAGTATAACACCGAGCATATCTCCTGAGGCCACACATAAATCAGATAACTGCTGCAGCAAAAGGGCCCCTGGCAAACCTACGGATAGCGTTCCGATACCTCAGTAAGGTTTCGTTTAAGACTCTGTATACCATCACGTCAGGCCCATACGGGAGTATGCAGCACCAGTTTGGAATCCACCCCTAGTCAAGCACGTCAAAAAATTAGAGAAAGTGCAAAGGTTGCAACAAGACTAGTCCCAGAGCTACGGGGATTGTCCTACGAAGAAAGGTTGAGGGAAATCGGCCTGCGACATGGGGACGGAGGGTCAGGGGAGACTGATAACGACATATAAAATACTGCGCGGAATAGACAAGGGGGACAAAGACGGGATGTTCCAGAGATGGGACACAGACACAAGAGGTCACAAATTGGAAGTTGAAGACTCAGATGAATCAAAGGGATGTAGGAAGTATTTCTTCAGTCATAGAGTAGTCAGGCCATGGAATAGCCTAGAAAGGGATGTAGTGGAGGCAGGAACCATACATAGTTTTAAGGCGAGGTATGATAGAGCTCTTGGGGCAGGGAGAGAGAGGGACCTAGTGGCAATCACGAAGAGGCGGGGCCAGGAGCTGTGACTCGACCCCTGAAACACAAATAGGTGAGTACAAATAGGTGAGTACTGCACGACTCACCAACACACACACACACACACACACACACACACAAAACACACACCTGCACGACTCACAACACACACACACACCTGCACGACTCAACACACACCCCACACACACACAAAACCCTGCACGACTCACCAACACACACACAACATCCCCCCTCACGACTGACCAACACACACACACCTGCACGACTCACCAACACCACACAACCTGCACGACTCACCAACCACACACACCTGCACGACTCACCAACACAACACACCTGCACGACTCACCAACACACACACACACACACCTGCACGACTCACCAACACACACACACACTTGCACGACTCACCAACACACACACCTGCACTACTCACCAACACACACACCTGCACGACTCACCACACACACCACCTGCACGACTCACCAACACCACCCCAACCTGCACGACTCACCAACACACACACACCTGCACGATCACAAACACACACACACACACCTGCACGACTCACCAACACCAACACACACACCTGCCGGCTCACCAACACAACACACACCTGCACGACTCCCCAACACACACACACAAAACACCTGCACGACTCACCAACACACACACCACACACCTGCACGGACTCACCAACACACACACACACCCTGCATGACTCACCAACCACACACACACACCTGCACGCCCTCACCAACACACACACACCTGCACGACTCCCCAAAACACACATACACACACCTGCACGACTCACCAACACACCACACACCTGCACGACTCACCAAACCAACACACATACCTGCAGGGACTCACCAACACACACACACACACACCTGCACGACTCACCAACACACACACACACACCTGCACTTCCACACACTCACATTCTCCTGTAATATCCAAAAATCGTTAACGAGTACTTGACTTTAATGAAAAAAAAAGAATTTTATTAGAACTGTAACGAGAGCCCTGGACTTAATGTTTTTGAGATGATTCAAAAAAGCGTGAGTAATACACAAATAACCCCAACGTAGGAGTGAGGGAGCTTACGACGGACGTTTGGTCCGACTTGGGCCATTTAAAAAAGTCACACTGCTATGTTAATTAAAACTGTGGGAAAAGCGTTAAAGCCGTACGGGTCATACAGTGACATTATAACATTTCGTGCATTAATATAGGTCATCCGCAAGTATTGTCTTAAATGCATCGATTTCGGGAGTAAAAAATGGGATTTCAGACCTGAAGTATTTTAGAGTGAACCCCTTTCAGGCAACTGAACGATTCAAAAAGAAAACAGTATCGTTCACACACGCGTTCGCGCGCGCGCACGCACCGCATACACACACACCCACACACACACACACCACACACACACACCCCACACACACACACACACACACACACACACACACACAATGTCAGGCGCAGACAAGGTGACGGTAACCAACAAAGAGACATGCCGTACGCGAAGGCCCAATCAGACCCACGTGGGGCCAGGAAAAGACGAGGGCACACTCCTGACCCGCCTCTTCGCTGATCGCTAGTAGGTCCAATCCACTCTCCTCCCTGCTCCATAAGCTTTATCGTATCCCTTTTCTTAAAGTTGTGTGTGTGTGTGAGATACGTCGAGCTAACCCTGCATAAGTCCCACCTAAGCTGGGCTTGCCTACATGTTTATCTAAAAATATTTTTCATCACTTAAGTCTTCTCATCTCAAGAATCTGTTTAAAATAGGATAATACCCCGAGAAGTGTCTCTCACCCGTTTATATACTAGTATTTTGACTGATAGTGATCAGTTGAATGCAGCCTCGACGACCTCGTATAGTAGATAAACTTAAGATCACCATTAAACCATGCTACACTACATGTATCCCCGCAGGAATGAGGTTTGACGGAGAGGCTGTGTTGATACGGCCGCCAGCACCAGCCTGATGCTGCGGACTACGTGAAGGTGATGTCTACCGTCAGAGAGGACCCGCGTGGTGGTTGACTGAGGGCTTCGTCAAAGCAGTGGCATGGTGTTCGAAATGTGCTCCCTGGAGGTGGTAGGCGGCCAGGCTGCTGCTGCCGGAGGCTGTAGATATTATCAAATGTGAGAAGACTTTTCTGATGGTGAGTCCTAGTTGTCTCTCTCCTGAATGGATCATCGTCCTACGAAGTCCTACGCATCTGTCCCGAGCTTACTGGATGGAGGATGAGACGTCACACACTCCTTTTGCTTATGTGTCCATCACTGCTGATACCTAGGCTCATTCCTCTTAATGATGAATGATTTTGAAAAACCGACAAGTTGAAGAATTGAGGAACTTATGCAAATATGGGAATCTTGATTCGAGGAAACGTTTCGCCACACATGGGGGGTGGCTTATCAGTCCAATTACAAATCAGAAGGTGTAAGGAGAGGAAGAGTTTTGAGGTAAATCAGTCCCTAGCCTGGAGGTCGATTGTGTTCTGTCCATCAATGCTTGTAGAAAGTAACAGGCATTGGCCAGTAGATAGGTGGCTTATATACTGTAGTCAGGTGAGGTGAAGCAGGAGGCGGGATCTAACTGTGGACGAAGACCTACTTCGATTAGTGGATGGTTCCTCAATGACCCGCCTCCTCCTGCTTCACCTCACCTGACTACAGTTATATTATTCTACGTCTACGGTTCATATGCTTATTTTCTTTAAGATTGAATGGACTGAACACATTCGTCTCCATGCTGAGGCATGATTACTCAAAACTCTTCCTTCCTTACACCCTTCTGATTTGTATGGACTGATGAAGCCCTGTGTGGCGAAAAACGTTTCCTCAATAAGATTCCAATATGTTGCATGAGTGTCTCCAATTCTTCATTCTCTTTGCTCAAAAACAATCAACGTTCCATACCCTCTACACTTTTCTCTTTTTTCATCAAATTGCTGGGCTAACAGCCCTCATTTTGATGGGCTGTTAGCCAATCACAAATAAACCGCACATAAAAGAGAGAAGCTTACGACGACGTTTTCGGTCCGACTTGGACCATTTTACAAAGTCACACTAACCAGAAGTAAACAAAGCAAGCAAACATGTTTAGGTAAGATCCCAATGGGATGAGCGGGAAGACGGACAGGAGAAGAATAGCTCTGGAGAGGAGTGTTCTTAGTAAGAGAAATATAGAGCAGAGCTTAACCAGCAGAAGGTGATCGTGGGGCAGAATTGAGAACAGGAATAGCATGGGACCTGTTGCATTGAAACTTGTGGTGTTGAAGTCTTGAATCTTGAGTAGCTGGCAGCAGGCTAGGTCACATCAGAGGGTTAGAACACATATGGGGTTATAGGAGTTAACTGAGGAGACAGTTAGATGGAGCCATTCGACTTTTTGTATGATGTGCTTCTAGATAGGTGGTTTAGTTTAGCCTTGTTAATGAAGGTGAAACGTAGGAGGCTTGTTGAACTCAAGAACTTGGGTTGAGTGTGAAGTGAAGCGGTGAATTCACAGAAATACTTGACTGTTCCTGCACGGAGGCTTTTGTAGAGTTAGTACTGGTTATTTATGGTGTCCAGTATGTGAAGGAGAAGTGTAGAGGTGAGGCTTTTCCCATGAGGGTTTACTGGAGTCAGTCGCTACTTCTCTTCTGAGTGGATTCATGGGCGAATCTACAATGGTGGTACAGGTGACTGAGGGGTCGACAGGAGCAGATGGGAGGAGTGTGTAACGGTTGTGTAAACAGTAGGCTGAGGAGTGGTGGAAGACAGTGGTTGAGGCAAAGCATGATCAGACCTGTTGATCAGGCCATGATCCATTCGGGACGGCCTGGCTCATGTGACCGAGGCCGCGGGGGCGTTGATCCCCGAATAACCTCAGGTAACCTCCAGGTTCTGTGCTTCAGTAAGAGAGGGGTGACGATCTGTTAAGTTCTTTTCACAAAGGAACCGAGGTTTCGACTTCAAGAATGGAGACGGGGATAGAGTGCATTGTTTTTGTTGTTTGTAGGGTCCTGATTGAAAATGTCGATCCAATTAGTTATGTTGCTTCCGATGTATTCTGTTGCTGACGACATTGAAGAGAGTCCTTCAGGGAGTGGATTGCTACCGTAAATTTGATCTGCAGGCAGGTCCTAACGACGGTAGCTAAAGCTAACTTCGGGGTGTCATTTATTGCACCGTTCACAGGCTTGATTTTCACACGATGCGACAGCATTGTGAAAGGATCTCTTGTGTGACGTTTGTTGATATAAATTCCATCCCCCGGCGGGCGGCGGGTCGATAAGGGAGGATTCCTTGGTGTAGAGCAACTGTGTGATTCGGGCAGAGCACGACGGACCAACCAGAAGTGGGCAGGACGGCATATATAGGCAGAGAAGAGGATGGAGGTGGTGTGTAGTCAGTAGGACAAGAATGGTATATAATACCGACAGATGGAAATCATGGAACATGCGCAACTCCAGGGCAGCCCTATCGTAGACGTTTCGCCATCCATCAGCCACTGGATGGCGAAACGTCCATACAACAATGACACCCAGCCGCCGCATGATATGAGAGGTGTCTTAATTTCATTCAGTAAGTCTGTAGTAGTAGTAGTAGTAGTAGTAGTAAGTAGAGAGGTAGTAGTAGTGGTAGTGGTAGAAGTGGGGAAATAAGGAGGGCGAGCTCGCCAGTCAAATACGAAGGTAAGGGGAGCAATCGCAAGAGGCTATGGTGCCCATGAGGGGAGAGCAAGCGCACAGAGGTGCGATGGAAAAGGGGAAGTGGTGAAATAAATGTCTCCTGTTTCTGTTCTTCTCATTTATTTCACCACTTCCCCTTTCACGCACCTCTGTGCGCTTGCTCTCACCTCTTCCTGCCTATATATAAGCCGTCCTGCTCCAATTCTGGTTAGTGTGCTTTGTAAATGGTCCAAGTCGGACCGTAACGTCGTCGTAAGCTTATCTCTTTTAAGTGTCGGGTTATTTGTGTATGCGTTCCGTCACGGGACCTGTGACCTTTTTTTGTTATTTTGCCCATCAATTGATGTCAAAGAAAACGTATGTCTGCTGGGGAAACTAGGCTGTTTTGAAAGAACTGTATCTGTACATGTTCTGTGACACGTGTGCCACTGTTTGTAATCTCACCTGTTTTTACTAACCGTTTATGTTGCAGAGGTCTGAACCGGCCTCATCAAACTGGCAATTTACTGAATTAATGGATTCAAAGCAGTTTTGTGCACAGATGTGTATCTGGAGATGGTTTCTGCGTGGCGTATAATAATGCAGATTTGTTGCAGGTACATCTGGAGCAGTTCAACGTTGAAGTGGACGTGATACCAAGTGGATTGTTCTAGTGCCAGATAGCGCCAGGCTTTGACTCATTGGGGCTATGTGGGGCCGCCTCTCCAGCGGCTCATCATGGATCAGGTGAATTTTTTACAGTGCCTGCTATCAACAAACTCTGTAATAGGAGTCTTCGAGGGGCCCCTAAGCAGTGAAGCGCTCGCTTGGGCATCAAGGGGTTACAGTGATGTTAAGCTACTCAAAAGTTCGTTCGGTTAGCTGGCACAGGGGCCATAATGTTTCACACCTCAGAAGGGATCGATTATTATAGTGTGAGGAGGTAACGGTCGGAGAGGTGGCTGCGGAGTGCCTTAGAGGTCGGGGAAGGGAAAGCTTGTGATGAATATGTGCAGAATAGCGGCACCCTCCATACTGAATGCCTCAGGCTTCAGGACAGAATCTTAGTGACATCGCCAAATACACGTGATATGCGAACCCGGGGGACTCTCCCAGCTTTCAGTGTTAGCTTCATCCCCCATCATATGACTCGACGCATCATGGTTATTCCGGCACTTGTCTGGAATTTAATGTGCGAGATTATTCCGCGTCTCAAATGACACCATACATTCGAAACCAAACCAGAAAGAAACTTCATTCATGACGTCTAGTGGAGGAATGAGGAAGCACTTCACCAGTGCGTGGTGAGTACAACCTGCAGGTGTGGCTTCCGCCCTCACTCACTTCTCCTCCCTGTACCACTGCATAGAGGGCACAACGCTACACAAAGGACTCTTTAGTTTCGTGGCGGTAAGCGTTGACGCCATGTGTGGTGGTTGAGTACTGGGCCCTGCCTGCTGCGTACAACCAGGCGTCGCACGCTCACCCCCGCCAACCAACACCTGGTGGTAGTGATGAGTAGCTGCAGAGACCCCATTTATGAGGATCCGGACTTCAATATGATGGCCACGACGATGCCCTTAACCTCTGCCCTCCTGGCTGAAGCTTGCGGAGGCTAGTCTGCATGACAACCCAGACAGGGTGCATCCATTGCTCTGCTGAGACTCACCAATACAGGAGATGGCTGTGGAGAATCAGTACGTGTCTATGTGTCTTGTTTCGAATCTCAGCCCTCAGATGGCTCTGGTGGTACGATGAGATTTCGTTCTCCTACTACGGAGATAGTGCCTTGAGACTAGTTTGGGACATGTTTGGCTTGTGGGGTTCTTGTGTTTACAGGATTTTTCCTTCTTCCATCTCCGTATTCATTTCGGGGTGTGGTGGGCTGATAGCGTGTGGAACAGGTAGACCTTGTGGGACTGTGTCCCTGGGGTGGCATCAGGATCATGTGTGTGGGTGGCCACAAACTTCCTCTTATAATTACAAACAATTGTCTATTCAAGTGGGTGCTGGGGACAGGCATCAAAAGTCAGCACTGACCAAACGGGGCTGTTGTTCGTACATGCGGCAAGCAGTAACAGCTGGTGATAAGGCTTGATCACCGCGAGTCCTGGTCATGGAACAGGTCTCGGGTGGGCGTCAACACCCCTCCCCGAAACACAGTAAACTTCCAGGTATACCGCCTCCGATTATTCTCGAACAAAAAATATGTGCCTCTGCCTGACTTTGTTGCCACTGACCCACACGGTGTCTAGTACTAATGAATACAAACACCCCAAAACAATAACAAATACTTCAACATAATGGTTTGAAAGAGATGGAAGTGTAATATTTTTATCATTGTTTTGTTAGTCAATATTGAATCCTTTTGATGAATTATGATAATTATTGTATTGTATTAAAAAAACTCAGTACAGTTACAGTGTGTCTGGAGTGATCTGTATATACTTTCAATGCAATCGTTGGAAACATCACCTGTGTCTGCTAAACAAATCCTTTCACCCTGGATGGTTTTCACGTCATACTTGCATCAACCAGCACATAGTTCTACGTTCATACTGCATCACCCAGGTTAGTTTTTCACGTTCATACTGCATACCCAGCATAGTTCTCACGTCATTCAGAAATCACCCAAGGTTTGTTTTAACGTCTTTATTGCATCACCAGGATAGTTTTCACGTTCTTATTGCATCACCCAGGTAGTTTTCTAGTCTTTTTGCATCACCCAGGATGTTCTCACGTCATACTCATCACCCAGGATAGTTCTCACGTCATATTCCATCAACCAGGATTGTTCTCACGTCATATTGCTCACCCAGGATAGTTATCACGTCATACTCCACACCCTGGATGTTACCGTTTACTCATCCATCAAACCTGATAGTTCTCTGTCATATTGCATCACCCAGGATAGTTATATCGTCATATTCTCACCACTGGATAGTTCTCACGTCATAATTCCATCACCCAGGATAGGTCTCACCGTAATATGCCATCACCAGGATAGTTCTCACGTCATATTCCAATCACCCAGGATAGTTCTCACGTCATATTCCATACCTGGATAGTTCTCACGTCATATTGATCACCCAGGATAGGCTCATCACGTCATAATTGCATCCTCCCAGGATTGTCTCTAACGTAATATTGCATCACCAGATAGTTTTCACGTTCCATATTGCATCACCCAGGATAGTTCTCACGTCATATTGCATCACCATGGATAGTTCTCACGTCTTATTCCATCACCCAGGATAGTTCTCTAGGTCATATTTCCATCTCCCAGGATAGTTCTCACGTCATAGTCCATCACCAAGGATTGTTCTCACGTAATTTTCCATCACCAGGATAGTTCTCACGTCATTATTCATCACCCAGGATTTGTTCTCACGGAATCATTCACATCTACCCACGATAGTTACTCACGTCATATTCCATCACCAGGATAGTTCTCACGTCATATTCCTTTCACCAGGATAGTTCTCACGTCATATTTCCCATCCACCCAGGATAGTTTCTCACGTCATTTCCATTCACCAGGATAGTTCTCACTGTCTCATATTCCATCATCCCAGGCTAGTTCACGTATAATTCCATCACCCAAGGATAGTTCTCACGTATATTGCATTCACCCAGGATAGTTCTCACGTCATATTCCTTCACCCAGGTAGTTCTCACGTCATATTGCATTGTAGGAAGGTTTCCTGTGTTGCCTAAATTCAACCACATATTGGTTTTACATTGGGTAATGTGAATAACTCATAATGTAAATACAAATAGTCAGTCTGGACTTTTTATTTGGGTTTTCACGATGTATGATTATTGTACCTTAACGTACTTGTGTCCTAATTGACTTGCCCTTAACTTGGTAACTTAGGGTTAGGTGGTTAGGTAATGCTCGTCAGGAAACAGGACAAGTTGTGTACTGACGTGGGTCTTAGGTGATGACCGCCGTTGGAGGTTTTGGTCATCTGATCGAGGCCTTCCACTGGCTTACCCTCACCCCTTTAAAAATCTTGTGTAACAGTTGTTACCACCTGAATCTTCTGATATTTAGTGGCTGTATTCTTGACTACAACTAGTTAGTGATGAAATCAATATGTAAATTCTTCTTTACCATGTAACTTTCGTGTATATGCAAATGTTGGGTTCCATTTCCTGGTTCCATTATATGCTTCTGTATTTTTTGATACCATTCCCACATGGGTTATGGTGTGTTATGAAGGTATCAACTACTTTGGGGCTTCTGTCTCACAAACTGAGGGCCTTTCGCATGCTATTTCATTACTTTTTAACAAGTCACTAGAAACTAGCGTCCTTCCCGAGACTACTCAAGATGTCATGGGTTTAACCCAAATACACTAAAGGTGGTGACCCTAAAGACAGAAAACAACTATAGGGCCAATATCAAACTTACCAATTGTATCCAAATGCTTTGAGAAACTCGTGCCACAGCGGACTATATTCATGTATAAACGGCACCAAACTACTCAACCCATGCCAAATTTGGATTCTGGACAAATAAAAGCCCAATAATGATGCAATCATTAAAATTGCATAGATCTGCTTTAACAGCATTGGAAAAATAAGGAATATCCACTAGGAATTTTTATTGACTAAGAAAAGCTTTTGACACAGTAGACCACGACACCTACTCCACTAACTTGAACATTACGGTATAAGAGGCCATGCGCTTGCTATTTCAAAGTGAGTGGTATAGTGTGAGAAGGGCATTTGCGGCACTTTTAGTATCGTATTTGGAGAGGATCCACTACAGTTTTGGATACTTTTTTGGCTATATATGCTGGATATGGGTGCTGAAATTCAGGTTGTTGGTCAGGTATAGCCTAGGAATTTTCCCCCAGTATTTCTGGTATTAGGGTGTTGTCAAATCTTATTGTTTAATTTGTGCATCTCATGCTCTGCTACAAACATAATATAGTAGGTTTTGTCTGTGTTTAGCGTAAGTTTATTGGCTGTCATCCAAGTTCGATTTGTAATCGGCTCCTCTTTCACAATGGTGTTGAGGGTGGCTGCATGATTAGGGTGAGAGAAGATGACATTTAAGTCGTGTATCAGCAAAGAGAATGGGTTTCATGGTGTTGGGGGACGTTTGGAAGGTAATTGTTGTATATGAGGAGAGAAGGGGACCAAGGATCACTTCCCTGCGGAATCCAGTATCAAGTGGCCGTTGTTGCTGATGCTGTGTCTTAATGGTGATCGTACTGTTACCTATTTAGTAATGTATGATTTGAAATAGCTATACGCATGGCCTCTTATACGCCCATTGTGGTCAAGTTTGTGGAGTGATTTCGTGGTTACTGTGTCATAAGCTTTTCTGTAGGTCAATAAAAAATTCTAAGTGGATATTCCTTATTTTCCAATGCTGTGTAAAGCAGATCAGCATTTTTTTTATGATTGCTATTCATTTAGTGCTTTTATTTCTCCTGAATCCATAATCATAATTTTTGTAATATTTTAAATTAAGAATTAAACTAAGTCTGCCCGAAGTGCCTAGCCACTGCTAGGGGTGTTCTAGTGGTTACACTCTAAACATTATTTAACTACATGTTAAACCACACAATAACCATATTCTGTAAACTCAGCTTATAATCCTTATAGAGAATATAAAACTTTGAATTGAATTACGATTTCGTGAGGTCAGTTCATTTTTTTAAGTTTCTGGTATAAGAAACTTCGTTTTCTATAATTAATTCTACTCTACTTTTAAGGGAAACTAAGCTAATTTAAAACTGTCTTTTATTTATTTTCAAGAAATACTACGCTAATTGAAACATTCTTTTTATATTCATGGAAAACTATGCTAACTGAAAAAAATTATTTTTATTTTCAAAGACTAAACTACGATAACTAAAAAATGGCTCTTATTTTTAAAGGATAACTACGATAATTGAAAAGAAAGTCTTATTTTCATGGGATAACTACTCTAATTAAAAAATTCCTCCTACTTTCAAGGGATACACGTTAATTTAAAGCTTTACATACATTGTTGACTGTTTGGAAGGGGAATAAGACTGGAGTGCCTTAAAGACTCCTCGGCTTATTGTAAGTACATGTGAAAATGCTAAACTTTATGTCAAATTGTGAGGTGATTCAGCCTGGAAGCCTTGCAGTGTGTCTGCATGAAGCACTGTCATGCATATTCGGGGTTGTCATCTGCAAGGAAGACTCGTGACTGTGGCTGAACATCATTGTCTATGTCGGTTAATGTGGATGAGGAAAACAAGATGGAGCGAGTACTGTGACTTGTGGAACAGAGCTTTTCACCGTAGCTGCCTCGGACTTTACTCTGTTGACGACTACTCTCTGTGTTCTGTTAGTGAGGAAATTATAGATCCAGATCTACCTGGAGTTCATTACCTGGACCCATTATGTACCTCTGTAAACTTTTGACTACCACCCACAGGATGGGTATGGGGCGCTTAATAAACATATTAAACTATTTGAGGCGTCCTAAATGAATATATTCATTTCCCTCAGTCTCTCCTAGTGTCTGGATAATGGTGTTGAAGGGGCATGAGGGATAACTGTGTCAAATGTTTTCCTGCAGTCCTCGTATCTTTATCTTTCTCGGTACGTGTATATTTCCACAATTTCACAAGACAGGATGGACCTCCTAACGTTACATCGGTGCTGGCATTCTCGGGGGCAAATCTTTTTCTCGCTAAACGTTCCATTACTCTCCTCCTTCCAAGCTTCTCCAGAAATTTTGATAATTATAGATGCGAGTAAATTGATATTACTTGTTAATGTTCGTGCCTTTACTCTGTTCACAGAAACTTGACCTTCTCGTAAGTTTATTTACTACAGGTACTCAGAAGTCATTTAACACATATATAGGTAACAGTATGTGTAAATTACCTAGGATAACCCATTAAGGGCGTTGTCTGGTTCTCTTGGCCCCGTGTATACCGGTGTTTTCCGGGTGGGTGGTCGGGGGTCAACGCACCGCTGCTCGGTCCATGTCCACGGTCCACAGCAAGTGGAGGAAGAACACTATTAACACCACACACAGCGGGTACCCTGGGTGTTGTTAGTGGACTGGTTGTGGGTCGCATCCTGGGACAAAATTGACCTATTTGCGGGAAATGCTCAGCATAACAAGCGGGCTTTCTATATAATAGTATGGTCATTGATGTCAGCTATGGTCCTGTATACCTTGTACATGTACTTGTAGTACATAAAGATATTTATTATTATGTATATGTCGTGTCATGAAATCAAAATCACGGAAAATGCTTATTGGCTATAGGTTTTAAAGATACTTGAGGCATGTAATAACCTACAGTAAAAGTGATGACCGTAATATATGGGTGGTGCAGAGTGTGATGGAGAGCGGTGTTTGTCTATAATGTTAATATTCGGGATGAGCGTAATATAAGTGGTGGTGAGAGTGGTGATGAGGTTAACCACATTAGACAGTAATGTTGAATACAATTCTGTTGACAAATGTAAATGACTCCATGTTGGTAGTGGCGCTGGTGATGAAAGTTGTAGTGTTGCGTGTAATGTTAGTGGAGGAGGGAATGTGAAGTGGTGGAGTCACCTATCATACATTACACATAAACAGCGTCTTGCTCTGGTTTTCGAAAGACTCACACGAGGCCTTACAAACTGGAGGTTGCACTTACAAAACTCTTGGACAATGGTTAGCACTGTTGAATCATTGATAAGGTATGCTATTTATATGACATTGTTTTTTCTTTTATGTGAGTAAATCGGCATTATCCAGGACTATATTTATGGATCAAAACTGTATAAACTTTCTAATTAAGCTGGAACTTTGCATCACTTAGAAAAAGACTTCCTGACCTTCATATAAAGTAAATCACCGGAACCCTTTGATGCTTGTGTGTCTACTAGAGTGCAGAGTCCCTGAAAATTCCCAACACCACTAAATTTCTTCATTTGTTGCATATAACCTCAAATCTACATAACTATTGTGTTCTATTTATTAAAAAAAAATCACTTCACCATCAACTTCTTGAGCATAAGAAAACGAGGGCTACAATATCTCGGTGTTTGGATTTTATATTGGGATAACTCTGCTCTCAACATATTTAACTATGTACGATCCTGCCTGATAAGTTTAATTCTTGGTGCTCCAAACTTGTGCTATTTCTGAGCCTACTCTTATTATTGGCGATTACAATTGCGAGACCACAAAAGCATTGGAAAACTCTCAGTTGTATTCGTAGTGGCAATCAACTGTTGTCACTCTTAAACAGTCACATGATAATATCCAAATTTAGGTGACCTTGAACACTCACTTTATCTATGGAGGTGTCCTTGATCTCGTGCCTGGGCTTAACATTACTTTGCCAGCTGTGAGTCTTCCATTGTCAACAGATATAGGTCTTGATCATTTCACCTAGGGCTATCCTAATTGATATTTGAATACTATCTCCCTGGTGGATATTTCAAACGAACGTTTTAATGTTCCCACTGAATCAGCTTGGTGACTGTTTGTTGCACATGTGACTGACTGGTATAATTCCTCTTGAGGTATTCCTCTGTCGAGACGTTTTAACATATGACCTTGTGAGGCAGGATTCAGAATACTTAGAGCCGCCATGAAACCTCTGGTACTCTAACCCAACAACTTCCCATAATAAATCATACCTCCTTTATAAACCAGACTTATTACATGATTCTAATACTTCGCCTACACTGAAACGTATGCTTGCAGGACTAGGCCTAGCCTATAGAAAAATCTTACCCCTGGAATGCTGAGGCTCTTCAAATGCCCTTGCTGCTGCCAAGAGAGCGTAATGGACAGAGCTGCGGCAAACAGTAACTGGGAACAATTTGTCAACGGTCTCAATGCTCACACCCACGTGAGGGGCTTGGGAGGGACATAAATGAATTAAGGGTAACAGAAATGGGCAGTTCGCGCACCCACATCCCTTGATTTAGGGCAACTGAGTTAGTCAGTGCTTGGGCTGCTTCATCTGCTATGTAATCTTCCAAGTACCACTCTAGGCAAAATTAATTGGACAATATGATGCAAGGGAGAGACTGTTTGTCTTTTTGCTCAGCAGGCAGATGATTGCAAAAATTCCTTTCACTAATTATGAACTTGATGCAGCACTAACTAAGGGCAACTTCCACGTCGGCATGGGAGGATGGTATTTCTTACAACATACTCAGATTGCTGTGTCCGAGTACCAGGTTAATACATTACTGAATTATATAACATGGCTATGTAAACTAGGGAGATCCCTCAATCTTGGACCACACTGACTCATCTTTCAATTCCTAAGCCAATCCAAACAAAATGCATTTCGGCCAATTCTCTTACTAGATAGCTTGTGTAAAACATTTGAGAGAATGATTCTTAATCGCTCTTGTACAGTAATTTCAAACAATTTTTGTCTCACCGGTTACATGGTTTCTGCATGGAAGAGTGTGAATCATTGCATAGCCACCTTTCTCACCCTGCACAACTGTCAGCTCATACACTACCTTCCTTGACCTTAAATCGCTTTCGATGTAGCTAACCGACATGTAATCACTTAGTGATACTTGCCAGAATGGATGTTTGAGGTGGCTTCTCCGCTGGATTAAAGGCTACCTGTCCAACAGAAAATGTCTGTGTTGTTCCAGGGACATAGAAGTGTAACTAAGACTTTGAATTAGGATCCAACAGGGAGAGGGTGTGCTCAGTCCACCACACACTGTCATATTCTAATTATTGCAATCTTAATGCTATGCCTAGTCAGCCCCATAATTATGTGAATTAGTTTTGCGATGATATTATATGGATACCACACCACCGATTCTCAACACCCAAAACATTCTTAATCATTTACTAGCCTCGTGTCCGGATCCTGGGGTTGATAATCTTACTGATAAAACAAAAGATACTCAATAGCGTCCTCCTCGCCAGAGAGGCAACTGTTCGTAAATCCACGTGCATGGTGGGTCTCTTCTAGAATATGTAAGCAGATTACAGGTATCTAGGCTTTGAGGTTCACTACTTGGACCTGTTGTAACACAGACTTTGTCGCCAATTCAAAGATCGACCTAGAGTGCACTAGAGTTTTGGCAGGGCTTCACCCCAGTATGGTGCTAATGTTTAAAAATTGTGAAAAGATGCATATCTTGCTTTATATTAGATCATTGTGTTGTTTATGTTGCGCCACTACTTAGCTCTTGTGTCTGACTGGAAGCTTGGAGGGCTGGACAAAACTGCAGAACGAAGCAATGAGGGTTCATTTTTAGGTTTGCCCTCGACTGCCAAAAATTTTAAATATTGCAAAAAGAACTTGATATTCAAGCATCAGAGATCATGTTACTGAAAGAAATTGTTCCTTATTGAGGGTTATATGCTCAGGCAAGCTCATTCATACCCTGCACAGAAGCCCTCCAAAATTTGCCTCAGCACTGGTGAAACACTCCTCCAGATGGATTCGGAAAAAGACTGAACCGACCTCCGCATGAATCAGATTACATGATTTGTCAAGTAAGGCAACAGCGGCACTTCTCCGCTCCATGGACTATTACCCCATTCCCAAAAATACCATTCCTCCATTCCCCCCAAAAACTACTTCTTTAATCACAACCAAAACTTCGCCTAATTGAAGCAAACATGAGGCTCTTAAGTGTATGATAACTTAGTCAACAGCACACACTCTCGCAAATTATTACGCTGTTGGTTCTGTTCACCAATCCACTGGTGAAGCTTGTAGTGTTGCTGTTGTGTACAGGGATGGGATTTCTTAAAGGAATTGGAGAACGTTCAATAATTGGGCTCTACCCTTCAGACAGAAACTGTTTGCCATACTCCTTGCAATGAAATTGAATCTATGTATCAAAGATTGACAGTTTAATAGTACTGATTCACTGTCATCCATAAATGCTCTCAAACTCATTAAGCTTAAATTGTTCATGCTTGTGTCAGAAGCCAGACAAAGGTATGGAATTTGGATTGTGGACAGTGGAGTCAGAGTGCACCATGCTGTGGATTCCATTCTCACATTGTATTCAGAGGCATGATAGAACTGATAAATTGGCTAAGACTGTATGCCTTCAAAAAGAGGGGGTAGATTACATCCTTGGCTTGTCAGGGTAGTAGTTGAATACAATAATACGAAAAGACTTTCCAAATAATAAAATATAACGTGGAAAAAATATTTTATGGACTTAAGACTCAGGGAGATTGACACATGTTCAGTCACATCTATCATCTTTCTATCATGCAGGAGGAGCCACATGTCTATGGTGCATCCATACAAAAATAAGCAGACTCTTGGATGTCACTACTGCCCGGCTCCGGACCTGGTTACAAGTATCTTTGGCAGGTTATAATCACCACCACCAGATGTAGACCAAACGAAATGTAAACTTTGCCAGATGGACTATTGTCACAACATTGATCATTATGTACTGGAGTGTGATCAAATTAATGAATTTAGAAACAACTCACTCAGAAATGTTCAAGAAAATGGCTAAGTATTTATCCAAGTGGTATTTTTGCAGACCTTTTGGAGAAATACCCTGACTTTGCTGATAGATGTAAAATAATGCATTACCTCATGTGTGCATGTTGTGTGTGTGTGTGTGTGTTGTGTATGTGTGTGCACTCACCTCGTTGAGGATTGCAGGGGGTCGAGTCCAAGCTCTGTGTACTCACCTATTTGTACTCACCTATTGTGGTTGCAGGGGTCGAGTCACAGCTCCTGGCCCCGCCTCTTCGCTGATTGCTTCTAGGTCTCTCTCTCCATGCTCCAGAGCTCTATCATACCTCGCCTTAAAAAGTATAGGACTGTTCCAGTGTGTGTGTGTTACTCACCTATTTTGTATCTCCTTTTGTGGTGGCAGGGTCCGAGTCCTAGACGTCCTGGCACCGCCTCTTCACGGGTTGCTACTTGACCCTCTCTTCTCCCGTCCTTGAGCTTTATCAAACCTCGTCTTTAACTGTGTATGGTTCCTGCTCTCCACTACGTCATTTTCTAGGCTATTCCACTGCCTTACAAATCTTATGACTGAAAGAAATCTTCTACTATCTCTCTGACTCATTTGTGTCCGTTCAACTTCCAATTGTGGCCTCTTGTTTTGTGTCCCCTCTGCGAACTTCCTGTCCTTGTCTCCTTGTCCTATTCCAAGCAGTTTTTTTTATGTCGTTATCATGTCTCCCTGACCCTCCTGTCCTCCAGTGTCGTCAGGCCGATTGCCCTTACTCTTCTTCATTGGACATTCCCCTTAGCTATGGAAAAACAAACCTTGTTGCAAACATTTGTACTTTCTCATAGTTTCTTGAGTGCTTTATCATGTGCGCGGTTCCAAAAAGGTGCTGCATACTCCAGTATGGGACCTGACATCACGGTGTACAGTGTCTGTGTGTGTGTGTGTGTGTGGGGAGGGTGTGTTTGTGTGTGTGTGTGTGTGTATGTGACTCAACAATCAACATTTGCACCAATAACTCACTTCAGTTGTGACCGGGTTGTGGAAGGGTTGAATTGCTCATTACTCATTATTTGTTCATGATTGTTAGCCATGTATAAAACGTAAGTAACCATTTCTTTCAGGATTTCATTCCTTGTAACTTGTGAATTCATTCCCTTTGTAATTGTGAGCCATTACCTTGGTATATTGTGAGTTTCATTACTTTGTTAATTGTGAATTCATTACCTCTGTTGTATACTTTGCTCAGATATCTAAACTTTGCGGGGTCCAAGTCATGGGACCAATTATGTATCCTCTGTAACATTTTGGACTACGACACACGGGATGGTATGGGATGCATAATAAACATATTAAACTAACTAAAAGGTAAACTCCAGGTAACCTCCAGGTAACCTTCAGGTTACCTCCCAGGTATCCTTACAGGTAACCTGCAGGTAACCTCCAGGTAACCTCAGGTAACCTCCAGGTAACCTTCAGTGTAACCTCCAGGTACTTCAGGTAACCTCCAGTGTAACCTCCAGGTAAACCTTCAGGTAAACTCACAGGTAAACAGGTTTATGTTTGAATATTATACGGTGCAGCTTTAACACTGTTTTGGCCTTTTCATGCCTGACTTAGGTGAGGTCGTCAGGAAACAGGACAAGTGTCTCCTGACGAGGGTCTTAGTCATATGATGACCCCGCCTTTGGAGCTTTTGGTCATCTGACAGAGGCCTTCGCTGGCTTACTGGTCCACCCTTTAATAAAGTATGGTCAAATTTATCTTTATTTGTTTCGTGTGGGTGTGTGTGTATGTTGTGTGTGTGTGTGTGTTGTGTGTGTGTGCTCACCTAATTGTAGTTATAGTTGCAGAGGTCCTGACCCGCCTCTTCGCTGATCGCTAGTAGGTCCAATCCACTCTCCTCCCTGCTCCATAAGCTTTATCGTATCCCTTTTCTTAAAGTTGTGTGTGTGTGTGAGATACGTCGAGCTAACCCTGCATAAGTCCCACCTAAGCTGGGCTTGCCTACATGTTTATCTAAAAATATTTTTCATCACTTAAGTCTTCTCATCTCAAGAATCTGTTTAAAATAGGATAATACCCCGAGAAGTGTCTCTCACCCGTTTATATACTAGTATTTTGACTGATAGTGATCAGTTGAATGCAGCCTCGACGACCTCGTATAGTAGATAAACTTAAGATCACCATTAAACCATGCTACACTACATGTATCCCCGCAGGAATGAGGTTTGACGGAGAGGCTGTGTTGATACGGCCGCCAGCACCAGCCTGATGCTGCGGACTACGTGAAGGTGATGTCTACCGTCAGAGAGGACCCGCGTGGTGGTTGACTGAGGGCTTCGTCAAAGCAGTGGCATGGTGTTCGAAATGTGCTCCCTGGAGGTGGTAGGCGGCCAGGCTGCTGCTGCCGGAGGCTGTAGATATTATCAAATGTGAGAAGACTTTTCTGATGGTGAGTCCTAGTTGTCTCTCTCCTGAATGGATCATCGTCCTACGAAGTCCTACGCATCTGTCCCGAGCTTACTGGATGGAGGATGAGACGTCACACACTCCTTTTGCTTATGTGTCCATCACTGCTGATACCTAGGCTCATTCCTCTTAATGATGAATGATTTTGAAAAACCGACAAGTTGAAGAATTGAGGAACTTATGCAAATATGGGAATCTTGATTCGAGGAAACGTTTCGCCACACATGGGGGGTGGCTTATCAGTCCAATTACAAATCAGAAGGTGTAAGGAGAGGAAGAGTTTTGAGGTAAATCAGTCCCTAGCCTGGAGGTCGATTGTGTTCTGTCCATCAATGCTTGTAGAAAGTAACAGGCATTGGCCAGTAGATAGGTGGCTTATATACTGTAGTCAGGTGAGGTGAAGCAGGAGGCGGGATCTAACTGTGGACGAAGACCTACTTCGATTAGTGGATGGTTCCTCAATGACCCGCCTCCTCCTGCTTCACCTCACCTGACTACAGTTATATTATTCTACGTCTACGGTTCATATGCTTATTTTCTTTAAGATTGAATGGACTGAACACATTCGTCTCCATGCTGAGGCATGATTACTCAAAACTCTTCCTTCCTTACACCCTTCTGATTTGTATGGACTGATGAAGCCCTGTGTGGCGAAAAACGTTTCCTCAATAAGATTCCAATATGTTGCATGAGTGTCTCCAATTCTTCATTCTCTTTGCTCAAAAACAATCAACGTTCCATACCCTCTACACTTTTCTCTTTTTTCATCAAATTGCTGGGCTAACAGCCCTCATTTTGATGGGCTGTTAGCCAATCACAAATAAACCGCACATAAAAGAGAGAAGCTTACGACGACGTTTTCGGTCCGACTTGGACCATTTTACAAAGTCACACTAACCAGAAGTAAACAAAGCAAGCAAACATGTTTAGGTAAGATCCCAATGGGATGAGCGGGAAGACGGACAGGAGAAGAATAGCTCTGGAGAGGAGTGTTCTTAGTAAGAGAAATATAGAGCAGAGCTTAACCAGCAGAAGGTGATCGTGGGGCAGAATTGAGAACAGGAATAGCATGGGACCTGTTGCATTGAAACTTGTGGTGTTGAAGTCTTGAATCTTGAGTAGCTGGCAGCAGGCTAGGTCACATCAGAGGGTTAGAACACATATGGGGTTATAGGAGTTAACTGAGGAGACAGTTAGATGGAGCCATTCGACTTTTTGTATGATGTGCTTCTAGATAGGTGGTTTAGTTTAGCCTTGTTAATGAAGGTGAAACGTAGGAGGCTTGTTGAACTCAAGAACTTGGGTTGAGTGTGAAGTGAAGCGGTGAATTCACAGAAATACTTGACTGTTCCTGCACGGAGGCTTTTGTAGAGTTAGTACTGGTTATTTATGGTGTCCAGTATGTGAAGGAGAAGTGTAGAGGTGAGGCTTTTCCCATGAGGGTTTACTGGAGTCAGTCGCTACTTCTCTTCTGAGTGGATTCATGGGCGAATCTACAATGGTGGTACAGGTGACTGAGGGGTCGACAGGAGCAGATGGGAGGAGTGTGTAACGGTTGTGTAAACAGTAGGCTGAGGAGTGGTGGAAGACAGTGGTTGAGGCAAAGCATGATCAGACCTGTTGATCAGGCCATGATCCATTCGGGACGGCCTGGCTCATGTGACCGAGGCCGCGGGGGCGTTGATCCCCGAATAACCTCAGGTAACCTCCAGGTTCTGTGCTTCAGTAAGAGAGGGGTGACGATCTGTTAAGTTCTTTTCACAAAGGAACCGAGGTTTCGACTTCAAGAATGGAGACGGGGATAGAGTGCATTGTTTTTGTTGTTTGTAGGGTCCTGATTGAAAATGTCGATCCAATTAGTTATGTTGCTTCCGATGTATTCTGTTGCTGACGACATTGAAGAGAGTCCTTCAGGGAGTGGATTGCTACCGTAAATTTGATCTGCAGGCAGGTCCTAACGACGGTAGCTAAAGCTAACTTCGGGGTGTCATTTATTGCACCGTTCACAGGCTTGATTTTCACACGATGCGACAGCATTGTGAAAGGATCTCTTGTGTGACGTTTGTTGATATAAATTCCATCCCCCGGCGGGCGGCGGGTCGATAAGGGAGGATTCCTTGGTGTAGAGCAACTGTGTGATTCGGGCAGAGCACGACGGACCAACCAGAAGTGGGCAGGACGGCATATATAGGCAGAGAAGAGGATGGAGGTGGTGTGTAGTCAGTAGGACAAGAATGGTATATAATACCGACAGATGGAAATCATGGAACATGCGCAACTCCAGGGCAGCCCTATCGTAGACGTTTCGCCATCCATCAGCCACTGGATGGCGAAACGTCCATACAACAATGACACCCAGCCGCCGCATGATATGAGAGGTGTCTTAATTTCATTCAGTAAGTCTGTAGTAGTAGTAGTAGTAGTAGTAGTAAGTAGAGAGGTAGTAGTAGTGGTAGTGGTAGAAGTGGGGAAATAAGGAGGGCGAGCTCGCCAGTCAAATACGAAGGTAAGGGGAGCAATCGCAAGAGGCTATGGTGCCCATGAGGGGAGAGCAAGCGCACAGAGGTGCGATGGAAAAGGGGAAGTGGTGAAATAAATGTCTCCTGTTTCTGTTCTTCTCATTTATTTCACCACTTCCCCTTTCACGCACCTCTGTGCGCTTGCTCTCACCTCTTCCTGCCTATATATAAGCCGTCCTGCTCCAATTCTGGTTAGTGTGCTTTGTAAATGGTCCAAGTCGGACCGTAACGTCGTCGTAAGCTTATCTCTTTTAAGTGTCGGGTTATTTGTGTATGCGTTCCGTCACGGGACCTGTGACCTTTTTTTGTTATTTTGCCCATCAATTGATGTCAAAGAAAACGTATGTCTGCTGGGGAAACTAGGCTGTTTTGAAAGAACTGTATCTGTACATGTTCTGTGACACGTGTGCCACTGTTTGTAATCTCACCTGTTTTTACTAACCGTTTATGTTGCAGAGGTCTGAACCGGCCTCATCAAACTGGCAATTTACTGAATTAATGGATTCAAAGCAGTTTTGTGCACAGATGTGTATCTGGAGATGGTTTCTGCGTGGCGTATAATAATGCAGATTTGTTGCAGGTACATCTGGAGCAGTTCAACGTTGAAGTGGACGTGATACCAAGTGGATTGTTCTAGTGCCAGATAGCGCCAGGCTTTGACTCATTGGGGCTATGTGGGGCCGCCTCTCCAGCGGCTCATCATGGATCAGGTGAATTTTTTACAGTGCCTGCTATCAACAAACTCTGTAATAGGAGTCTTCGAGGGGCCCCTAAGCAGTGAAGCGCTCGCTTGGGCATCAAGGGGTTACAGTGATGTTAAGCTACTCAAAAGTTCGTTCGGTTAGCTGGCACAGGGGCCATAATGTTTCACACCTCAGAAGGGATCGATTATTATAGTGTGAGGAGGTAACGGTCGGAGAGGTGGCTGCGGAGTGCCTTAGAGGTCGGGGAAGGGAAAGCTTGTGATGAATATGTGCAGAATAGCGGCACCCTCCATACTGAATGCCTCAGGCTTCAGGACAGAATCTTAGTGACATCGCCAAATACACGTGATATGCGAACCCGGGGGACTCTCCCAGCTTTCAGTGTTAGCTTCATCCCCCATCATATGACTCGACGCATCATGGTTATTCCGGCACTTGTCTGGAATTTAATGTGCGAGATTATTCCGCGTCTCAAATGACACCATACATTCGAAACCAAACCAGAAAGAAACTTCATTCATGACGTCTAGTGGAGGAATGAGGAAGCACTTCACCAGTGCGTGGTGAGTACAACCTGCAGGTGTGGCTTCCGCCCTCACTCACTTCTCCTCCCTGTACCACTGCATAGAGGGCACAACGCTACACAAAGGACTCTTTAGTTTCGTGGCGGTAAGCGTTGACGCCATGTGTGGTGGTTGAGTACTGGGCCCTGCCTGCTGCGTACAACCAGGCGTCGCACGCTCACCCCCGCCAACCAACACCTGGTGGTAGTGATGAGTAGCTGCAGAGACCCCATTTATGAGGATCCGGACTTCAATATGATGGCCACGACGATGCCCTTAACCTCTGCCCTCCTGGCTGAAGCTTGCGGAGGCTAGTCTGCATGACAACCCAGACAGGGTGCATCCATTGCTCTGCTGAGACTCACCAATACAGGAGATGGCTGTGGAGAATCAGTACGTGTCTATGTGTCTTGTTTCGAATCTCAGCCCTCAGATGGCTCTGGTGGTACGATGAGATTTCGTTCTCCTACTACGGAGATAGTGCCTTGAGACTAGTTTGGGACATGTTTGGCTTGTGGGGTTCTTGTGTTTACAGGATTTTTCCTTCTTCCATCTCCGTATTCATTTCGGGGTGTGGTGGGCTGATAGCGTGTGGAACAGGTAGACCTTGTGGGACTGTGTCCCTGGGGTGGCATCAGGATCATGTGTGTGGGTGGCCACAAACTTCCTCTTATAATTACAAACAATTGTCTATTCAAGTGGGTGCTGGGGACAGGCATCAAAAGTCAGCACTGACCAAACGGGGCTGTTGTTCGTACATGCGGCAAGCAGTAACAGCTGGTGATAAGGCTTGATCACCGCGAGTCCTGGTCATGGAACAGGTCTCGGGTGGGCGTCAACACCCCTCCCCGAAACACAGTAAACTTCCAGGTATACCGCCTCCGATTATTCTCGAACAAAAAATATGTGCCTCTGCCTGACTTTGTTGCCACTGACCCACACGGTGTCTAGTACTAATGAATACAAACACCCCAAAACAATAACAAATACTTCAACATAATGGTTTGAAAGAGATGGAAGTGTAATATTTTTATCATTGTTTTGTTAGTCAATATTGAATCCTTTTGATGAATTATGATAATTATTGTATTGTATTAAAAAAACTCAGTACAGTTACAGTGTGTCTGGAGTGATCTGTATATACTTTCAATGCAATCGTTGGAAACATCACCTGTGTCTGCTAAACAAATCCTTTCACCCTGGATGGTTTTCACGTCATACTTGCATCAACCAGCACATAGTTCTACGTTCATACTGCATCACCCAGGTTAGTTTTTCACGTTCATACTGCATACCCAGCATAGTTCTCACGTCATTCAGAAATCACCCAAGGTTTGTTTTAACGTCTTTATTGCATCACCAGGATAGTTTTCACGTTCTTATTGCATCACCCAGGTAGTTTTCTAGTCTTTTTGCATCACCCAGGATGTTCTCACGTCATACTCATCACCCAGGATAGTTCTCACGTCATATTCCATCAACCAGGATTGTTCTCACGTCATATTGCTCACCCAGGATAGTTATCACGTCATACTCCACACCCTGGATGTTACCGTTTACTCATCCATCAAACCTGATAGTTCTCTGTCATATTGCATCACCCAGGATAGTTATATCGTCATATTCTCACCACTGGATAGTTCTCACGTCATAATTCCATCACCCAGGATAGGTCTCACCGTAATATGCCATCACCAGGATAGTTCTCACGTCATATTCCAATCACCCAGGATAGTTCTCACGTCATATTCCATACCTGGATAGTTCTCACGTCATATTGATCACCCAGGATAGGCTCATCACGTCATAATTGCATCCTCCCAGGATTGTCTCTAACGTAATATTGCATCACCAGATAGTTTTCACGTTCCATATTGCATCACCCAGGATAGTTCTCACGTCATATTGCATCACCATGGATAGTTCTCACGTCTTATTCCATCACCCAGGATAGTTCTCTAGGTCATATTTCCATCTCCCAGGATAGTTCTCACGTCATAGTCCATCACCAAGGATTGTTCTCACGTAATTTTCCATCACCAGGATAGTTCTCACGTCATTATTCATCACCCAGGATTTGTTCTCACGGAATCATTCACATCTACCCACGATAGTTACTCACGTCATATTCCATCACCAGGATAGTTCTCACGTCATATTCCTTTCACCAGGATAGTTCTCACGTCATATTTCCCATCCACCCAGGATAGTTTCTCACGTCATTTCCATTCACCAGGATAGTTCTCACTGTCTCATATTCCATCATCCCAGGCTAGTTCACGTATAATTCCATCACCCAAGGATAGTTCTCACGTATATTGCATTCACCCAGGATAGTTCTCACGTCATATTCCTTCACCCAGGTAGTTCTCACGTCATATTGCATTGTAGGAAGGTTTCCTGTGTTGCCTAAATTCAACCACATATTGGTTTTACATTGGGTAATGTGAATAACTCATAATGTAAATACAAATAGTCAGTCTGGACTTTTTATTTGGGTTTTCACGATGTATGATTATTGTACCTTAACGTACTTGTGTCCTAATTGACTTGCCCTTAACTTGGTAACTTAGGGTTAGGTGGTTAGGTAATGCTCGTCAGGAAACAGGACAAGTTGTGTACTGACGTGGGTCTTAGGTGATGACCGCCGTTGGAGGTTTTGGTCATCTGATCGAGGCCTTCCACTGGCTTACCCTCACCCCTTTAAAAATCTTGTGTAACAGTTGTTACCACCTGAATCTTCTGATATTTAGTGGCTGTATTCTTGACTACAACTAGTTAGTGATGAAATCAATATGTAAATTCTTCTTTACCATGTAACTTTCGTGTATATGCAAATGTTGGGTTCCATTTCCTGGTTCCATTATATGCTTCTGTATTTTTTGATACCATTCCCACATGGGTTATGGTGTGTTATGAAGGTATCAACTACTTTGGGGCTTCTGTCTCACAAACTGAGGGCCTTTCGCATGCTATTTCATTACTTTTTAACAAGTCACTAGAAACTAGCGTCCTTCCCGAGACTACTCAAGATGTCATGGGTTTAACCCAAATACACTAAAGGTGGTGACCCTAAAGACAGAAAACAACTATAGGGCCAATATCAAACTTACCAATTGTATCCAAATGCTTTGAGAAACTCGTGCCACAGCGGACTATATTCATGTATAAACGGCACCAAACTACTCAACCCATGCCAAATTTGGATTCTGGACAAATAAAAGCCCAATAATGATGCAATCATTAAAATTGCATAGATCTGCTTTAACAGCATTGGAAAAATAAGGAATATCCACTAGGAATTTTTATTGACTAAGAAAAGCTTTTGACACAGTAGACCACGACACCTACTCCACTAACTTGAACATTACGGTATAAGAGGCCATGCGCTTGCTATTTCAAAGTGAGTGGTATAGTGTGAGAAGGGCATTTGCGGCACTTTTAGTATCGTATTTGGAGAGGATCCACTACAGTTTTGGATACTTTTTTGGCTATATATGCTGGATATGGGTGCTGAAATTCAGGTTGTTGGTCAGGTATAGCCTAGGAATTTTCCCCCAGTATTTCTGGTATTAGGGTGTTGTCAAATCTTATTGTTTAATTTGTGCATCTCATGCTCTGCTACAAACATAATATAGTAGGTTTTGTCTGTGTTTAGCGTAAGTTTATTGGCTGTCATCCAAGTTCGATTTGTAATCGGCTCCTCTTTCACAATGGTGTTGAGGGTGGCTGCATGATTAGGGTGAGAGAAGATGACATTTAAGTCGTGTATCAGCAAAGAGAATGGGTTTCATGGTGTTGGGGGACGTTTGGAAGGTAATTGTTGTATATGAGGAGAGAAGGGGACCAAGGATCACTTCCCTGCGGAATCCAGTATCAAGTGGCCGTTGTTGCTGATGCTGTGTCTTAATGGTGATCGTACTGTTACCTATTTAGTAATGTATGATTTGAAATAGCTATACGCATGGCCTCTTATACGCCCATTGTGGTCAAGTTTGTGGAGTGATTTCGTGGTTACTGTGTCATAAGCTTTTCTGTAGGTCAATAAAAAATTCTAAGTGGATATTCCTTATTTTCCAATGCTGTGTAAAGCAGATCAGCATTTTTTTTATGATTGCTATTCATTTAGTGCTTTTATTTCTCCTGAATCCATAATCATAATTTTTGTAATATTTTAAATTAAGAATTAAACTAAGTCTGCCCGAAGTGCCTAGCCACTGCTAGGGGTGTTCTAGTGGTTACACTCTAAACATTATTTAACTACATGTTAAACCACACAATAACCATATTCTGTAAACTCAGCTTATAATCCTTATAGAGAATATAAAACTTTGAATTGAATTACGATTTCGTGAGGTCAGTTCATTTTTTTAAGTTTCTGGTATAAGAAACTTCGTTTTCTATAATTAATTCTACTCTACTTTTAAGGGAAACTAAGCTAATTTAAAACTGTCTTTTATTTATTTTCAAGAAATACTACGCTAATTGAAACATTCTTTTTATATTCATGGAAAACTATGCTAACTGAAAAAAATTATTTTTATTTTCAAAGACTAAACTACGATAACTAAAAAATGGCTCTTATTTTTAAAGGATAACTACGATAATTGAAAAGAAAGTCTTATTTTCATGGGATAACTACTCTAATTAAAAAATTCCTCCTACTTTCAAGGGATACACGTTAATTTAAAGCTTTACATACATTGTTGACTGTTTGGAAGGGGAATAAGACTGGAGTGCCTTAAAGACTCCTCGGCTTATTGTAAGTACATGTGAAAATGCTAAACTTTATGTCAATTTGTGGTTGCAGGGGTCGAGTCACAGCTCCTGGCCCCGCCTCTTCGCTGATTGCTACTAGGTCCTCTCTCTCCCTGCTCCATGAGCTCTATCATACCTCGCCTTAAAAGTATAGACTGTTCCCGTGTGTGTGTGTACTCACCTATTTGTACTCACCTATTTGTGGTTGCAGGGGTCGAGTCCTAGCTCCTGGCCCCGCCTCTTCACCGGTTGCTACTAGACCCTCTCTCTCCCCGCTCCATGAGCTTTATCAAACCTCGTCTTAAAACTGTGTATGGTTCCTGCCTCCACTACGTCATTTTCTAGGCTATTCCACTGCCTTACAACTCTATGACTGAAGAAATACTTCCTACTATCTCTCTGACTCATTTGTGTCTTCAACTTCCAATTGTGGCCTCTTGTTTCTGTGTCCCCTCCCTGGAACATCCTGTCCTTGTCCACCTTGTCTATTCCACGCAGTATTTTATATGTCGTTATCATGTCTCCCCTGACCCTCCTGTCCTCCAGTGTCGTCAGGCCGATTTCCCTTACTCTTTCTTCATAGGACATTCCCCTTAGCTCTGGAACTAACCTTGTTGCAAACCTTTGTACTTTCTCTAGTTTCTTGACGTGCTTTATCAAGTGCGGGTTCCAAACAGGTGCTGCATACTCCAGTATGGGCCTGACATACACGGTGTACAGTGTCTGTGTGTGTTGTGTGTGTGTGTGTGTGTGGTGTGTGTGTGTGTGTGTGTATGTGACTCAACAATCAACATTTGCACCAATAACTCACTACAGTTGTGACCGGGTGTGGAAGTGTGAATTGCTCATTACTCTATAATTTGTTCATGATTGTAGCCATGTATAAACGTAAGTAACCATTCTTACAGGATTCATTACCTTTGTAACTTGTGAGTTCATTACCTTTGTAAATTGTGAGCTCATTACCTTTGTAAATTGTGAGTTCATTACCTTTGTAAATTGTGAATTCATTACCTCTGTAACTTGCTCAGCTATCAAAACTTTGGGGTCCAGTCACTGGACCAATTATGTACCTCTGTAACCTTTTGACTACCGCCCACAGGATGGGTATGGGATGCATAATAAACATATTAAACTAACTAAAAGGTAACCTCCAGGTAACCTCCAGGTAACCTTCAGGTAACCTCCAGGTAACCTTCAGGTAACCTCCAGGTAACCTCCAGGTAACCTCCAGGTAACCTCCAGGTAACCTTCAGGTAACCTCCAGGTAACCTTCAGGTAACCTCCAGGTAACCTCCAGGTAACCTTCAGGTAACCTCCAGGTAACCAGGTAATGTTTGAATATAATACGGTGCAGCTTTAACACTGTTTTGGCCTTTCATGCCTGACTTAGGTGAGGTTCGTCAGGAAACAGGACAAGTGTCTCCTGACGCGGGTCTTAGTCATATGATGACCCGCCTTTGGAGCTTTTGGTCATCTGACAGAGGCCTTCCGCTGGCTTACTGGTCCACCCCTTTAAAAATTATGGTCAAATTTATCTTTATTTGTATCGTGTGTGTGTGTGTGTATGTGTGTGTGTGTGTGTGTGTGTGTGTGTGCTCACCTAATTGTAGTTGCAGAGGTCCTGGCCCCGCCTCTTCGCTGATCGCTAGTAGGTCCACTCTCTCCCTGCTCCATAAGCTTTATCGTACCTTTTCTTAAAGCTGTGTGTGTGTGTGAGATACGTCCGCGCTAACCCTGCATAAGACCACCTCAGCCTGGGCTGCTACATTTTTATCTAAAATAATTTTCACCCTTTACGTCTCTCTCTCTCAAGAATCTGACTACAATAGGATATATACCCCGAGAAGTGTCTCTCACCGTATATATACTTAGTATTCTTGACTGATAGTGAACAGTTGACATGCAGCCTCGACGACCCTCGTATAGTAGATAAACTTAAGATACCATTAACCTTGCTACACTACATGTATCCCCGCAGGAACTGACGTTGACGGAGGCTGTGTTGAACGGCGCCAGCACCAGCCTGATGCTGCGGACCTACGTGAAGGTGAAGTCACCGTCAGAGAGGACCCGCGTGGTGGTGACTGAGGGCTTCGTCAAGCAGTGGAAGGTGTTCGAAATGTGCTCCCTGGAGGTGGAAGGCGGCCAGCTGCTGCTGCCGGAGGCAGTAGAAATTATCAAAAGTGAGAAGACTTATTCTGAAGGTGAGTCCTTGTTGGTCTCTCTCCTGAATGGATCATCGTCTACGAAGTCCTACGGCATCTGTCCCGAGCTTACTGGATGGAGGATCGAGCCTTCAACACTCCTTTTGTTAAGTGTCCAACACTGCTGATACCTAGCTCATTCCTCTTAATGATGAATGATTTTGAAAACCGACAAGTTGAAGAATTGAGACACTTATGCAACATATGGGAATCTTTATTGAGGAAACGTTTCGCCACACAGTGGCTTCATCAGTCCAATACAAATCAGAAGGGTGTAAGGAGAGGAAGAGTTTTGAGGTAATCAGTCCCTCAGCCTGGAGTCGATGTGTTCAGTCCATCAATCTTGTAGAAAGTACAGCATATGGCAGTAGAAGTGGCTTATATACTGTAGTCAGGTGAGGTGAAGCAGGAGGCGGGATCTAACCTTTGGACGAAGACCTACTTCGACTAGTGGATGGTACCACTATGACCCCGCCTCCTCCTGCTTCACCTCACCTGACTACAGTATATAAGCTACGTCTACGGTCATATGCTGTACTTTCTATAAGATTGATGGACTGAACACATCGACTCCAGTCTGAGGGACTGATTACCTCAAAACTCTTCCTCTCCTTACACCCTTCTGATTTGTATTGGACTGATGAAGCCACTGTGTGGCGAAACGTTTCCTCAATAAAGATTCCCATATGTTGCATGAGTGTCTCAATTCTTCATTCCTCTTTGCTCAAAAACAATCCACGTTACATACCTCTACACTTTTTCCACTTTTTTCATCAAATTGCTGGGCTAACAGCCCATCAATTTGATGGGCTGTTAGCCCATCACAAATAACCCGCACATAAAAGAGAGAAGCTTACGACGACGTTTCGGTCCGACTTGGACCATTTACAAAGTCACACTAACCAGAAGTAAACAAAGCAAGCAAACAAGTTTAGGTAAGATCCCAATGGGATGAGCGGGGAAGACGGGACAGATGAAGAATAGCTCTGGAGAGGAGTGTTCTTAGTAAGAGAAATAGAGCCAGAGCTTAACCCAGCAGCTAAGGTGATCGTGGGGCAGACTTGAGAACAGGAATAGCAGGGACTGTTGCATTGAACTTGTGGTAGTTGAAGTCTTGAATCTTGAGTAGCTGGCAGCAGGCTAGGTCACATCAGAGGGTAGAACACATATGGGAGTTATAGGAGTAACTGAGGAGACAGGTTAGCAATGGAGCCATTTTCGAACTTTTTGAAGCTGCTTCTAGATAGGTGGTATAGTTTAGCCTTGTTACTGAAGGTGAAACGTAGAGGCTTGATGAACTCAAGAACTTGGGTGAGTGTGAAGTGAAGCGGTGATTCACAGACATACTTGACTGTTCCAGCACCGAGGCTTTTGTAGAGTTCAGTACAGGTTATGGTGTCAGTATTTGAAGGAGAAGTGTAGAAGGTGAGGCTTTCCCATGAGGGTTTACTGGAGTCGTCGCTATCTTCCTCTTCTGGAGTGGATTCATTGGGCGAATCTACAATGGTGGTAGCAGGTGACTGAGGGTCGACAGGAGCAGTGGAGAGGTGTAACGGTTGTGTAACAGTAGGCTGGGAGAGGTGGAAGACAGTGGTTGAGGCAGCATGATCAGCCTAGTTGATCAGGCCCTGATCCATCGGGAGGCCTGGTCATGGACCGGGCCGCGGGGGCGTTGATCCCCGGAATAACCTCCAGGTAACCTCCAGGTTCAGTGCTTCAGTAGAGAGAGGGGTGACGATACTGTTCAGTCTTTTCACAAAGACCGAGCGTTTCGACTTCAAGAATGGAGACGGGGATAGAGTGAATTGTTGTGTTTGTAGGGTCCTGATTGAAAAGTCGTCCATTAGTTTTGATGCTTCCGTGTCATCTGTGCAGACGACATTGAAGGAGTCCTTCAGAGAGTGGATTGCCGTAAATTTGATCTGCAGGCAGGTCCTAACGACGGTAGCTAAAGCTAACTTCGAGGAGTCATTTATTGCACCGTTCACAGGCTTGATTTTCACACGATGCGACAGCATTGTGAAAAGGATGTGACGTTTGTAGAATATAAATTCCCCACCCCGGCGGGGTCGAAGGGAGGCTTCTTGAGTGTAGAGCAACTGTGTGATCGGGCAGAGCACGACGGACCAACCAGAAGTGGAGCAGGACGGCAATATATAGGCAGGAAGAGGTGGAGGTGGTAGTAGTAGTAGTAGTACAAGAATGGTATATAATACCGACAAGATGAAATCAAGACACATGCGCAACACCCGGGCAGCCCTATCGTAGACGTTTCGCCATCCATCCAGCCACTGGATGGCGAAACGTCCACAACAAAGACACCCAGACGCCGCACATGTGTCTTAATTTCATCAGTAGTAGTAGTAGTAGTAGTAGTAGTAGTAGTAGTAGAAGAGGTAGTAGTAGTGGTAGTGGTAGAAGTGGGGAATAAGGAGGGCGAGCCAGTCAAATACGAAGGAAGGGGAGCAATGCAAGAGAGCTAGGTGCCCACTGAGGGAGAGCAAGCGCACAGAGGTGCGTGAAAGGGGAAGTGGTGAAATAAATGTCTCCTGTTTCTGTTCCTTCTTCATTTATTTCACCACTTCCCCTTTCACGCACCTCTGTGCGCTTGCTCTCCCTCTTCCTGCCTATATATAGCCGTCCTGCTCCAATTCTGGTTAGTGTGACTTTGTAAATGGTCCAAGTCGGACCGAAACGTCGTCGTAAGCTTCTCTCTTTTAAGTGCGGGTTATTTGTGTATCGTTCCAGTCACGGTACTGTGCCTTTTTTTGTTATTTAGCCCATCAAATTGATGTCTAAAGAAAACGTATGTCTGTCTGGGAAACTAGGCTGTTTTGAAAGAACTGTATCTGTACATGTTCAGTGACACGTGTGCCACTGTTTGTAATCTCACCTATTTTTACTAACCCGTTTATGGTTGCAGAGGTTGACCCGGCCTCATCAACTGTCTATTACTGAATTAATGGATTCAAAGCAGTTTTGTGCACAGATGTGTATCTGGAGATGGTTACTGCGAGGCGTATAATAATGCAGATTTGTTGCAGGTACTCTGGAGCTGTTCAACGTGACAGTGGACGTGATACCAAGTGGATTGTTCAGTGGCAAGAATAGCGCCAGGCTTCGACTCATTGGGTGCTATGTGGGCCGCCTCTCCAGCGGCCTCATGGATCAGGTGAATTTTTTACAGTGCCTGCATATCAACAACTCTGTAATAGGAGTCTTCGAGGGGCCCCTAAGCAGTGAAGCGCTCGTCTTGAGGCATACAAGGGGTTACAGTGATGTTAAGCTACTCAAATGTACGTTCGGTAAGCTGGCCACAGGGGCCATCAAGTTTCACACCTCAGAAGGGAACGATATAGTGCTTGAGGAGGTAACGGTCGGAGAGGTGGCTGCGGGTGCCTTAGATGTCCGAGGGAAGGGAAAGCTTGTGATGAAAAAGTGCAGAATAGCGGACCTCCATCAGAATGCCCTCAGGCTACAGGACAGAATCTTAGCTGACATCGCCAATAACACGCTGATAGTGCGACCCGGGGGACTCTCCCAGCTACAGTGTAGCTTCCATGCCCATCATATTGACTCGAACAGCATCATGGTTATTCCTGCCTTGTCTGGATTAAATGAGCTAGATTATCTCCGCGTCTCAAATGACACCATACATTCGAAACCAAAACCAGAAACCTTCATTCATGACGTCCTAGTGGAGGTACTGAGGAAGGCACTTCACCCCAGCTGCGTGGAGTACAACCTGCCGGTGTGGCTTCCGCCCACCACTCTCTTCTCCTCCCCTGAACCACTGCATAAGAGGGACACAACGCTACACAAAGGACTCTATAGTTTCGTGGCGGTAAGCGTGACCGCCATGGTAGTGGTGGTGGTACTGGCCTGCCTGCTGGTACAAACCAGGCGTCGCCGCTCCGCCCCCCGCACCAACAACCAGGTGGTAGTGATGAGTCAGCTGCAAGAAGACCCCATTTATGAGGATCCAGACTTCCATATGATGGCCCCGCCCGTGCCCTTACCCTCTGCCCACCTGGCTGAAGCTTGCGGAGGCAAGACTGCTGACACCAGCTCCGGTAGCAACCATTGCTCTGCTGAGACTCCACTCCAGGAGAAGGCTGTGGAGAATCAGTACGTGTCTATGTGTAAGTTTCGAAACACGCCCTCCTAGGCCACAGGTGGTACGCTGAGATTAGATCTCCTACAACGGAGAAAGTGCCTAGAGACTAGTATAGGCCTTTTTGGCAAGTGGGGTTCTTGTGTTTACCTGATTTTTCCTTCTTCCCTCTCCTGAAACATTTCGTTGTTGAGTTCAGCTCATGAGAGACAGACGACCCATGATGGCAGTGTCACAGTGGAGGCATCAGGTCATGTGTGTGGCCACAAACTTCCTCTTATAATTACAAACAATTGTCTTCAAGAGGGAGCTGGACAGGCATCAAAAGTCAGCACCTGACCAACCGGGCTGTTGTTCGTACATGCGGCCAGCAGTAACAGCCTGGTTGATAAGGCCTTGATCCACCGCGAGTCCTGGTCATGGACCAGGTCGCGGGGGGCGTCAACACCCCCTCCCCGAAACACAGTAAACTCCAGGTATACCGCTCCGATATTCTCGAACAAAAAACTGAGCCTCTGCCAGACTTTGTAGCCACTGACCCACACGGGTCTAGTACTAAATGAAATACAACAAACAATAAATACTACAACATAATGGTGAAAGAGATGGAAGTGTAAATTTTATCATTGTTTTGTTAGTCATATTGACTCCTTTTGATGAATATGATAATTATTATTGTATTAAAAAACTCAGTACAGTACAGTGTGTCTGGAGTGATCTGTGTTAATACTTAACAATGTTGGAACATCACCTGTGTCTGCCTAACACATCCTTCACCCAGGATGGTTTTCACGTCATATTGCATCACCCAGCATAGTTC
>NC_069406.1:47097231-47120365 GCF_026875155.1 Cherax quadricarinatus | reverse complement strand
CACCACCCTACAACCACCCCCCCACCACCCAACAACCCCCCCTCCACCCCCCCTACAACCACCCCTCCACCACCCTACAACCACCCTCCACCACCCATCAACCCCACCCTCCACCACCCTACAATCACCCCCTCCACCACCCTACAACCACCCCTCCACCACCCAACAACCACCCCCCACCACCCTACAACCACCCCTCCACCACCCTACAACCACCCCTCCACCACCCAACAACCACCCCCCCACCACCCAACAACCACCCCTCCACCACCCAAACAACCACCCCTCCACCACCCAACAACCACCCCTCCACCACCCTACAACCACCCCTCCACCACCCTACAACCAACCCTCCACCCCCCAAACAACCACCCCTCCACCACCCTACAATCACCCCTCCACCACCCTACAACCACCCCTCCACCACCCAACAACCACCCCCCACCCCCCTACAACCACCCCTCCACCACCCAAACAACCACCCCTCCACCACCCCAACAACCACCCCTCCACCACCCAACAACCACCCATCCACCACCCTACAATCACCACTCCACCATCACACTACAACCAATAATTGATGTGGTTTATTTTAAATAACACCAAGAGATCAGTTATGTACTTTCCTGTATGTATTTATTATTGTTATTAAAGATTCTCCGGTATTCTCCCGGCCCGGGCCTTGTCCAAGTGGTGGCCCGGCCTTGGCTCCCTCTTTAGGGAGTGTCTGAGACCTAAGTCTCCCATGGGAGGAGGCACAAGTACCTCCTCATCTTTGGGACCAACTGTCCCCAGGCCTAGCCACAAGCTAGGCCTCTCTGGTCTGCCATCCCCGCCCCAAGGGGGCTAATGGGAATGACAGTCTTATGAGCTGAAGGCTCGGACTCAGGCACCTACCCTACCCTATAAGGGTTAGGCATGGTATCGATGGTTAAGTACGTTTATTTAGGTACAGGTACACGTAAATACACTTACACATATTATCATACATAGTAACATGTATGTAAATTACCCAGGATATCCTAGAGAAAGTCAAAGTTACTTATTTCCATTGGGGTCCTTATTTACATTGGAATCCTTACTTATTTCCATTGGGGTCCTTACTTATTTCCACTGGGGCCTTTATTTCTATTAGGTCCTTACTTATTTCCATTAGGGTCCTTATATCCTTTGGAGTCCTTACTTATTTCCACTGGAGTCCTTACATATTTCCATTGGAGTTCCATTGGCAATCAATTAGTATTGAAGAGTTGAACTTATGACCAGAGCCAAGGCCGGAAGGGACAGGAAGAAGGAGGGTAAGGATAGAGAAATGGTAAAGGGTGGGGGAGGAGAGGTGGGGTGATAAAGGTAAGTGATCCAACCACTCTGGTGCAATAGTTAATGTGTGTGTGTACTCACCTATTTGTGGTTGCAGGGGTCGAGTCCTAGCTCCTGGCCCCGCCTCTTCACCGGTTGCTACTAGGCCCTCTCTCTCCCCGCTCCATGAGCTTTATCAAACCTCGTCTTAAAACTGTGTATGGTTCCTGCCTCCACTACGTCATTTTCTAGGCTATTCCACTGCCTTACAACTCTATGACTGAAGAAATACTTCCTACTATCTCTCTGACTCATTTGTGTCTTCAACTTCCAATTGTGGCCTCTTGTTTCTGTGTCCCCTCCCTGGAACATCCTGTCTTTGTCCACCTTGTCTATTCCACGCAGTATTTTATATGTCGTTATCATGTCTCCCCTGACCCTCCTGTCCTCCAGTGTGGTCAGGCCGATTTTTTTTTTGTGTGTGTGTGTGTGTGTGTGTGTGTGTGGTGTGGTGTGTGTGTGTTGTGTGTGTGTGTGTGTGTGTGTGTGTGTGTGTGTGTGTAACATCATGAAGAATATTATTGAAAGGGGTAGAGCATTTACCTTTCAGATGCACACACATGTAACAAATAAATAGGTGCACGAATCTGAACTGGTAGTGGATATACAAAGGCAAGGCGAGTGACGTACTAGAGTTATCAATAGCGTCGAAGATAATATTTATTGCATGGTGGGAACCTCTGTGAGTCCTGAAGCCGAATTCTTTTTCAGTAAAGAAGTGATTATATTCCATGTAACAGCTCAGTCTGTTGGAAATGATTTTCTCAAGAACTTTTCCAGAGACTTCAAGTAAAGATATAGATCTATAGTTCCCAGGTTGGTGGATGTCTTTATTGGGTTTAGCAAGAAAGATTATCTTTGCAGACTTAAAAACCACTGGAAAGTGTCCTGAGGCCAAGATGGCATTAAAGGTATTGACCAGAGACAGTTTACAATTTCTTGGTAACAGCTTTATTTGTTTCATTGTTATTCCAGAGAGACCAGGGGGTTTATTACGCATTCGGCCAATAACTTGACTCAGACAACACAATAAATGTCAGGGGGCCCAAGACTGTTCAACTGCCTCCCAGCATACATAAGGGGGATTACCAATAGACCCCTTATTGTCTTCAAGCAGGCACTGGACATGCACCTAAGTCGGTCCCCTACCAGCCGGGCTGTGGCTCGTACGTTGGATTACGTGCAGCCAGCAGTAACAGCCTGGTTGATCAAGCCCTGTTCCACCATGAGGCCGGGTCACAGCCCGGGCACTGGGGCGTTGCCCCCCGGAACTCTCCCGGGAAATCCAGGAATCTCTGGGAGTGTGATTGGCCTAGTAAGAGGGGGGTCATCTTCAGAGTTATGTAAAAAATAAAGGAAGGTTAAAAGGTCGCACTTTTCACCTCCATTCATTGACCAACTGGTAATAGTTATTTTAAACCGTCAACTGGCATTGTGTGACAATTTTTCCCCCCCACCACCCATCAGATTGGCTTGGTCCGGGATCAACAATTTTAATATTAACCTCCTCACATCATTATCATAAGTAAAAGCCCTAAAGCTGCCGCTCTTTCCCAGACCTGTGCGGCTGATTTTTGTTATTTAGCCAAAGGACAAATATTTCCAAAGTCACTTTTGTGAATAGCAGGGAAATTAAGCCCGTCTAAACCTCTGCAGGGAGCCCGGGGGCTGGCGTTAAAGGGTGCCTTCGATTTTTCTCTTTGATAATTTTTTTAAATGCATCCCTACTTCCTAGTGGGTTTATATTGTTGATAAGTCTTTGTTAAGCTAACGGCAATTTCATGATGGAAATCGATTATCTTTTTGGAGGGAGCTGATCGCACGTCAATTGCAGTGGAGGGGCAAATTCTCCAGCGAAACAGTAGCCCGCGGGGGGCCCAACCCTAGGGTTTTTCAGGTTGGGGGGAGGAAGGTATTCAAAAGGGAGAAGTTGTAATTTTATTAAACGGGGATGGGGCTGACCAACATTACTACCAGGAGAGACCTCTATGGAAAGGTCACAATCCTGCTTTTAAGATAAATAGCTGGGGCCCCGGATGAGGGCCCACAACGCTTAAAGAATGGTCCCCTTGGGAAGAAGGTTCCTGTCTGTCATTATTTAAATAACTGATTTCCCTTTAATCAGCCAGCGGATTACAAACACCGCAGTTAAACAGCGGGGGCGGGGGTTTAAAATCTCCTCCAGGAAAGAAGGGAAAATTGGGGGCTAAAGCTCCCGCTTCAAAACACGGAGGCCCGGGTTTGATTCCCCCGGGGGTGGAAACATTTCGACACGTTCCTTAACCGTTGCCCTGTTCACCTAGCCAAAAGGTACCCGGTGTTAGTCGACGGTTGGGCGCACCCGGGGGACAAGATTAAGGACCCCAATGGAAATAAGTTAGACAGTCCTCGATGACGCACTGACTTTCTTGGGTTATCCTGGGTGGCTAACCCTCCGGGGTTAAAAATCCGAACGAAATCTTTTAATCTTAAGAGCCGATGGAGGGGAACGGACTCTATATAGTGGTTGTCTGGGAGGACAATATCCAGTTTCTACAAGTAACTGACCATAAGAGGTCGTCACCTCAATTACAATAACGTTGTCTTCGTCAACGTGAACTTTACGATACGAATATCCTAGTGTAACCAGGACGGCAACTCCTCTATGAGGTCCTCTCTCTAGTAGAGTAACCACGTAACTTTATATGTTAATCTGCATTTCGGGTAACTTGAGTTAATTTTGTTCCCAGAATGCTACCCACACCAGTCGGTTAATATCCAGGTACCTACTTACTGCTAGGTGAACATGGACAGCAGGTGTCTTAAAGGAAACCGGGCATCGAACCACGGACTGAGGTCCGTGGTTCAATGCCCAGCTACCTTCCACCCATCATCTGTACGAACACAAGAACAATCAATTATTTATTTATTTATTTTTTTTATGTCTTTGCAAACAGTACATTGAGATTTTGTATATACAATAGTGGGTTGCAATACAAAGAGAGCCTCTATTATGCCTGGGCATTATGGGCCAACTAAACATTATTGACTTACAGTCTACTTAACACTAAGGAGTATATCATAGTTGTACAGTAGGATAGTAATTATTTCATAGTTGTACATTAGAATATTAATTATAAATGAATCAAAATTTGTATAATACAAAGATATATTTATATTCGAAAATGCTCTTTGTGAAGCACAGCCTGTTTGCCTATGTTAGGTACCTGAGATAGGCCATGTCAGTAGTAACTTTCACAAGAACATAAGTAAAACTTGTAACATTAGACACAGTACGGATGGAATGACACAAGTGTGTACGTTGAGGATATCTTTATTAAATAACTATGGAATAACAATGGAAATAAGTCACTCTGTCTGACTTTTTTGGGTTATCCTAGGTTCTCTACACATATGCTGCTATGTATGATAATTCTATGTAACTGTATTTGTGTATACCTGAATAAACTTACTTACTTACTTACTTACTTACTTAACTAGGATATCTTTGTTAACTGAGGACTAACACCCAGGTACCTGTTTTCCTGCTAGGTGAACATGGACCTCAGGTATCTTAAGGAAACGCGTCCCAATGTTTTCACCCGTGCCGGGGATTGAACCACGGATACTCAGTGTGTGAAGGAAGAGCGTTGCCTACCAAGCCACGGAACAAAAAAAAAACTGTGCACGTCTCATTGATGTCAGTTCCTTATAACAGGGCTGGTGGAGGGCTCTCGATGCAAGGAACTGGAGCTATACTACCCCTTTCCTTGGATCAAACTGAATCACCTCTCATTTTGCTTAAGAGTTTAGCATTTCACATGACTACAATAAGCCAGGAGTCTTTTATGGATTCTGTCTTATTCCCTTCCAAAACAGTCAACAATGTATGTAAAGCTTTTAAATTATCGTAGTTATCCCTTGAAAGTAGGAGGAATTTTTAATTAGTGTAGTTATCCCTTGAAAATAAGAACTTTCTTTTCAATTATCGTAGTTATCCTTTAAAAATAAGAGCAATTTTTCAGTTATCGTAGTTAGTCTTTGAAAATAAAAATAATTTTTTTCAGTTAGCATAGTTATTCCATGAATATAAAAAGAATGTTTCAATTAGCGTAGTTATTTCTTGAAAAAAATAAAAGACGTTTTAAATTAGCATAGTTATCCCTTAAAAGTAGAGAGAATTAATTATAGAAAACGAAGTTTCTTTACCAGAAACTTAAAAAAATGAACTGACTCACGAAATCGTAATTCAATTCAAAGTTTATTCTCTATAAGGATTATAATGCTGAGTTTACAGAATTTGGTTATTGTGTGGTTTACATGTAGTTAAATAATGTTTAGAGTGTACCACTAGAACACCTAGCATGGCTAGGCACTTCGGGCAGACTTAGTTTAATTCTTAATTTTAAAATATTACAAATTATGATTATGGATTCAGGAAAAATAAAAGCACTAATGATGCAATCATAAAAATGCTAGATCTGCTTTACACAGCATTGGAAAATAAGGAATATCCACTAGGAATTTTTATTGACCTAAGAAAAGCTTTTGACACAGTAAACCACGAAATCCTACTCCACAAACTTGACCACTACGGTATAAGAGGCCATGCGTTTGCTTATTTCAAATCTTACATTACTAATAGGTATCAGTACGTCACCATTAAAGACACAGCATCAGCAACACGGCCACTTGATACTGGAGTTCCGCAGGGAAGTGTCCTTGGTCCCCTGCCTTCCTCATATACATCAATGACCTTCCAAACGTATCCCAACACCTGAAACCCCCTTCTCTTTGCTGATACACGACTTATGTCATCTCTCACCCTAATCTTGCCACCCTCAACACCATTGTGAATGAGGAGCTGATTAAAATATCGACTTGGGTGACAGCCAATAAACTTACGCTTAACACTGACAAAACCTACTATATTATGTTTGGTAGCAGAGCATGAGATGCACAAATTAACATTAAGATTGACAACACCCTAATTACCAGAAATAATGGGGGAAAATTCCTAGGCTTATACCTTGACAACAACCTGAATTTCAGCACCCATATCCAGCATATACCAAAAAAGTATCCAAAACGGTTGGGATCCTCTCCAAGATACGATACTACGTGCCGCAAAATGCCCTTCTCACACTATACCACTCACTTTGAAATAAGCAAGCGCATGGCCTCTTATACCGTAATGGTCAAGTTTGTGGAGTAGGATGTCGTGGTCTACTGTGTCAAAAGCTTTTCTTAGGTCAATAAAAATTCCTAGTGGATATTCCTTATTTTCCAATGCTGTGTAAAGCAGATCTAGCATTTTTATGATTGCATCATTAGTGCTTTTATTTTCCTGAATCCAAATTGGCAGGGGTTGAGTATGTTTTGTGCCGTTATAAATGAATATAGTCTCCTGTGCACGAGTTTCTCAAAGATTTTGGATAGCAATGGTAAGTTTGATATTGGCCTATAGTTGTTTAAGTCTGTAGGGTCACCACCTTTATGTATTGGTGTAACCCTTGCCATCTTGAGTAGTTTCGGGAAGGTGCTAGTTTCTAGTGACTTGTTAAAAAGTAATGAAATAGCATGCGAAAGGTCCCTCAGTGTGTGAGACAGAAGCCACAAAGTAGTTTGATACCTTCATTACACACCATAACCCATGGTGGGAATGGTAGTCAAAAAATAACAGAAGCATATAATGGGACCAGGAATTGGAACCCAACATTTGCATATACCAAGCAAGTTACAGTGGTAATGAAGAATTTACATATTGATTTCAAAACAATAACTGAGTTTGTAGTCATGAATACAGCCACAAAATATCAGAAGATTTCAGGTGGTTACAACTGTGACCATAATTTTTAAAGGGGTGGAGGGGTAAGCCAGTGGAAGGCCTCGATCAGATGACCAAAACCTCCAACGGCGGGTCATCACCTAAGACCCACGTCAGGAAACACTTGTCCTGTTTCCTGACGAGCATTACCTAACCTAACCTAAGTTACCAGTAGTTAAGCAAGTTTATTTAGGCACAAGTACGTTTAAGTACAATTATCATACATCGTGTAACCCAAAATAAAAGTCAGACTGACTTATTTGTTATTTACATTATGAGTTATTTACATTACCCAATGTTAAACAAGATGTGGTTGAATTTAGGCAACACAGGAAACCTTCCTACAATGCAATATGACGTGAGAACTATCCTGGGTGATGGAATATGACGTGAGAACTATCCTGGGTGATGCAATATGACGTGAGAACTATCCTGGGTGATGGAATATGACGTGAGAACTATCCTGGGTGATGGAATATGACGTGAGAACTATCCTGGGTGATGGAATATGACGTGAGAACTATCCTGGGATGGAATATGACGTGAGAACTATCCTGGTGATGGAATATGACGTGAGAACTATCCTGGTGATGGAATATGACGTGAGAACTATCGTGGGTGATGGAATATGACGTGAGAACAATCCTGGGTGATGGAATATGACGTGAGAACTATCCTGGTGAGGGAAAATATGACGTGAGAACTATCCTGGTGATGGAATATGACGTGAGAACTATCCTGGGTGATGGAATATGACGTGAGAACTATCCTGGGTGATGGAATATGACGTGAGAACTATCCTGGGTGATGCAATATGACGTGAGAACTATCCTGGGTGATGCAATATGACGTGAAAACTATCCTGGGTGATGCAATATGACGTGAGAACTATCCTGGGTGATGCAATATGACGTGAGAACTATCCTGGGTGATGCAATATGACGTGAGAACTATCCTGGGTGATGGAATATGACGTGAGAACTATCCTGGGTGATGGAATATGACGTGAGAACTATCCTGGGTGATGCAATATGACGTGAGAACTATCCTGGTGATGGAATATGACGTGAGAACTACCTGGGGTGGAATATGACGTGAAACTATCCTGGGTGATGCAATATGACGGAGAACTATCCTGGGTGATGGAATAGACGTGAGAAAAATCCTGGTTGTGGAGTATGACGTGAAACTATCCTGGGTGATGCAATATGACGTGAGAACTATCCTGGGTGATGGAATATGACGTGAGAACTATCCTGGGTGATGGAGTATGACGTGAGAACTATCCTGGGTGATGCAATATGACGTGAAAACTATCCTGGGTGATGCAATATGACGTGAAAACTATCCTGGGTGATGCAATATGACGTAAAACAAACCTTTGGGTGATGCAGAAATGACGTAGAACTATGCTGGGTGATGCAGTATGACGTGAAAACTATCCTGGGTGATGCAGTATGACGTGAGAACTATGCTGGGTGATGCAATATGACGTGAAAACCATCCTGGGTGAAGGATGTGTTAGGCAGACACAGGTGATGTTCCAACATTGTAAAGTATTACAGATCACTCCAGACACACTGTACTGTACTGAGTTTTTTAATACAATAATAATTATCATATTCATCAAAAGGAGTCAATATGACTAACAAAACAATGATAAAATTTACACTTCCATCTCTTTCACCATTATGTTGTAGTATTTATTGTTTGTTGTATTTCATTTAGTACTAGACCCGTGTGGGTCAGTGGCTACAAAGTCTGGCAGAGGCTCATTTTTTTGTTCGAGAATATCGGAGCGGTATACCTGGAGTTTACTGTGTTTCGGGGGGGGGGTGTTGACGCCCCCCGCGACCTGGTCCATGACCAGGACTCGCGGTGGGTCAAGGCCTTATCAACCAGGCTGTTACTGCTGGGCCCCATGTACGAACAACAGCCCGGTTTGGTCAGGTGCTGACTTTGATGCCTGTCCAGCTCCCCTTGAAGACAATTGTTTGTAATTATAAGAGGAAGTTTGTGGCCACACACATGACCTGATGCCTCCACTGTGACACTGCCACATGGGGCGTCCCGTCTCTCATAGCTGAACTCCCAAAAACGAAATGTTCAGGAGAGGAAGAAGGAAAAATCAGGGAAACACAAGAACCCCCACTTGCCAAAAGCCTAAACTAGTCTCTAGGCACTTTCTCCGTTGTAGGAATCTAATCTCACGTACCACCTGGGCCTAGGAGGGCTGTTTCGAAACTTACACATAGACACGTACTGATTCTCCACAGCCTTCTCCTGGAGTGGAGTCTCAGCAGAGCAATGGTTGCTACCGGACTGTGTCAGCATTTCCCTCCGCAAGCTTCAGCCAGGTGGGCAGAGGGTAAGGGCACGGGCGGGGCCATCATATGGAAGTCTGGATCCTCATAAATGGGGTCTTCTTGCAGCTGACTCATCACTACCACCGGTTGTTGGTGGCGGGGGCGGAGCGGCGACGCCTGGTTGTCCACAGGCAGGCCAGTACCACCACCACACCATGGCGGTAAACGCTTACCGCCACGAAACTATAGAGTCCTTTGTGTAGCGTTGTGTCCCTTTTATGCAGGGGTTTCAGGGGAGGAGAAGAGAGTGGTGGGGGGAAGCCACACCGGCAGGTTGTACTCCACCACCCTGGGTGAAGTGCCTTCCTCAGTACCTCCACTGGGACGTCATGAATGAAGGTTTCTGGTTTTGGTTTCGAATGTATGGTGTCATTTGAGACGCGGAGATAATCTAGCCTTTTAATCCAGACAAGGCGGGAATAACCATGATGCTTTTCGAGTCAATATAATGGGATGGAAGCTACACTGTAGCTGGGAGAGCCCCCCGGGTCGCACTATCAGCGTGTTATTGGCGATGTCAGCTAAGATTCTGTCCTGTACCTGAGGGCATTCTGATGGAGGTCCGCTATTCTGCACTTTTTCATCACAAGCTTTCCCCTTTCCCCGGGCATCTAAGGCACCCGCAGCCACCTCTCCGACCGTTACCCTCCTCAACACTAATATCGTTCCCTTCTGAGGTGTGAAACTTGATGGCCCCTGTGGCCAGCCCTTTAACCGAACGACATTTGAGTAGCTTAACATCACTGTAACCCCTTGTATGCCTCAAGACGAGCGCTTCACTGCTTAGGGGCCCCTCGAAGACTCCTATTACAGAGTTGTTGATATGCAGGGACTGTAAAAAATTCACCTGATCCATGAGGCCGCTGGGAGGCGGCCCCCCATAGCACCCAATGAGTCGAAGCCTGGCGCTATTCTTTCCCCTGAACAATCCACTTGGTATCACGTCCACTTCACGTTGAACAGCTCCAGAGTACCTGCAACAAATCTGCATTATTATACGCCTCGCAGTAACCATCTCCAGATAACACATCTGTGCACAAAACTGCTTTGAATCCATTAATTCAGTAATAGACAGTTGATGAGGCCGGGTCAACCTCTGCAACCATAAACGGTTAGTAAAAATAGGTGAGATTACAAACAGTGGCACACGTGTCACTGAACATGTACAGATACGTTCTTTCAAAACAGCCTAGTTTCCCAACAGACATACGTTTTCTTTGAAAATAAATTTTGATGGGCTAAATAACAAAAAAAGGCACAATACCGTGACTGGAACGATACACAAATAACCCGCACTTAAAAGAGAGAAGCTTACGACGACGTTTCGGTCCGACTTGGACCATTTACAAAGCCACACTAACCAGAATTGGAGCAGGACGGCTATATATAGGCAGGAAGAGGGAGAGCAAGCGCACAGAGGTGCGTGAAAGGGGAAGTGGTGAAATAAATGAAGAAGGAACAGAAACAGGAGACATTTATTTCACCACTTCCCCTTTCACGCACCTCTGTGCGCTTGCTCTCCCTCATGGGCACCTAGCCTCTTGCATTGCTCCCCTTCCTTTGTATTTGACTGGCTCGCCCTCCTTATTCCCCACTTCTACCACTACCACTACTACTACCTCTTCTACTACTACTACTACTACTACTACTACTACTACTACTGATGAAATTAAGACACATGTGCGGCGTCTGGGGTCTTTGTTGTGGACGTTTCGCCATCCAGTGGCTGGGTGGTGGCGAAACGTCTACGATAGGGCTGCCCGGGGTTTGCGCATGTGTCCTTTATTTCATCTTGTCGGTATTATATACCATTTTTGTACTACTACTACTACACCACCTCCACCTCTTCCTGCCTATATATTGCCGTCCTGCTCCACTTCTGGTTGGTCCGTCGTGCTCTGCCCGATCACACAGTTGCTCTACACTCAAAAGCCTCCCTTCGACCCCGCCGGGTGGAATTTATATTCTACAAACGTCCACAAATCCTTTTCACAATGCTGTCGCATCGTGTGAAAATCAAGCCGTGAACGGTGCAATAAATGACTCCCCGAAGTTAGCTTTAGCTACCGTCGTTAGGACCTGCCTGCAGATCAAATTTACGCAATCCACTCTCTGAAGGACTCCTTCAATGTCGTCTGCACAGAGACACGGAAGCATCAAAACTAATGGACGACTTTTCAATCAGGACCCTACAAACACAACAATTCACTCTATCCCCGTCTCCATTTTTGAAGTCGAAACGCTCGGTCTTTGTGAAAAGACTGAACAGACGTCACCCCTCTCTCTACTGAAGCACTGAACCTGGAGGTTACCTGAGGTTATTCCGGGGATCAACGCCCCCGCGGCCCGGTCCATGACCAGGCCTCCCGATGGATCAGGGCCTGATCAACTAGGCTGATCATGCTGCCTCAACCACTGTCTTCCACCTCTCCCAGCCTACTGTTACACAACCGTTACACCTCTCCACTGCTCCTGTCGCCCCCTCAGTCACCTGCTACCACCATTGTAGATTCGCCCAATGAATCCACTCCAGAAGAGGAAGAAAAGCGACGACTCCAGTAAACCCTCATGGGAAAGCCTCACCTTCCCACACTTCTCCTTCAAATACTGACACCATAACCTGTACTGAACTCTACAAAAGCCTCGGTGCGGAACAGTCAAGTATGTCGTGAATCACCGCTTCACATCACACTCACCCAAGTTCTTGAGTTCAACAAGCCTCTAAAGTTTCACCTTCATAACAAGGCTAAACTAACCACCTATCTAGAAGCAGCTTCAAAAGTTCGAAAATGGCTCCATTGCTAACCTGTCTCCTCGTTACTCCTATAACCCCATATGTGTTCTAAACCCCCTGAGTGACCTAGCCTGCTGCCAGCTACTCAAGATTCAAGACTTCAACTACCACAAGTTTTAATGCAACAGTCCCTGCTATTCCTGTTCTCAAGTCTGCCCCACGATCACCTTACTGCTGGGGTTTAAACTCTGCTCTATTTCTCTTACTAAGAACACTCCTCTCCAGAGCTATTCTTCATCTGTCCCGTCTTTCCCCGCTCATCCCATTGGGATCTTACCTAAACTGTTTGCTTGCTTTGTTTACTTCTGGTTAGTGTGACTTTGTAAAAGGGTCCAAGTCGGACCGAAACGTCGTCGTAAGCTTCTCTCTTTTATGTGGGGGTTTATTTGTGATGGGCTAACAGCCCATCAAATTGATGGGCTGTTAGCCCAGCAATTTGATGAAAAAAGGGGAAAAAGTGTAGAGTATGTAACGTGGATTTTTTTTTGAGCAAAGAGGAATGAAGAATTGAGACACTCATGCAACATATGGGAATCTTATTGAGGAAACTTTCGCCACACAGGGCTTCATCAGCCCAAATACAAATCAGAAGGGTGAAGGAGAGGAAGAGTTTTGGGGTAATCATCCCTCAGCCGGGAGTCGATGTGTTCAGTCCATCAATCTTAAAGAAAGTACAGCATATGACCGTAGACGTAGTTAAATATACTGTAGTCAGGTGAGGTGAAGCAGGAGGAGGCGGGTCAAAGGGGAAACCATCCACTAGTCGAAGTGGGTCTTCGTCCAAGTTAGATCCCGCCCCTGCTTCACCTCACCTGACTACAGTAATAAGCCACTTCTACTGCCAATGCTGTACTTTCTACAAGATTGATGGACTGAACACAAACGACTCCAGGCTGAGGGACTGATTACCTCAAAACTCTTCCTCTCCTTACACCCTTCTGATTTGTATTGGACTGATGAAGCCACTGTGTGGCGAAACGTTTCCTCAATAAAGATTCCCATATTTGCATAAGTGTCTCAATTCTTCAACTTGTCGGTTTTCAAAATCATTAAATCATTAAGAGGAATGAGCTAGGTATCACATGTTGGACACTTAACAAAAGGAGTGTTTGAGGCTCGATCCTCCATCCAGTAAGCTCGGGACAGATGCCGTGGGACTTCGTAGACGATGATCCATTCAGGAGAAAAGACCAACAAGGACTCACCTCAGAATAAGTCTTCTCACTTTTGTAATTTCTACGCCTCCGGCAGCAGCAGCGGGCCGCCTATCCACCTCCAGGGAGCACATTTCGAACACCTTCCACTGTTTTGACGAAGCCCTCAGTCACCACCACGCGGGTCCTCTCTGACGGTGACTTCACCTTCACGTGGGTCCGCAGCATCAGCTGGGGGCTGGCGCCGTTCAACACAGCCTCCGTCAACGTCAGTTCCTGCGGGGATACATGTAGTGTAGCAGGTTAATGGTATCTTAAGTTTATCTACTATACGAGGGTCGTCGAGGCTGCATGTCAACTGTCACTATCAGTCAAGAATACTAAGTATATAAAACGGTAAAGAGACACTTCTCGGGGTAATATCCTATTGTATCAGATTCTTGAGAGAGAGAGACGTAAAGGGTGAAAATTATTTTAGATAAAATGTAGCAGCCCAGGCTGAGGTGGTCTTATGCAGGGTTAGCGGGGACGTATCTCACACACACACACAGCTTTAAGAAAAGGTACGATAAAGCTTATGGAGCAGGGAGAGTGGTGACCTACTAGCGATCAGCGAAGAGGCGGGCCAGGACCTCTGCAACCCACAATTTGGAGCACACACACACACACACACACACACACACATACACACACACACACACGAAAACAATAAAGAAAAAATTTGACCATAATTTTAAAGGGTGGACCAGTAAGCCAGCGGAAGGCCTCTGTCAGATGACCAAAAGCTCCAAAGGCGGGTCATCATATGACTAAGACCCGCGTCAGGAGACACTTGTCCTGTTTCCTGACGAACCTCACCTAAGTCAGGCATGAAAGGCCAAAACAGTGTTAAAGCTGCACCGTTTTAAAAATTAAAACATTACCTGGTTTACCTGGGGGTTACCTGAAGGTTACCTGGAGGTTACCTGGGGGTTACCTAAAGGGTTTACCTGGAGGTTACCTGAAGGTTACCTGGAGGTTACCTGGAGGTTACCTGGAGGTTACCTGGAGGTTACCTGGAGGTTACCTGGAGGTTACCTGGAGGTTACCTGGAGGTTACCTGGGGGTTTACCTTTTAGTTAGTTTAATATTTTTTATTATGCATCCCATACCCATCCTGTGGGGGTAGTCAAAAGGGTTTACAGAGGTACATAATTGGTCCAGTGACTGGACCCCAAATTTTTGATAGCTGAGCAAGTTACAGAGGTAATGAATTCAAAATTTTACAAAGGTAATGAACTCACAATTTACAAAGGTAATGAGCTCACAATTTACAAAGTAATGAACCACAAGTTACAAAGGTAATAAAATCCTGTAAGAATGGTTACTTACGTTTATAACATGGCTACAATCATGAAAAAATTTATATAGTAATGAGCAATTCACACTTCCACACCCGGTCACAACTGTAGTGAGTTATTGGTGCAAATGTTGATTGTTGAGTCACATACACACACCACACACACACACACCCCCACACACAAAACACACACACCACACAGACACTGTACACCGTGTATGTCAGGCCCATACTGGAGTATGCAGCACCTTTTTTGGAACCCGCATTTGATAAAGCACTCAAGAAACTAGAGAAAGTACAAAGGTTTGCAACAAGGTTAGTTTTCCAGAGCTAAGGGGAATGTCCAATGAAGAAAGAGAAAGGGGAAATCGGCCTGACGACACTGGAGGACAGGAGGGTCAGGGAGACATGATAACGACATAATAAAAAAACTGCGTGGAATAGACAAGGGGACAAGGGCAGGATGTTCCAGGAGGGGACACAGAAACAAGAGGCCACAATTGGAAAATTGAAGACACAAATGATCAGAGAGATAGTAGGAAGTATTTCTCTCAGTCATAGAGTTGTAAGGCAGTGGAATAGCCTAGAAAATGACGTAGTGGGGGCAGGGAAACCCTACACATTTTAAAGACGAGGGTTTTATAAAGCTCATGGAGCGGGAGAAGAGAGGTCTAGTAGCAACCGGTGAAGAGGCGGGGCCAGGAGCTAGGACTCGACCCCTGCAACCACAAATAGGTGAGTACAAATAGGTGAGTACACACACACACGGGAACAGTCTATACTTTTAAGGCGAGGTATGATAGAGCTCATGGAGCAGGGAGAGAGAGGACCTAGTAGCAATCAGCGAAGAGGCGGGGCCAGGAGCTGTGACTCGACCCCTGCAACCACAAATAGGTGAGTACAAATAGGTGAGTACACAGGAGCTTGGACTCGACCCCTGCAATCTCAACTAGGTGAGTGCACACACATACACACACACACACACACACACACATGCACACATGTGGTAATGCTTTATTTACAGCTAGCAAAGTCAGGGTATTTCTCCAGAAGGTCTGCAAAAATACCACTGTGGATAAAATATTTTGCCATTTTCTTGAACATTTCTGAGTGAGTTGTTTCTAAATTCATTAATTTGATCACACTCCAGTACATAATGATGCAATGTGTGACAATAGTCCATCTGGCAAAGTTTACATTTCGTTTGGTCTACATCTGGTGGTGGTGATTTAACCTGCCAAAGATACTTGTAACCCAGCCGGAGCCGGGCAGTAGTGACATCCAAGAGTCTGCTTATTTTGTTGGAATGCACCATAGACATGGGCTCCTCCGCATGATAAAAATGATGATAGATGGACTGACTTTTGTCAATCTCCCTGAGTCTTAAGTCCATAAAAATTCAGTTTTGAAGTTCTTTTCGTATTATTGTTTTCAAACTACTACCTGACAAGCCAAGATTGTAATCTACCCCCTCTTTGAAAGCATACAGCTTAGCCAATTTATCAGTTCTATCATGCATCTGAAGACCAATGTGAAAATGGAATCCACAGCATGTGCACTCTGACTCCACTGTCCACAATCCAAACCATACCTTTGTCTGGCTTCTGACACAAGCATGCAACAATTTAAGCTTAATGAGTTGAGAGCATTTATGGATGACAGTGAATCAGTTACTATTAAACTGTCAATCTTTGATACATAGATCATTTCAGTGCAAGGAGTATGGCAAACATTTTCTGTCTGAAGGTAGAGCCCAATTATTGAGCGTTGCCCCAAATTTTCTTTAAGAAATCCATCACTCTGTACGACAACAGCACACTACAAGCTGCACCAGTGGATTGGTGAACAGAACCCATCAGCGTAAATAATTTGCGAGAGTGTGTGCTGTGTGACTAAGTTATCAATACAGCTTAAGGCCTCATTTTTGGCTTCAAGGCGAAGTTTTGGTTGTGTTTTAAGAAGTAGTTTTTGGGGGGAATGGAGGAATGGTATTTGGAATGGGGTAATATTCCATGGAGCGGAGAAGTGCCGCTGTTGCCTTACTTGACAAGATCATGTATCTAAATTCATGCGGAGGTCGGTTCCAGTCTTTTCGATCCATCTGGAGGAGTGTTCACCATGCTGAGGAAATTTGGAGGGTTTTCTGTGCAGGGTTTGAATGAGCTTGCCTGAGCATAATAACCCAATTAGGATATTTCTTTCAGTAACACGATCTCTGATGCTTGGAATATCAAGTTCTTTTGCATATTTAAAATTTTGGCAGTACGAGGGCATCCTAAAAATGACCCCTCATTGCTTCTTTTCTGCAGTTTTTCCAGCCCTCCAAGCTTCCAGTCAGACACAAGAGCAAGTAGTGGCGCAACATAATCAACCAATGATCTAATATAAGCAAGATACATCATTTTCACAATTTTAAACATTAGCACCATACCTGGGGTGAAGCCCTGCCACAACTCTAAGTGCTCTTAGTCGTTCTTTGAATTGGCGACAAAGTCTGTTTACAACAGGTCCAAGTAGTGGAACCTCAAAGCCAGATACCTGTATCTGCTTACATATTCTAGAAGAGACCCACATGCAATTGGATCTGACGAACTGTGCCTCTCTGTCGGGGAGGACGCCTATTGAGTATCTTTGTTTTATCAGTAGAGATTATCAACCCCAGGTCCGGACACGAGGCTAGTAAAATGTTTAAAAGAATGTTTTGGGTTTTGGGAGAATCCGGTGGTGTGAATCATTATAATATCATCCAAAACAATCACATAATGATGGGGCTGCCCTAGGCATAGCATTAAGTAATTGCATTAATTAGAATATTGAACAGTGTGGGACTGAGCACCCCCTCCCTGTGGGTTCCAAATTTCCCAAAGTTTTTAGTTACACTTCTATGTCCCTGGAACAACACAGACATTTTCTGTTGGACAGGTACCTTTAATCCAGGGGAAAAGCCATCCTCCAACATCCATTCTGGCAAGTTCACTAATGATTACATGTCGGTTGGCTACATCGAAAGCGGATTTAAGGTCAAGGAAGGTAGTGTAATGAGCTGTCAGTGTGCGGGGTGAGAAAGGTGGCTATGCAATGATGCACACTCCTTCCATGCATGAAACCATGTAACCGGGGAGACAAAAATTGTTTGATTCTGTACATGAGACGATTAAGAATCATTCTCTAAAAAGTTTTACACAAGCACTAGTAAGAGATATTGGCCGAAATGCATTTTGTTGATTGGGGCTTGGGAATTGAATGATGAGCGTTGGTCCAAGATTGAGGGAGCTCCCTAGTTTACATAGCTCATGTTATATAATTCAAGTAATGGATTAACCTGGTACTCGACACAGCAATCTGAGAATGTTGTAAGTAAACCATCCTCACCAGGCCGACGTGGAGTTCCCCTTAGTTAGTGCTGCATCAAGTTCATAATTAGTGAAAGGAATGTTGCAATCATCTGCCTTGCTGAGCATAAAGCAAACAAGTCTCTCCCTTGCATCATATTAGCCATTTAAATTTTGCCTGTGTGGTACTGGGGAAAATTAGCATAGCTAGATGTAGCAGCCCAAGCACTGACTAACTCATTCGCCCTATGCAAGGGATGAGGGTGCGCGATCTGCCCATTCTGTTACCCTTAATTCTATTTATGTCCCCCCCATGCCCGCTAAGTGGGGGGTGAGCATTGAGACCGTTGACAAATTGTTCCCAGTCTGTTTGCCGCAGCTCTGTCCCTTACGCCTCTTGGGAGCAGCAAGGGCATTTGGAAGAGCCTCAGCATTCCAGGGGTACATGTTTTCTATAGGGTAGGCCTAGTCCCGCTAGCAGTACGTTTCAGTGTACGAAGTTTAGAATCATGTAATAAGTATGGTTTTAAAGGGGGTATGATTTTTTATGGAAGTTTGTTGGGTTAGAGTACCAAGAGGTTTCAGTGGCGGCTCTAAGTAGTTCTGAATACTGCTCACAAGGTCATTGTTAAAAAGGGCTCTACAGAGGAATACTCATAGGGAAAATTTTACCAGTCATCACATGTGCAACAAAGTCACCAAGCTGAACAGGGAACATTAAAACGTTTTCCCTTTGAATATCCCACCAGGGGGGATAGTATTACAAATATCTAGTGAGGTTTGCCTAGGGAAATGATCAGACGCTATATCTGTTACAATGGAAGACTCACAGCTGGCAGAAGTAATGTTGAAGCCCAGGCACAGATCAAGGACACCTCCATAGATATTGTGGGTTCAAGGTCACCTACAATTTGGATATTATCATGACTGTTTAAGAGTGACAACAGTTGATTGCCATTACGATTTCCAACTGAGAGTTTCCAATGCTTTTGTGTCTCGCATTGTAAATCGCCAATAATAAGAGTAGGCTCAGAATAGCACAAGTTGGGGGCTCCAAGAATTAAACTTATCAGCAGGAGCGTACAAGTTAAATATGTTGAGAGCAGAGTTCCCAATATAAATCCAAAAACCGTGATATTGTAGCCCCTCTGTTTTCTTATGTGCAAGAAGTTGATGGGGAAGTGATTTTTTTAATAAATAAAAACACAAGAGTTAGTAGATTTGAGGTTATATGCAACAAATGATGGTAATTTAGGGGGTTGGGATTTTCAGGGACTCTGCACTCTTGTAGACACACAACATCAATGGGTTCGGTGGTTACTTTTATGATGAAGGTCAGGAAGTCTTTTCTAAGTGATGCAAAGTTCCAGCTTAATATAGAAAGTTTATACGAGTTTGATCCATTATATAGTCCTGGGATCTTGCCGATTTCTCACATAAAGAAAAAAATGTCATATAAATAGCAGACCTTATCAATGTTTAACAGTGCTAAACCCTTGTCCAGAGTTTTGTAAGTGCACCTCCAGTTTGTAAGGCCTCGTGGGAGTCTTCGAAACCCAGAGCAAGACGCTGTTTATGTGTAATGTATGATAGGGGACCCACCACTCACATTCCCTCCTCCACTAACATTACACGCAACACTACAACTGTCATCACCAGCGCCACTACCAACATTGTGTTCATTACATTTGTCAACAGTATTGTATTCAACATTACTGTCTATGTGGTTAACCTCATCACACTCTTCACCACCACTTATATTACGCTCATCACTATTATTAACATTATAGACACCACCGCTCTCATCACACTCTGCACCACCACTTATATTACGGTCATCACTTTTACTGGAGGTTATTACATGTCTCGTATCTTTAAACCTATAGCCAATAAGCATTTTCAAGGTGATATTTGGATTCAGGACACGAAAATACATAATAATAATATCTTTATGTACTACAAGTACATGTACAAGGTATACAGACCATAGCTGACATCAATGACATACTATTATATAGAAAGCCGCTTGTTATGCTGAGCATTTCCCGCAAATTAGGTCAATTTTGTCCCAGGATGCGACCCACACCAGTCCACTAACACCCAGGTACCCGCAGTGTGTGGTGTTATAGTGTCTTCCACCACTTGCTGTGGACCTGGTCATGGACCGAGCAGCGGGTGCGTTGACCCCCGGACCACCCTCCAGGTATACACCGGGTATACACGGGGCCAGAAACCAGACAACCCCTTATTGGGTTATCCTAGGTAATTTACACATATGTTAAACTATATATGGTAATTGTACTTCTGTGTACCTGTACGTAAATAAACTTACGAGAAGGTCAAGTTCTGTGAACAGATAGAAGGCACTGAACTTTAACAAGTATATCAATTTACTCGCATCTATAATTATCAAAATTTCTGGAGAAGCGGGAAAGGGAGGAGGTAAATGGAACTTTAGCGAAAAAAAAGATTTGCCCCCGAAAAAATGCCAGCACCCGATGTAAACTTGGGAGGTCCATCCTGTTTTTGTAAAATTTGGGTGGAAATATACACGTACCAGAAAATAAAGAACAAAGGCCTGAAAGGAAAACATTTGACACATTTAAACCCTAAAGCCCCTTCAACACCATTATCCAGACCCCGGAGGCCCTGAGGGAAATGAATAAATTAAATTTAGGACGCCTAAAATAGTTTAATAGTTTTTTAAAGGGCGCCCCATACCCATCCTTGGGTGGTATAAAAAGTTTACAGAGGTACATAAGGGGTTCCGGGTTAATGAACTCCGGGTAGATCGGATCTAAAAATTTCCTCACTAACAGAACAAAGAGAAGTCGAAACCAGATTTAAAGTCCGAGGCAGCTAGGGGAAAAGCCTTTTTTCCAAACAAGTCACAGTCCCTTCGCCCCCAAATCTTTTTCCCCTCATCCTCAACCCGGGCCCAAAACCCAAGGAGTCAGCCACAGCCCCGTGTCTTCCTTTGCAGATGACACCCGAATTTGCATGACGTGCCCTTCCATTGCAGAAAAACTCCCAAGGCTCCGGCCCGAAACCTTTCACCAAATCTTTCGGGTGGGCTGCAAAAAAACAAATGAATTCAACATGAAAAATTTTTCAATTCCTACAGATATGGAAAACACAAAAATTAAATCTTCATCAGAGAAACAAAAAAAATTCTGGCCACAAAATAGAGCAAAACACCAACGCCCAAAGACCTGGGAGTATCATGGGGAGGATCTCACCTTAAAGGGACCAAAAACATTGTTTTCAATGGGCATCTGCAAAAAAAAGACGGGAAATGTAATGAGAACCTTAAAAACTAGGGAGGAAAAGCCCTTTGATGACACTCTTCAGGTCCTTTTTTCATCTAGGCGGAATATTGCTGCACATAACAGCAAACCTTTCTAAAGGGAGGGGAAATTTCTGACCTAGAAAATGTACAAAAAACCTTCACGGCGCGCATAACGGAGATAAAACACCTCCAAAATTTCGGGAAACGCTTTGAGGTTCCTGAACCTGTATTCCCGGGGGCAGGGGGGGAGAGATACATGATTTTATACACCTGGGAAAAACCTTTGAGGGACAGTACCGAACTTTCCACCCAAAAACACCCCATTTTTCAAAGCAAAAGACCTTTGGGAGACGATGCAACATCCCCCCAATGAAAAACAAGGGGGGGTCCCCTAGCAGTTTTTAAAAACCAAAAACAATAAGTGTCAGGGGGCCCCAGACTGTTCAAAATGCCCCCCCAGCATAAAATAAGGGGGATTAACCCCAAAAACCCCTGGCAGTCTTCAAGCTGGCCCTGGGCAAGCACCTAAAGTCGGTTCCTTACCAGCCGGGCCTTTGGGTCGTACTTTTTGGTTTTTCATGCAGCCCCGCAGCAACAGCCTGGTTGATCAGGCTCCCCCAATTTCCCCCAGGAGGGCCCGGCCCAGACCGGGGGCCCCGGGGGGGTTTTACCCCCGGAAAATCTCTCCAGGTAAACCCCCAGGGAAACAATCATGGCAAAGTTACAAAAGGGAATTTAAAACATCTAACTCCTATACACCTTGACTGAAGACAAATTTAAATCCTTGAAACTTTCCCCGTAGTCAAAGGGTTTAAAAGCCCAAATGTGTTTTAGTAAATTTTACTGAATTCGTGTCTACCGTTCGTGGGCAGTCACTGCCCTTTTTACTAACTAAAAAGAGCAGGAAAAAAACAGGGAAAAAAGCGCCAGTGGATCATGAAATCCCTGGATAGTAAAATACAGAATAACAGGTAAAGGATGACATACCAGGCTGGGGGAGCTTAACGCGAGGGATACCCCAAGGATCAGTACTGAAACCGCTACTGTTCCAAATGTCTGTAAATTACCTACTAGAAGAATCGTGTGCGTGTCTGGGTTTGCTGGCGACGTCAAATTAAATGAGAGGAGTATCACTACTGCCCTTGCAAGTTTAGCTCTTCAAGGTGAATATAATGCAAGTCAGGAGGTTAGACAGGCGACTCGCAGCTCACCGGTACAGTGATCGGCTCACAGGCAAATGGACCTGAGTTTAACACTCCGGAAGAGTCTTCCACTGACACCAGGGGAAGTTACTTTAGGCAGTTCACACTGTATTATAGCTGTACTGACGAGTATCTGTACCTAAACTGACTTGTTTACTTACTGGTCTTGTTAACCTAGCAGTAAATATATTTGTAGGTGGAGATTTATGAGCGAAAATGAGAGAAACAACAGAATGAAAGTAGAGATTAATGTTAAGTATGAAAAAATGGATTCGTTAGTTCAACCCAGGATTGAAGAGAAGCCAAGGTCTGGTAGGCAATACTCTAGTCTCACACACATTGTCCGTGGTTCGATCCCCGGAAATAGTGGAAACATTGAGCGTGTTTTCCTTTACCTATTCTCCCTGTTCACCTAGCAAACCGGTACCTGGGTGTTAGTCGACTGGTGTGGGTGGCATCCTGGGGGACAAAATTGAAGACCACAGTGGAAATA
>NC_069406.1:47032231-47092231 GCF_026875155.1 Cherax quadricarinatus | reverse complement strand
GCGACAGGGAGGAGCTGCTGACCACAGGGAGGAGTACAAGATCAACAAGTACAGGGACATAAGCCAACAGTATCGATTTGTCCCAGTGGGATCAGAGACCTTGGGATCATGGAGAAAAAATGCCACACGTGTCCTTAAAGAACTGAGTTCCAGACTCATCGACACCACCAGGGACACAAGGGCAGCCACTTTCATGTTCCAGCGCCTCAGCGTGGCCATCCAGAGGGGTAATGCATGCTGCATACTGGGCTCGCGTCCAGCTTCGGGGGAGGTGGAGGAGATTCGTAACCTTTGCTATAATGTACCAATGTATCCATGTTTGTGTTTTCTGTCAATGTATTCTGTCTTTTAATAAAATTTCATATAGAATATAAAATATAGGGGATGGTAGGAGAAGAGAATACTCAAACAGCTCCGGGGAGAACCTTGAGTTTTCCCTGAGGTACGTTTATTATCTTCTCTGAGGATGAGGGTCCCCAGCAAAGTTCTAGATGTCCTACCTTAAAATATATATATATATATATATATATATATTTTATATATATATATATATATATATATATATATATATATATATATATATAAGTTTTTTCTAGTCTTCTTCATAGCAAAATCATCCACCTTAGTGAAGGCCATTCGAATTTTTTCCTTGTATATAGTAATTTGATAAAGGTCTGTATGAGACAGTGGCTTCTCTTCTGTAGGCCTATGGCTTTGTCTCACGTACGGGTAAGTAGGTCAAAGTGCAAAAGTTCATTAGTAAGACTCAGGTCAACATCATCTGGGTTATGTTGCCATCAACAGGTCAACACCTTGATGAATTTCTTAGATGGTGTCAGATTAGCAAGAAAGGAAAAAATCGTGCAGCATCAGAAAGGCTCGGCAAACGGTGCAACATACCCCCAGTGAAAACCAGGGGTGCCACTGGCACGATAAGAGACAACACAATAAGTGTCAGGGGCCCAAAACTGTTCAACTGCCTCCCAGCATACATCAGGGTGATTACCATTAGACCCCTGGCTGTCTTCAAACAGGCACTGGACAGGCAACTAAAGTCAGTGCCTGATCACTCGGGCTGTGGTTCGTACGTTGGATTATGTGCGGCCAGCAGTAACAGCCTGGTTGATCAGGCCTTGATCCACCATGAGGCCTGGTCACAGACCGGGCCGCGGGAGCGTTGACCCCCGGAACTCTCTCCAGGTAAACTCCAGGTAAGGCATCAGAACCAGGTGCACTTCCCTCAGTTCCCTTACTCTTCGTCTCCTTGTGACAGTTCTGTTGTTAACATTTGTCAAGGTGGCTTTTGTTTGTTGATTAATCTCATCAAAATCTTCTGTAATTTTGCTTAGAAAATCCTAAAGTGAAGTGTACAACCATACACAAGTACTCAGTAACAGTTGTGGTTTCTGAATGGCTTGGTTGACCTTGTCAAAATGACCTAACACACGGATCTATAAATGCAGCATAAACACAACTTCTAGTTCTTTGTAATTTATTTACGATTGTAACCACGCATAGAAATGTAGATGGTTCATTACCTTTGTAACTTGTGACCATATCCACCTGGAGTTCATTACCTTCGCAACTAGATCAGCTATCATAACTTTGGGGTCCAGTCCCTGGACCCATTATGTACCTCTGAAATCTTTTGACTACCGCCCACAGGATGGGTATGGGATGCTTAATAAACATATTAAACCAAACTGACTTCCAGTTCTTCCATTTTCTGCTTGAGATTGTTAGCCTGAAGCCTGGTATAGTCAACTTATCTGTCTCATTGCTTTCCTGGAAGGGCAAAATCAATACAGAAATCAGTGCTTGTGTCAAGTTATTGGCTTAGGACGGTACTGCAGTACGGCTGGAAAACATTAGAACGCGTGTCTATAAGACACCTGCTGTCCCTGTTCACCTAGTAGTAAAATAGGTACCTGGGTGTTAGTCGGCTGGTGTGGGTCGCATCCTGGGGACAAAATTTATCTAATTTGCGTGAAATGCTCTGCATAACAAGCGGCTTTCTATATAGTAGTATGTCATTGATGTTAACTATGGTGTGTATACCTTGTACATGTACTTGTATAAATAAAGATTATTATTATTATTATTATTATTATTAAAGATTAGCGGGTATTCTCCCGGCCGGGCCTTTTCCAAGTGGTGGCCCGGCCTTGTCTCCCTCTTTAGGGAGTGTCTGAGACCGAAGTCTCCCATGGGAGGAGGCACAAGTACCTCCTCATCTTTGGGACCAACTGTCCCCAGGCCTAGCCACAAGCTAGGCCTCTCTGGTCTGCCATCCCCGTCCCAAAGGAGCAAATGGGAATGACAGTCTTATGAGCTAAAGGCTCGGACTCAGGCACCTACCCTACCCTAGAAGGGTTAGGCATGGTGTCGATCTATATTATTATTATTATTATTCTGGACTACAAGTAACATTACTGAGGAGTTGTGTAGAGACTACAGCGTGTTATGATAGCATGTGTAAGAAAACCCTATGACAGTGTCAAAAATAGTATACCCCTTGGCCGGAGGTCTCCTAGATTTTGAAATCCCGAGGCTTCAGCTTGTCAAGCCTATAGGTAAATCCAGCTGTGGGTTCTACCCATACCGGGGATCAAACCACGGACCTCAGCGTGTGAAGCGAGAGCGTTACCGACCAGGCCACGGACCTGGGGGGTACCTGGGGTTACCCGCTGGGGGGTACCTGAGGAAACGAGATGAAGTCTGTCCCAGAGGAAACGATAAAGGTAGCTATAATTCCTAGGATCAAGAGCCCTGCACCAACATCGAGGTGCCCCCTCCAAAATCTCCGTTTTCTCCAAAGGTGAAAGTCATAGAAAACGGCAGTTGTTGAGGGGTAACTTACCTGTTCAGTGGCGTCCTCGCAGATTACTTCGTACTTCACGACGTCGAACTGTTCGGTTTTATTCTGGCAGGTACACCCACGCCCACACTCCAGCAGCTCAACTGCCTCCACCAGGCCGCCCATGACCACCCACGCTGCCACCAGGGCGCCCACGAGCGCCAAACCAAGCCCACTCATTGGGATTGTGTTTGTTTGTGCGTGTGGTTGCCCGCTCACCTCTGGTAGAAGAGAATGCGATATACATAATTATTTTAATCAGTGAGGATGTATACGTGGGAATGTATATCTCTCAGTGTATATACAGGGAGAGTTGTATAACTCAGTGTATACACACGGAAGAATGTATATCTCTCAGTGTATACTCAAGGAAAGGTCTAAACTTGGTATATATACACAGAGAGATGTATATCTCTATAAATATACAAAAAGGCATATATGTCTCAGTGTATATACACAGAAGTGTATACCTCTCAATGTACATATACCGAGGGGTGAATAAACATGTATATACATTTCAATACATATAAAGAGAGATGCTTAAGATTTTTAACCCCGTAGGGTTAGTCACCCAGGATAGCCCAAGAAAGTCAGTGGAAGTAAGTAAGTTGACTCAGGTATACACAAATACAGTTACATAGAGTATCATACATAGCAGCATTATGCGTAGAGAACCTGGGATAACCCAAAAAAGTCACACATAGTGACTTATTTCCATTGATGCGTTATCAAGGACTGTCTGTCTGATTTACATTATGGTCCTTGAATCCCCACCCCAGGATGCTACCCACACCAGTCGACTAACACCCAGGGACCTACTTGCTTGCTAGGTGAACGGGAACAACAGGAGCAACAAAACACGCTCAGTGTTTTCACCCTTACCAGGGATCGAACCGCGGACACTGCTTGTGAAATGGGAGTATATCTCTGACTGCATATATTCAGAGGTGCATATATATCTCAGTTATACACGTACACAGAGAGGTATACTTCAGGTATATATCCTTACTTTAAGTATTAAAACATTCTTTACCCTAGAATGCAAGTGAAAAAACTACCCACGTGTATACCTGGAGTATAACAGGAGTATACCTGGAGTATAACAGAAGTATACCTGGAGAAAGTTTCGGGGGTCAACGCCCCCCACGGTCCGGTCAGTTGATAGAATTAAACCTAACAAACTAGCATATGCATTCTAACGATATTATACATACAATTCTGGCTTAAACAGCAACGTTCTTCTTGCCGAATAAGGCAAGCGAAAATTTGTGTATGCAATAATTTCGCAAAAATCATTCTGAACCTAACGAAAAAAAAATATTTTATTGTGTTTGTTTATTATTAAATTATTGTAAACTTAACTAAAATATATTTAGTTAGATTAGGCTAAACTGCGCTTGTTATAATAAGATCAGGTAAGTTTTCTAAGGTTCTTTGGTACAAAATTATTAATTTTGCATTAACATAAATGAAAAAAATATATCTTTAAACGTATATAAGAGAAAATTGTAGAAAAGACTTACTTTTAAATGACTTCTTGCTAATTGACCAATTTTACCTATCAGTCCACAGCAGGAGTCGAACCTGCACAAAAGAGTGCAAAACAGTCCTAGTCGGGTGGTTTCATGTGCGTTGATACCCATCATCATCAGAGTGAGAATAAAGAGAGGAAGCACATATTAGGTTCGTAAGTGAAGGTAGTACCTGAGGTAGGTTCCTCTCACTCACACTGCAACCCTTCTTCCAGACACCCACCTAGGCCACCTGCCAGTGGTCATGTGTTTGTGGGGAACTTGAAGACATGGGTTTGGGAAGTGTGAGTGGGAGGAACCTGCCTGGCGTTTTATCTTGATATGATTTAAGTTTAAAACTGAGACATTCACCCAGGAACGTATAAAACAGGCGTCTCTTGTTTCCTCAGCTCACCTCTCTGAAGATGTATATGTGCTACACATGGAACTGCTCACTTCTGTGTACTTGTCAAAAAGATACTGGTATATATACTTTGTTGTTCTGCTGAGAGGCTAGTATATATGAAATACCTGTTATGAAACACTGGTATATATGTATATGCAGTAACCAGGCAGAGACACCCAAAGAAGTAACTGTGGTAGACGTGAGTCCAACTGGCGAATGTCGCGTCATTCACGAGGAGGAGAGAACGGAGGTTGACTCACACAGGATCTGGTGGCTGCTGATGTCACATTGGAAACCCTGAAGCTCGATTCATTTGTGTAAATTTCTTTTTAGAACGTGGCAAACGATCTCACGCAGAGATACTCTAACAGAGGATAAGAACTGTGTATTGAGGCCTCAAACTGAAAGCTTGTTCGGCCAGAGGGCCTCAATGTGTGTCCAATATACAGGATGACTTAATCGTCTTGCACTCTCCGCTCAGTTGACAATGAGCAAAGAGTGCAAGATGAGTGACTAATCGTACTACTGGCGATGCCAGTAGTTTAATTAGTAAACATTAATAATCAAGTAATGAGTTTTATATCTTGGGTTCAGGGTTCTGGCAGGTCAGATTAAATTACTACAATACTCTGCATCTCTTATGATTCAAGTATTGTTTTAGAGTAGTGGAAGCGAGTCTTTCTGACTGGCATATGCCACTGTCTATTAGACCATTAATTGTTTTGATTCAATGCTTAAATTGTTATAAATACTGACGAAATGTATTAATTTCGAATTATTTACTGCAAGCATATTATTTTGGTGGCTACATATTCTATAGGGATTAGGAGGTAACATATATAGTTTCTTTGTGTAAGGGAAGAGGGAACTAGAGAGTGTAAGAATTATAGGGAACAAACTTCTGGGGTGTATGATAGAATTGGTATTTTATGTTAGGTGTAAAGCAGAAAGTAGGATAGCAGAGGAACAAGGAGGATTTAGGAAGGGTAGGAGATGAAGCATGTAAGAGAACAATACTAGCGTAAGGCTGGAGAAATGTTGGTTACAGTTATGATTTTAGAAGAGTATATGATAGAGTGGATACTGGAGTAATGAGGCAGATGATGCAAATGTATACAATAGGTAGCTGACTCCTGAAACACTGAAGAGATTAGGGTATGTAGGAGAGAAAGGGAAGATTTGTCAGTAAAGTCAGGCCTTATCAAGGATGCGTCATGGACTTGCAACAGAAATTGATGCTAGGGTGTTAGGAAGAGGTGTGTTGGACTCTGACGAAAAGTGGGCGTTGCTATTTGTCGATGGTACAGTTCCGAGAGACTCTGAAGAAAAGTTACAAGGTATGATGGATGAATTTGGAAGAGTGAGGATGCTGTGGTTAGAAAGGTTATCTGAACCGTAATGTCAGCGCTCTTCTGGCAAGAAAGTGATTGAATAAGTGACAGTGGAAGTGCTTTTTTCTTTGTTGAGTCACTGTACCTCGCTGGGAGACGAACTGACTTTTAAAACACCGTGTAAAACAAGGAATTTATAAGCGACAGTAAAGAGAAATCAAGGTAATAGGAATTAGATAAAAAAGACTAGGCAATGAACGATTGCTTTCTAGATTCGAGGGAAGGAAATCTGATTCAGTGTGTTTATTTAGATATCTAGAAGTGGACGCAGCAGGCGTACCTATGGAATACGAGATGAACCATAGAATGTATGAGGGAGGACAGATGGGTGTGTGCTGAGCCATCTGTGAAAAGAAAGCCGTTACTCAATGAATGGAACAGGGGAAAAATTTCCTAGAGTACAGTGGCGTGAGGGTGTAAACTTGGCAAGAGAAGACTGGAAGAAGCGGAGATGACTGGAGGCAGTGGAGATGACGTGATTGAGGGCACTGTGTGCCGTGAATATCACACAAAGAAACCCAAAATTAGAGAAAGAAGACACCCAGCAGCATAAACTAATAAAAGTATTTTAAAAGGAGGCGGAAATAAGTATCAGATATATTTAAGTCATCAACAATCATTACCAAGTATGAGAGAGAGAGTCCTGAAGCTACAAATGTCAACATGCATCCTGTGCCATATTCTCGTTGAGTTCCCCCTCTCCACCAGACTTATCTTACACCAAAAGTACACTTTCATGATTGTAACTACGTACGGATGTGTAGGTGTTCATTAAGTTTGTAACTCATCATGATTGTGACCAGATCTACCTGGAGTTCATTACGTTTGTACTTTGTTCAGCTATCAAAACATTGGGATCCAGTTCCTGGACCCATTATGTACCTCAGTAATCTTCTGACTGCCACCCACAGGATGGGTATGTGGTGCTTAATAAACATATTAAACTAACTAACTAATATCCACTAGAAGCTGCCTAAACATCTCCCTGAAGACCTAAACATCTCCCTGAAGACCTAAACATCTCCCTGAAGACCTAAACATCTCCCTGAAGACCTAAACATCTCCCTGAAGACCTAAAATCTCCCTGAAGCCCTTTAAACACCCCCTAAAGACCTAAACATTCCCCTGAAGACCTAAACATCTCCCTGAAACCTAAACATCTCCCGAAGACCTAAACATCTCCCTAGAAAGCCCAAAACATCTCCCTAAAGACCTAAACTTTCCCGCCGAAGAAAACCGAACAATCCCCTGAAACCTAAACATCTCCCTAAGACCTAAACATCTCCCTGAAGACCTAAACATCCCCCTGAAGACCTAAACATCTCCCTGAAGACCTAAACATCTCCCTGAAGACCTAAACATCTCCCTGAAGACCTAAACATCTCCCAGAAGACCTAAACATCTCCCTGAAGACCTAAACATCTCCCTGAAGACCTAAACATCTCCCTGAAGACCTAAACATCCCCCTGAAGACCTAAACATCTCCCTGAAGACCTAAACATCTCCCTGAAGACCTAAACTCCCCGAAGACCTAAAAAATTCTCCCTGAAGACCTAAACATCCCTGAAGACCTAAACATCTCCCTGAACCTAAACATCCCCCTAAAGCCCTTTAAACATCCCCCTGAAGACCTAAACACCCTCCCTAAAGACCTAAACATCTCCCGAAGACCTAAACATCCCCTGAAGACCTAAACATCTCCCTGAAACCTAAACATCTCCTGAAACCTAAACATTCCCTAAGACCTAAACATCTCCCTAAAGACCTAAACATCCCCCTGAAGACCTAAACATTCCCCTGAAGACCTAAACATCTCCCTGAAGACCTAAACATCTCCCTGAAGACCTAAACATCTCCCTGAAGACCTAAACATCTCCTGAAGACCAAAACAACCCCCCTGAAGACCTAAACATCTCCCTGAAGACCTAAACATCCCCGAAGACCTAAACATCCCCCTGAAGACCTAAACATCTCCCTGAAAAACCTAAACATCCCCGAAGACCTAAACATTCCCCTGAAGACCTAAACATCCCCCTGAAGCCCTAAACACTCCCTGAAGACCTAAACATCTCCCTGAAGACCTAAACATCTCCCTGAAGACCTAAACATCCCCCTGAAGACCTAAACATCTCCCTGAAGACAAAACACCCCTGAAGACCTAAAACATCTCCCTGAAGACCTAAACATCCCCCTGAAGACCTAAACATCTCCCTGAAGACTAAACACTCCTGAAAGACCTAAACATCCCCTGAAGACCTAAACATCTCCCTGAAGACCAAATACATCCCCCTGAAGACCTAAAAAACCCCGAAGACCAAACATCCCCCTGAAGACCTAAACACTCCCTAAGAACCTAAACATCCCCCTGAAGCCCTTAAACATCCCCCTGAAGACCTAAACATCTCCCTGAAGACCTAAACATCTCCCTGAAGACCTAAACATCCCCCTGAAGACCTAAACATCTCCCTGAAACCTAAAAATCCCCTAAAAGACCTAAACATCTCCCTGAAGCCCTTAAACATCCCCTGAAGACCTAAACATCTCTCTGAAGACCTAAACATCTCCCTGAAGACCTAAACATCCCCCTGAAGACCTAAACATCTCCCTGAAGACCTAAACATCTCCCTGAAGACCTAAAAAACCCCCTGAAGACCTAACATCCCCTGAAAAACCTAAACATCTCCCTGAAGCCCTTAAACATCCCCCTGAAGACCTAAACATCCCCCTGAAGACCTAAACATCTCCCTGAAGACCTAAACCCCAGTCTCCCTGAAGACCTAAACATCTCCCTGAAGACCTAAACATCCCCCTGAAGACCTAAACATCTCCCTGAAGACTTAAACATCCCCCTGAAGACCTAAACATCTCCCTGAAGACCTAAACATCTCCCTGAAGACCTAAACATCCCCCTGAAGACCTAAACACCCCTGAAGACCTAAACATCTCCCTGAAGACCTAAACATCCCCCTGAAGACCCTAAACATCTCCCTTTAAAAGACCTAAACATCCCCTGAAAAACCTAAAATCCCCCTGAAGACCAAACATCCCCTGAAGCCCTTAAACATCCCCTGAAGACCTAAACATCCCCCTGAAGACCTAAACATCTCCTGAAGACCTAAACATCCCCTAAAGACCTAAACATCCCCCTGAAGACCAAAAACATCCCCTGAAGACCTAAACATCCCCCTGAAGACCAAAACATCCCCCTGAAGACCTAAAAAATCCCCTAAAGACCTAAACATCCCCTGAAGACCTAAACATCCCCGAAGACCAAAAACATCCCCTGAAGACCTTAAACATCCCCTGAAGCCCTAAACACTTCCCTGAAGACCTAAACATCTCCTGAAGACCTAAACATCCCCCTGAAGACCTAAACATCCCCCTGAAGACCTAAACATCCCCTAAAGACCTAAACATCCCTGAAGACCTAAAACCATCCCCCTGAAGACCTAAACATCCCCTGAAGACCTAAAATCTCCCTGAAGACCTAAACATCCCCCTGAAGACCTAAACATCCCCCTGAAGACCTAAACATCTCCCTGAAGACCTAAACATCTCCCTGAAGACCTAAACATCCCCTGAAGACCTAACTTTCCCCCTGAAGACCTAAACATCTCTCTGAAGACCTAAACATCCCCTAAGACCTAAACATCCCCTGAAGACCTAAACACCCCCTGAAGACCTAAACATCCCCCTGAAGACCTAAACATCCCCCTGAGACCTAAACATCCCCTGAAGACCTAAAAAATCTCCCTGAAGACCTAAAACATCCCCTGAAGACCTAACATCTCCCTGAAGACCTAAACATCCCCCTGAAGACCTAAACATCTCTCTGAAGACCTAAACATCCCCTGAAGACCTAAACATCTCCCTGAAGACCTAAACATCCCCTGAAGACCTAAACATCTCCCTGAAGACCTAAACATCCCCCTGAAGACCTAAACATCTCCCTGAAGACCTAAACATCTCCCTGAAGACCTAAACATCCCCCTGAAGACCTAAACATCCCCTGAAGACCTAAACATCTCCCTGAAGACCTAAACATCCCCCTGAAGACCTAAACATCCCCCCTGAAACCTAAACATCTCCTAAAGACCCAAAACATCTCCCTGAAGCCCTAAACATCCCCTGAAACCTAAAAAATCTCCCTGAAGACCTAAACATCCCCTGAAGACCTAAACTTCCTCCTGAAGACCTAAACATCCCCTGAAGACCTAAACATCCCCCTGAAGACCAAAAACATCTCCTGAAGACCTAAAAAATCCCTGAAGACCTAAACATCTCCCTGAAGACCTAATATCTCCCTGAAGACCTAAACATCCCCTGAAAAACCTAAACATCCTCCTGAAACCTAACATCTCCCTGAAGACCTAAACATCTCCCTGAAGACCTAAACATCCCCCTGAAGACCTAAACATCCTCCTGAAGACCTAAACATCTCCCTGAAGACCTAAACATCCCCCTGAAGACCTAAACATCTCCCTGAAGACCTAAACACCCCCTGAAGACCTAAACATCCCTCCTGAAGACCTAAACATCCCCTGAAGACCAAATTAAACCCTAAACATCCCCTGAAGACCTAAACATCCAAATCCCCTAAGACCTAAACATCCCCCTGAAGACCTAAACATCTCCTGAAGACCTAAACAATCTCCCTGAAGACCTAAACATCCCCCTGAAGACCAATTACCTAAACATCTCCCGAAGACCTAAACATCCCCCTGAAGACCTAAACATCCCCCTGAAGACCTAAACATCCCCCTGAAGACCTAAACATCTCCCTGAAGACCTAAACATCTCCCTGAAGACCTAAACATCTCCCTGAAGACCTAAACATCTCCCTGAAGACCTAAACATCCCCCTGAAGACCTAAACATCCCCCTGAAGACCTAAACATCTCCCTGAAGACCTAAACATCCCCTGAAGACCTAAACATCCCCCTGAAGACCTAAACATCTCCCTGAAGACCTAAACATCCCCCTGAAGACCTAAACATTCCCCTGAAGACCTAAACATCCCCCTGAAGACCTAAACATCCCCCTGAAGACCTAAAATCTCCTGAAGACCTAAACATCCCCCTGAAGACCTAAACATCCCCCTGAAGACCTAAACATCCCCCTGAAGACCTAAACATCTCCCTGAAGACCTAAACATCCCTTCAGGCCTATAAAAAATCTCTATGGAAGCTGTGTAAGCATTTTCAGGGCCTCCCTAAAGTTCCCCCGGAGGCCTAAGCATCCTCCAGGAGGCCTAAGCGTCCATGGAGAGTGTTTTATCATGGCGACAGCAAGGATGGGAGAGTAGTCATCCATCCCCGCCATGAAGGGTGGACAGCCCCTAAGATTACTACACTATATTGATCCCTACGTCCACACGCTGACCGTGATAGCACCAGGATACTCATTTTTTAAGACCCCCCCCCCGTGCCGTCCATAGACGCTTGGGACTCCCCCCCCGTGTCTTCCATAGACGCTTGGGACTCCCCCCCCGTGTCTTCCATAGACTCTTGAGACTCCCCCCCGTGTCGCCATAGACTCTTGGGACTCCCCCCCCGTGTCGTCCATAGACTCTTGGGACTCCCCCTCCCGTGTCTTCCATAGACGCTTGGGACTCCCCCCCCCGTGTCTTCCATAGACTTTTTGGGGACTCCCCCCCGGGGTCTTCCATAGACCTTGGGACTTCCCCCCCCCATAGTTTGGGGTGTTGGTTAGCCTTTGGATTGGTTAAGTTTGGGGAGTTGGTTAACCTTGGGTGGGTAAGCTTGGGTTAGTTTTGGGGGTTTTGGATTAAGTTGGGTTGGGTTAGTTGGGATTGGGGGGTTGTATTGGGTTGGTTACCTTGGTTAGTTTGGGGTTGGGATTAGCTTGGGTTGGGTACCTTGGGTTAGTTTGGGGGGTTGGATTAGTTTGGGGTTGGTACCTTGTTAGTTTGGGGGGTTGGATTAGCTGGGTTGGGTACTTGGGTTAGTTTGGGGGGTTGGATTAGCTTGGGTTGGGTACCTTGGGTTAGTTTGGGGGGTTGGATTAGCTTGAGTTGGGTACCTTGGGTTAGTTTGGGTTGAGTATGTTGGGATTAGGTTAGGATTCCTTTAATTGATGCGTCACTGTTTTGTCTGCACTGGTGAGCACTGACCAGGAGTGAGGGACTGACCAGGAGTGAGGGACTGACCAGGAGTGAGGGACTGACCAGGAGTGAGGGACGACCAGATGAGGGACTGACCAGGATTTGAGGGACTGACCAGGAGTGAGGGACTGACCAGGAGTGAGGGACTGACCAGGAGTGAGGGACTGACCAGGAGTGAGGCACTGGACCAGGAGTGAGGGACTGACCAGGAGTGAGGGACTGACAGGAGTGAGGGACTAGACCAGGAGTGAGGGACTGACCGAGTGAGGACTGACCAGAGTGAGGGACTGACCAGGAGTGAGGGACTGACCAGGAGTGAGGGACTGACCAGGAGTGAGGGACTGACCAGGAGTGAGGGACTGACCAGGAGTGAGGGACTGACCAGGTAGTGAGGGACTGACCAGGATGAGGCTGAGGATGAGGACTGACCAGGAGTGAGGCACTGGACCAGGAGTGAGGAGGTACCAGGAGTGAGGGACTGACCGGGAGTGAGGACTGACCAGAGTGAGGGACTGACCAGAGTAGACCTGAGGGACTGACCAGGAGTGAGGACTACCGAGTGAGGACTGACCAGAGTGAGGGACTGACCAGGAGTGAGGGACTGACCAGGAGTGAGGGACTGACCAGGAGTGAGGCACGGACCAGGAGTGAGGGACTGACCAGGAGTGAGGGACTGACCAGGAGTGAGGGACTGACCAGGAGTGAGGGACTGACCAGGAGTGAGGGACTGACCAGGAGTGAGGGACTGACCAGGAGTAGACTGACCATGAGTGAGGGTGACCAGGAGTGAGGACTGGACCAGGAGTGAGGGACTGGACCAGGAGTGAGGGACGACCAGGTGAGGACTGACCAGAGTAGGACTGACCAGGAGTGAGGGACTGACCAGGTGAGCCTGAGGTGGGACTGACCAGGAGTGAGGGACTGACCAGGAGTGAGGGACTGACCAGGAGTGAGGGACTGACCAGGAGTGAGGGACTGACCAGGAGTGAGGGACTGACCAGGAGTGAGGGACTGACCAGGAGTGAGGGACTGACCAGGAGTGAGGGACTGACCAGGAGTGAGGGACTGACCAGGAGTGAGGCACGGACCAGGAGTGAGGGACTGACCAGGAGTGAGGGACTGACCAGGAGTGAGGGACTGACCAGGAGTGAGGACTGACCATGAGGACTGAGGGGAGGGACTGACCAGGAGTGAGGGACTGACCAGGAGTGAGGGACTGACCAGGAGTGAGGCACTGACCAGGAGTGAGGGACGGACCAGGAGTGAGGGACTGACCAGAGTGAGGGACTGACCAGGAGTGAGCTGAGGGACTGACCAGGAGTGAGGACTGACCAGGAGTGAGGGCACTGCCAGGAGTGAGGGACTGACCAGGAGTGAGGACTGACAGGAGTGAGGGACTGACCCAGGAGTGAGGGACTGACCAGGAGTGAGGCATGGACCGAGGAGTGAGGGACTGCCAGGAGTGAGGGACTGACCAGGAGTGAGGACTGACCAGGAGTGAGGGACTGACCAAGACTGACGGATGAGGACTGAAGGATGAGCACTGACCAGGAGTGAGGGACTGACCAGGAGTGAGGACTGACCAGGAGTGAGGACTGACCAGGAGTGAGGGACTGACCAGGAGTGAGTGACTGACCAGGAGTGAGGGACTGACCAGGAGTGAGGGACTGACCAGGAGTGAGGGACTGACCAGGAGTGAGGACTGACCAGAGTGAGGGACTGACCAGCTCTAGGGACTGACCAGACTGAGGGACTGACCACCTTCTATCACACAATGAGGGACTGACCATCTTCTATCAAGACTGAGGGACTGACCACCTTATAATGAGGGACTGCCACTCAAGATGAGGGACTGACCACCTAAGATGAGGACTGCCAGTAGAAACTGAGGGACTGCCACTTTATCACACTGAGGGACTGACCATCTTCATCAAGATGAGGGACTGCACCTTCTATCAACACTGAGGACTGACCATCTTCTATCAAGACTGAGGGACTGACCACTTAACTGACAGACTAGGAGGGACTGACCACTTCTATCAAGACTGAGGGACTGCCACTCATAAGGACTGAGGGACTGACCACCTATCGAGGGACTGCCATTACAGACTAGGATGAGCACTCGACAGACCTGAGGGACTGACTCTTAAGAGATGAGGACTGAGCCACCTTTATAAGATGAGGGACTGACCACTCATTACTGAGGGACTGCACCCAGATGAGGGACTGACTCTATCAGACTGAGGGACTGACCACCTTCTATCAAACTGAGGGACTGACCATCTTCTATCAAGACTGAGGGACTGACCATCCTTATATAAGACTGAGGGACTGACCACCTTCTATCAAGACTAGAGGGACTGACCACTTCTATCAAGACTGAGGGACTGACCACCTTTATCAAGACTGAGGGACTGACCACCTTACTATCAAGACTGAGGGACTGACCACTTCTATCAAGACTGAGGGACTGACCACCTTCTATCAGAGGGACTGACCAGACTGAGGACCTGACTCTTCTATCAAGACTGAGGGACTGACCACTTTATCAAGACTGAGGGACTGACCATCTTACTATCAAGACTGAGGGACTGACCACCTTCTATCAAGACTGAGGGACTGACCACCTTCTATCAAGACTGAGGGACTGACCACCTTCTATCAAGACTGAGGGACTGACCACCTTCTATCAAGACTGAGGGACTGGCCACCTTCTATCAAGACTGAGGGACTGACCACCTTATATCAAGACTGAGGGACTGACCACCTTCTATCAAGACTGAGGGACTGGCCACCTTCTATCAAGACTGAGGGACTGACCACCTTCTATCAAGACTGAGGGACTGACCACCTTATATCAAGACTGAGGGACTGACCACCTTTATTCAAGACTGAGGGACTGACCACCTTATATCAAGACTGAGGGACTGACCACCTTATATCAAGACTGAGGGACTGACCACCTTCTATCAAGACTGAGGGACTGACCACCTTTATATCAAGACTGAGGGACTGACCACCTTATATCAAGACTGAGGGACTGACCACCTTATATCAAGACTGAGGGACTGACCACCTTAATCAAGACTGAGGGACTGACCACCTTATATCAAGACTGAGGGACTGACCACCTTTATCAAGACTGAGGGACTGACCACCTTATATCAAGACTGAGGACTGACCACCTTTATCAAGACTGAGGGACTGACCACCTTATATCAAGACTGAGGGACTGACCACCTTCTATCAAGACTGAGGGACTGACCACCTTATATCAAGACTGAGGGACTGACCACCTTTAATCAAAGACTGAGGACTGACCACCTTTATCAAGACTGAGGGACTGGACCACCTTATATCAAGACTGAGGGACTGACCACCTTATATCAAGACTGAGGGACTGACCACCTTATATCAAGACTGAGGGACTGACCACCTTTATCAAGACTGAGGGACTGACCACCTTCTATCAAGACTGAGGACTGACCACCTTATATCAAGACTGAGGACTGACCACCTTATATCAAGACTGAGGACTGACCACCTTATATCAAGACTGAGGGACTGACCACCTTATATCAAGACTGAGGGACTGACCACCTTATATCAAGACTGAGGGACTGACCACCTTTATCAAGACTGAGGGACTGACCACCTTTATCAAGACTGAGGACTGACCACCTTATATCAAGACTGAGGGACTGACCACCTTATATCAAGACTGAGGGACTGACCACCTTATATCAAGACTGAGGGACTGACCACCTTTATCAAGACTGAGGGACTGACCACCTTATATCAAGACTGAGGGACTGACCACCTTATATCAAGACTGAGGGACTGACCACCTTATATCAAGACTGAGGGACTGACCACCTTATATCAAGACTGGGACTGACCACCTTCTATCAAGACTGAGGGACTGACCACCTTCTATCAAGACTGAGGGACTGACCACCTTCTATCAAGACTGAGGGACTGACCACCTTATATCAAGACTGAGGGACTGACCACCTTATATCAAGACTGAGGGACTGACCACCTTATATCAAGACTGAGGGACTGACCACCTTCTATCAAGACTGAGGGACTGGCCACCTTATATCAAGACTGAGGTACTGACCACCTTATATCAAGACTGAGGGACTGACCACCTTATATCAAGACTGAGGGACTGACCACCTTATATCAAGACTGAGGGACTGACCACCTTATATCAAGACTGAGGGACTGACCACCTTGTATCAAAACTGAGGTACTGACCACCTTATATCAAGACTGAGGTACTGACCACCTGATATCAAGACTGAGGGACTGACCACCTTATATCAAGACTGAGGGACTGACCACCTTATATCAAGACTGAGGGACTGACCACCTTATATCAAGACTGAGGTACTGACACCTATAGACTGAGTGCCACCTTATATCAAGACTGAGGTACTGACCACCTTATATCAAGACTGAGGTAACTGACCACCTTATATCAAGACTGAGGACTGACCACCTTATATCAAGACTGAGGGACTGACCACCTTATATCAAGACTGAGGTAACTGACCCACCTTATATCAAGACTGAGGACTGACCACCTTATATCAAGACTGAGGTACTGACCACCTTATATCAAGACTGAGGGACTGACCACCTTATATCAAGACTGAGGGACTGACCACCTTATATCAAGACTGAGGTACTGACCACCTTATATCAAGACTGAGGGACTGACCACCTTATATCAAGACTGAGGGACTGACCACCTTATATCAAGACTGAGGTACTGACCACCTTATATCAAGACTGAGGGACTGACCACCTTATATCAAGACTGAGGTACTGACCACCTTATATCAAGACTGAGGGACTGACCACCTTATATCAAGACTGAGGGACTGACCACCTTATATCAAGACTGAGGGACTGACCACCTTATATCAAGACTGAGGTACTGACCACCTTATATCAAGACTGAGGTACTGACCACCTATTATCAAGCTGAGGGACTGACCACTTTATCAAGACTGAGGACTGACCACCTTATATCAAGACTGAGGTACTGACCACCTTATATCAAGACTGAGGACTGACCACCTTATATCAAGACTGAGGGACTGACCACCTTATATCAAGACTGAGGGACTGACCACCTTATATCAAGACTGAGGGACTGACCACCTTATATCAAGACTGAGGTACTGACCACCTTATATCAAGACTGAGGTACTGACCACCTGATATCAAGACTGAGGGACTGACCACCTTATATCAAGACAGGGACGACACTTAATCAAGCGAGGACTGACCACCTTATATCAAGACTGAGGACTGACCACCTTATATCAAGACTGAGGGACTGACCACCTTATATCAAGAGGGACTGATTAACTCGATCCACCTTTAATATCAAGACTGAGGTACTGACCACCTTATATCAAGACTGAGGGACTGACCACCTTATATCAAGACTGAGGTACTGACCACCTTATATCAAGACTGAGGTACTGACCACCTTATATCAAGACTGAGGTACTGACCACCTTATATCAAGACTGAGGGACTGACCACCTTATATCAAGACTGAGGTACTGACCACCTTATATCAAGACTGAGGGACTGACCACCTTATATCAAGACTGAGGTACTGACCACCTTATATCAAGACTGAGGGACTGACCACCTATATAGATCAATACTGAGAGTACTGATCCACCTTATATCAAGACTGAGGTACTGACCACCTTATATCAAGACTGAGGTACTGACCACCTTATATCAAGACTGAGGTACTGACCACCTTATATCAAGACTGAGGTACTGACCACCTTATATCAAGACGATTGCATAATAAGACTGAGGACTGACCACCTTATATCAAGACTGAGGGACTGACCACCTTATATCAAGACTGAGGGACTGACCATTTTATATCAAGACTGAGGTACTGACCACCTTATATCAAGACTGAGGGACTGACCACCTTATATCAAGACTCTCAAGACTGAGGTACTGACCACCTTATATCAAGACTGAGGGACTGACCACCTTATATCAAGACTGAGGTACTGACCACCTTATATCAAGACTGAGGTACTGACCACCTTATATCAAGACTGATGACTGACCACCTTATATCAAGACTGAGGTACTGACCACCTTATATCAAGACTGAGGACTGACCACCTTATATCAAGACTGAGGGACTGACCACCTTATATCAAGACTGAGGACTGACCACCTTATATCAAGACTGAGGTACTGACCACCTTATATCAAGACTGAGGTACTGACCACCTTATATCAAGACTGAGGTACTGACCACCTTCTGTCACTAATCAAGACTGAGGAACTGACCACTTAATATCAAGACTGAGGGACTGACCACTTAATATCAAGACTGAGGGACTGACCACTTAATATCAAGACTGAGGGACTGACCACTTAATATCAAGACTGAGGGACTGACCACCTTATATCAAGACTGAGGTACTGACCACCTTATATCAAGACTGAGGACTGACCACCTTATATAATCAAGACTGAGGACTGACCACCTTATATCAAGACTGAGGGACTGACCACCTTATATCAACTGAGGCACCATTATACAAGACTGAGGGACTGACCACCTTATATCAAGACTGAGGACTGACCACCTTATATCAAGACTGAGGACTGACCACCTTATATCAAGACTGAGGGACTGACCACCTTATATCAAGACTGAGGACTGACCACCTTATATCAAGACTGAGGACTGACCACCTTATATCAAGACTGAGGACTGACCACCTTATATCAAGACTGAGGTACTGACCACCTATATCAGACTGAGGGACTACCACCTTATATCAAGACTGAGGGACTGACCACCTTATATCAAGACTGAGGGGACTGACCACCTTATATCAAGACTGAGGACTGACCACCTTATATCAAGACTGAGGGACTGACCACCTTATATCAAGACTGAGGGACTGACCACCTTATATCAAGACTGAGGGACTGACCACCTTATATCAAGACTGAGGGACTGACCACCTTATATCAAGACTGAGACTGCACTTAGGTAAGAGGACTGACCACCTTATATCAAGACTGAGGACTGACCACCTTATATCAAGACTGAGGGACTGACCACCTTATATCAAGACTGAGGTACTGACCCCTTATATCAAGACTGAGGGACTGACCACCTTATAATCAAGACTTAGAGGGACTGACCACCTTATATCAAGACTGAGGGACTGACCACCTTATATCAAGACTGAGGGACTGACCACCTTATATCAAGACTATCAAGACTGAGGGACTGACCACCTTATATCAAGACTGAGGTACTGACCTCCTTATATCAAGACTGATTGACTGACCACCTTATATCAAGTCTGAGGTACTGACCACCTTATATCAAGACTGAGGGACTGACCACTTTATATCAAGACTGAGGTACTGACCACCTTATATCAAGACTGAGGGACTGACCACCTTATATCAAGACTGAGGTACTGACCGCCTTATATCAAGACTGAGGGACTGACCACCTTATATCAAGACTATCAAGACTGAGGGACTGACCACCTTATATCAAGACTATCAAGACTGAGGGACTGACCACCTCAAAACTACGTCTCTACCTCTTCCACTGTGTCCGCCTTTGTATTAAGCCGAGAAAAACGTGGTCCGAGGGCGACACGTCGCGTTCACACAGGTTAAACCAGCTGTTAAAACGCGTCTTATACAGTAACCAACTGTTTGCGAAACATGTAAACTGCTCTTGTATACAGCGTACGTTGTATGCTGTACGTCTATGTAATGTACGTTGCATGCTGTACGTCAGTACAACGTACTTCGCACGCTGTAGCCCAATACAACGTACGTCGCATGCTGTACATCAATACAACGTACGTCGCATGCTGTACATCAATACAACGTACGTCGCATGCTGTACATCAATACAACTTAAGTCGCATGCTGTACGTCAATACAACGTACGTCGCATGCTCCTGCAACAGTATACGACGCATTACGAAATATTTAAAAGATTATGTATTGCCTTTGAGGGAGTGGAGTAATGGAGGTTCCAACAACGCCTAAGTGAAAGCCGATGGAGGAGTAGGATGGGGAGGAGTGATGGAGAGAGGGATGGAGGAGAAGGAGGATGGGGAGGAGTGATGGAGGGATGGAGGAGGGTTAATATCTGCCTTGATGTAATATGTCTCCGGGATACTGGAAAACAGTTTACACAAACGATCCCTGTGGCCGCCATGACACATTAATATGGAGGACAGAAGAAGATGGGTGTTGTGGGTGGATTATCAAGGACATGTTGATTATCAAGGACCAGCGTGACGTTGATTATCAAGGACCAACGTGACGTTGATTATCAAGGACGTGTTTGATTGCCAAAGACATGTTGATTATCAAGGACCAGCGTGACGTTGGTTATCAAGGACGTGTTTGATTATCAAGGACATGTTGATTATCAATACCAGCGTGACGTTGATTATCAAGGAAGTGTTTGATTATCAAGGACATGTTGATTATCAAGGACCAGCGTGACGTTGATTATCAAGGACGTGTTTGATTATCAAGGACATGTTTATTATCAATGACAAGCGTGACGTTGATTATCAAGGACGCGTTTGATTATCAAGGACATGTTGATTATCAAGGACCAAGGTGACATTGATTATCAATAACTAACATGATGCTGATTACCAAGGACATGTTAATAATCTTATTACGTTTATTATCAAGGACCAACATGATAGCAGAGCAGGTGTTGCGCAACTTAACATTATGATCGACAACACTCTAATTACCAGACATAATGAGGGCAAATTCCTAGGCCTATACCTTGACAACAACCTGAATTTCAGCACCCATATCCAACACATAACCAAAAAAGTATCCAAAACGGTTGGGATCCTCTACAAGATACGATACTACGTGCTGCAAAATGCCCTTCTCACACTATACCACTCACTTATTTATCCATACCTCACCTAAGTTATCTGTGCTTGGGGATCAACTGCAGCAACACACCTAAAGCCAATAATAACCCAACAAAAAGCCACAGTAAGAATAATCACTAAATCCCATCCCAGGCAACACCCCCCCTCTTCATAGATCTAAACTTACTCCCTGTTCAGAACATCCACACTTACTACTGTGCAATCTCTATCTACAGGACCTTAAATTCCAATATTAACCTTGACCTAAAACGCTTTCTTGTTAGTTATGACAGGATCCACAGGCACAACACTAGACACAAACATCTCTATGACATTCCCCGTGTTCGACTAAACCTTTACAAAAATTCAATGTATGTCAAAGGCCCTAAAATCTGGAACACCCTACCTGAGAACTCTAGAACTGCAGACACATTCATCACTTTCAAAACTACAGTTAGAAAACATCTTATCTCCCTAATCCCCCCCGACAACTAACTACATGATAGCCACCTGGTGGTTCACAATTACACTCACTCACCCACTGACTATAAACCCAGAAATACTAATCTTAATCTTAAAATAATAAATCCTAACTAGTCATAAGTTTGCCTATGATACTCCAATATAGACACTTGTATTGTGCCAAAACAAAAGCATTCACATTGCTAAACTCACAAATTATGATGTAGTCACTTAGCCTTAATACCATAATCTGTAAGGATTTAATGTTAAGAATTAATCTAAGTCTGCTCGAAATGCCTAGCCATGCTAGGTGTCCTAGTGGCCCCCTCTGTAATTAGTATTTTATTACATGTAAACCACGCAATACCCAAAACCTGTAAACCCCCACACCCACACACTCCCCCACACCCACACACTCCCCACACCCACACACTCCCCCACACCCACACACTCCCCCACACCCCACACACTCCCCCACACCCAAACACTCCCCCACCCACACACTCCCCACACCAGGAGAGAGAGAGAGAAGGGGGAGTAGAGTGAGAGGGAGAGAGAGGAGAGAGAGATGAGAGGAGAGGAGAGATGAGAGAGAGAGAAGAGAGTAGAGTCAGAGAGAGAGAGAGAGAGAGAGAGAGAGAGAAGAGAGTGAGAGAGAGGAGAGAGAGGGTGAGTGAGAGAGAGAGATGAGAGAGAGGAGAGAGAGAGAGAGAGAGAGGAGAGTGAGAGGAGGATGCAAGAGCTGAGAGAGAAAGGGAGAGAGGAGAGAGAGAGAGAGAGAAAGTTGGCAGGAACAGAAAATTATTTCCCGTAAAGTTTAGTTGTTGAGTGATTATTGTATTCACATGGATGGTCAGACAAGAGTGTGACTCATCACTGTACTCTGTTGTACTCTGTCTTGTACTCTGTTGTACTTGTTTTGTCTCTGTTGTACTCTGTCTTGTACTCTGTGTTGTACTCTCTGTGTTGTACTCTGTGATGTACTCTCTCTGTTGTACTCTGTGTTGTACTCTCTCTGTTGTACTCTGTGTTGCACTCATTTGTAATCTGTCTTCCACTCTCTGTGTGTTGTACTCGGTGTTGTACTTTGTGTGTTGTACTCTTGTGTGTTGTACTCTCTGTGTGTTGTACTCTATGTTGTACTCTCTGTGTGTTATAATCCGTGTTGTTAATGTGTTGTACTCTGTGTTGTACTGTGTGTTGTACTGTGTGTGTTGTACTCTCTGTGTTGTGCTCATTGTTGTACTCTCCTTTGTTTTGTACTGTGTTGTACTCTCTGTTGTACTGTGTTTGCTTACTCTGTGTTGTACTGTGTTGTACTATGTGTTTTTCTGTTTGTACTCTCCGAGTCGTCCTCAGTCAACTTTACATTCGCTCTATTTCTTGATGAGTTCGAGAGTCTTCCTGGTCCCGGGGAGCCGGACAGGGGACCAGGTGTCTGGTGCTAGCTGGTTAACCAGGATGTTGCCGTGGTGGCCTCTGCCCCACTATCCGTCACAGCCTCGTTGATCTGGTACCTAAAGATACCAGTTTCGTTGCTTGAAGACTTTATATACTTGCTTCCAGCAGTGTTTCTGATATACTTGGTAAGATATTGAATAATTGGGGATGTTGATACAGTGCTCCCTTACCGTGCTCACTGCGCCCTTACTTTTCACTGGATTTATTTTTCACTTCCCTTCCCATATCTCTCACTCTGTATGTTGTTATGGCAGACTTGGAACCAGGAGTCTCATGACTTTCCAGGTATATATCATTATTTAAGACTTAAAGGCGTTCCCAGTAATTTGGGGTGGGGATGGGGGTGGGAGGTTGTGGGGGTGGGGTGGGGGGTGACCTAAAAGATAAAAAATGTGAACTATCCATCACCAACGTTGAAATGGTACTCTTAATCCAGGTTTTTGTCGCGTCTTGAAGACTGTGTGAGAGTTGAGAGATGGAAGGTGAGAGAGTGAGAGAGAGAGAGTGAGAGAGAGTGGTGAGAGGAGAGATGGAGAGAGAGAGAGAGAGAGGAGAGAGAGGAGGAGAGAGTGAGAGAGAGAGTGGAGAGAGAGAGAGAGAGAGAGAGGAGAGAGAGAGAGAGAGAGAGAGAAGTTGAGAGAGTGAAGAGAGTGAGAGTGAGAGTGAGTGAGGAGAGTGAGAGTGAGTGAGAGAGAGTGAAGAGAGGAGAGTCGAGAGAAGACGAGAGAGAAGAGAGAGAGGAGGAGAGAGGAAGAGCGAGAGGAGAGGAGGAGATTGCAGGGATGAGAGAGAGAGAGGAGGAGGAGAGGAGAGAGAGAGTGAGAGAGAGAGGAGAGAGAGAGAGAGAGGAGAGAGAGAGCGAATGAGAGATAGAGAGGAGAGAGAGAGAGAGTGTGGGGGAGAGAGAGAGAGAGAGAGGAGAGAGAGAGAGAGGAGAGAGAGAGAGAGAGAGTGAGAGAGAGAGAGAGAGACGAGAGGAGAGATAGGATGAGAGAGAGAGAGAGAGAGGAGAAGTGAGAGAGAGGAGACGAGAGAGAGAGAGAGAGGTTGAGTGAGTGAGCAGAGAGTGAGGAGAGTGAGAGAGAGAGAGAGTGAGAGAGAGTGGGAGAGAGAGATGAGAGAGAGAGAGAGAGGTGAGAGAGAGAGAGGAGAGAGGGAGAGAGAGTGACTTCGTGAGAGAGAGTGAGATAGAGTGAGAGAGAGAGAGGTGAAGAGAGAGAGAGAGTGAGAAGAGTGTGAGAGAAGAGTGAGAGAGAGAGGGAGAGGAGAGAGTGAGAGTGAGAGAGGAGAGAGGAGAGTGAGGAGAGAGAGAGTGGAGAGAGAGAAGAGAGAGAGACTGAGAGAGAGAGAGATGGCAGGAGAGAAGAGAGAGAGTAGTAGGAGAGAGAGAGAGAGAGAGAGAGGAGAGAGAGAGAGTAGTGAAGTTGGGAGAGAGAGAGATGAGATATGAGAGAGAGAGAGAGAGAGTGACGAGAGAGGAGAGAGTGAGAGAGTGAGGAGTGAGAGAGAGAGAGGGAAGAGTGAGAAGAGAGAGGAGCGAGAGAGAGAGAGAGAGAGAGAGAGAGAGAGTGAATGAGAGAGAGAGAGAGAGGGAGGAGAGAGAGAGAGTAGAGTGGAGAGAGAGTGAGGAGAAGTGAGAGAGAGAGAGAGTGAGAGAGAGAGGCGAGAGAGGAGATGAGAGAGAGAGAGAGAGAGAGAGTTGAGAGAGTGAGAGAGGAGGAGAGAGAGAGGAGAGAGAGAGTGGAGAGAGAGGAGAGAGAGCGAAGAGAGTGAGAGAGAGAGAAGAGAGGTGAGAGAGTGAGTGAGAGAGAGAGAAGAGAGAGAGAGAGTGAGAGGAGAGAGAGGAGGAGAGAGTGAGGAGAGTTGAAGAGAGCGATGAGGGTGAGAGAGAGAGGAGAGAAGAGAGAGAGAGAGTGAGTGAGTGAGGAGAGAGTGTGAGAGAGAGAGAGAGGAGAGAGTGAGAGTGGAGACGTGGAGTGAGAGAGATAGGACAGAGTGGAGTGTTGAGTGGGCGAGAGGATGGCGAGAGTGGAGTGAGGGGTGAGGTACGGCGATGTGAGTGTGGATGAGTGAGCGTGGGAGAGTGAGCGCGAGGAGTGAAGAGAGAGAGAGGTGAGGGGGTGCGTGGAAGAGAGAGGGTGTGAGTAGTCGCGAGGAGATGTGTGGAGGGAGCGGTGAGAGAGTTGTGTGGCGGTGAGATGAGTGAGAGTGGACGGAGGGAGTGTAGAGGAGGTGTGAGGACGTGAGGTGGAAGAGAGGAGAGGAGGAGGGAGTAGTGGTGACGGTGGTGGGCCGATGTGAGAGGAGAGGATGGTGTGAAGTGATGAGTGGGGAGAGTGTGACGGGGGTGATGTGTGACGAGGAGTCCTGTGCGTAGTGAGGTAGTGGAGGATTGGTGGAGAGTGGTGAGGGGTGAGTGTGGTGTGTTTCTGGGTGGGACGAGTTGAAGAGTTGGGTGTGAGATGTGTCAGAGAGGGTGGGTGTTGAGTGGTGACGAGGTGTGTGTGTGCGTGAGGGTGGTGAGTGGGGTGTGAGAGAGAGTGTCGTGAGTGAGAAGTGAGTGAGAAGAGTGTTGCTGAGACGTAGTGAGAGGGTGAGAGAAGTGGGAGAGGAGGTGTGATGAGAAGTCGAGTGTAGTGAGAGGACGATGAGCGCCTTTGTGACGAGAAGTAAATGAGAGGGAGGTGAGAGGGGAGGTGGGGAGGTGGGTGGAGTGGAGCGAGAGCTAGAGTAGAGAGAGTTGAGAGTGTGGAGTGAGAGGAGAGAGAGAGGTTGACGAGAGAGAGGGACTCTATGGTGTGTGAGAGAGGGAGGACTGAGAGGAGAGAGGAGTGAGAGAGAGAGAGAGCGGAGGATGAGAGAGTGTGGAGAGATGTAGTATGTGTGTGGAGGAGAGGTGAGAGAGGAGAGAGAAGAGGATTTGGTGAGAGAGTGGAGGGAGGTGAGGTGAGAGAGAGGACGAGTGAGAGTGAGAGGGAGAGAGAGAGTGTGGGAGAGTGGGAGGAGAGAGGAGAGGAGAGAGTGAGGTGTCCGGTGTGGAGTGAGTTGAGAGTGTGAGAGAGAGAGTGAAGGTTGTGGAGAGAGTAGAGAGGTGATGTGAGTGGGAGAGAGAGGAGTGAGGGAGAGAGGAGAGATGAGAGAGGGAGGAGGTGGAGAGAGATTACGGAGATAGGTGTGTGAGGAGAGGAGAGAGTGAGAGACGGAGTAGCGAGAGAGTGTGAGAGAGTGAGGATGAGTGTGGTGAGAGAGACGTGCGAGGAGGGTGGAGAGAGAGTGTAGAGAGTGAGAGGAGAGAGAATTGTAGAGTGGAGCGTCGCGTGGTCGTGACGGAGGATAGAGGGAGGTGCGAGAGAGGACGGTGGTGAAGTGAGAGCGACGAGGACGGGAGAGTGGTGGGAGAGAGAGAGAGAGGAGAGGGGAGGTGTGATGTGAGCGGGAGGATGAGAGTGAGGCAGGAGGAGAGTGAAGTGAGAGATGGAAAGGAGGTGAGTCTGTGAGAGCACGAGAGAGAGAGAGTGAGAGAGGAGAGAGAGAGAGTATGGAGAAGAGAGAGGGAGAGGAGGAGAAGGAGAGTTGTGTGAGAGGAGACGAGAGAGAAGAGAGAGAGAGAGTATGAGAGGAGAGAGAGAGTGGAGGAGAGAGTTTGAGAGGATGAGTGTGGAGTGAAGACAGTGTCGGAGAAAGTGAGGAGAGAGAGAGGTGTGAGAGAAGTGTGAAGAGAGAGGAGGTGAGAGGGGAGAAGAGAGTGGAGGAGAGAGAGAGGAGAGAGAGACGACAGAGTAGAGGAGGAGACGAGAGAGTGATGTGTGAGCGAGAAGAGGTGAGAGAGAAGACGAGAGAGAGTGTGAGAGAGAGGAGAGTGGAAGAGAGAAGAGAGAGAGGGAGAGATGTAGAGCGAAGAGAGTAGAGAGAGTGAGGAGATTTGGGAGAGAGAGAGGAGAGACTGAGAGAGAGGAGAGAAGAGGTGAGAGTGTGGAGTGTGAGCGTGAGAGAGGAAGTGGAGGGAGGAGGTGTCGAGAGAGAGTGTGGTGAGGGAGAGAAGAGTGACCGAGAGAGAGTGTAGAGAGGGGAGTGGATGAGAGGAGAGTGAGAGAGGAGAGGAGAGAGAAGAGAGAGTGAGAGAGTGTGAGGCTGTAGAAGTGAGAGAGAGGGAGAGGAGTGAGAGGAGCAGAGAGACGTCAGAGAGGAGGATAGAGAGAGACGAGAGAGAGAGGAAGTGATGTGAGAGTGTGAGAAGAGAGAGAGAGAGTAGATGGATGTGAGAGAGTGAGTGGACGGAGAGCGACGTGAGGGTAGAGAGAGTGGGAGAGAGGTGAGAGAGTGAGGAGAGAGTGAGAGGAGAGGGGAGGGGAGTGGAGGGGAGGAAGGGAGAGAGAGGGAGAGGAGGAATGCGTGGGAGGATGTGAGGGACGGGAGAGTGGAGTGAGGATGAGAGAGGAGAGAGGGATGGTAGAGAGTAGAGAGGAGTACGAGAGAAAGAGATGAGAGTGTTGGGAGAGTGGAGAGGGAGAGAGAGTGAGAGAGAGATGGAGTGGAGGTGACCGAGAAAGGAGAGTGAGAGGGGAGGAGGGAAGATGGTGAGAAGGAGAGAGGAGAGAGAGAGTGCGTGAGGAGAGAAAAGAGAGAGAGAGAATGGAGTGAGAGAGTCAGAGAGTGGAGAGAGAGAGAGAGAGAGAGAGAGAGTGTAGAGAGAGAGGTAGAGTGTAGAGGAGAGTCTGAGAGGAGAAGAGAGTGACTAGAGAGAGAGAGAGAGTGAGAGAGAGAGTGAGACGAGAGGAAGTGAGAGAGAGATAGTGAGAGAGGGATGGAGAGAGAGTTGAGGAGGAGAGAGAGATGTGACGAGAGAGAGAGAGAGAAGGAGAGACGGAGAGTGGATGAAGGAAAGTGAGAGAGTGGAAGAGATGAGATGAGAGACGAGGAGTGAGGAGAGAGAGAGAAGTGAGAGTAGAGAGTGTGAGAGAGAGTGAGATAGAGAGAGAGAGCGAGAGAGAGGAGAGAGTGAGAGGAGAGAGGAGAGAGAGTGAGAGAGAGTGTGTGGAAGAGGAGAGCGTGAGAGAGAGAGAGAGAGAGAGTGAGAGAGGGGAGGTGGGAGAGAGAGAGAGAGAGAGAGAGAGGTGTTGAGAGAGAGAGATGAGATGTGTGAGGAGAGACCGAGAGAGAGAGAGAGGAGGTGAGAGAGAGAGAAGCTGATGAGAGGCAGAGAACAGTGTGAGAGTAGAGGTGAGAGAGAGAGAGAGTGTGGGATGAGAGTGTCGTGAGAAGTGAGAATGAGAGAGTGTGCGAGCTGAGAGGAGAGAGAGGAGAGACTGAGGAGTGAGAGGGAGTAGAGAGAGAGAGAGACCCGAGAGAGGGGAGAGAGAGAGAGAGATGAGAGAGAAGATGAGAGAAGAGATGAGAGAGAGAAGAGTAGAGAAGTGAGAGGAGAGAGTGAAGTGAGTGAGAGAGAGGAGTGAGAGACGAGGGAGAGGGAACGAGTGGAGAGAGGAAGGGAGTTGCAGGAGGGAGAGGAGACGATGTGAGAGAAATGCGGGGGAGATGAGAGCAGAGAAGGATGGAGATGAGAGAGAGGAGATTGAGGAGAGTGAGAGAGAGGGAGAGAGGAGAGGACGTGGAGAGAGAAAGAGAGGATGGTGAGTGAAGGATGGACCGAGATGAGTGAGATGACTGAGAAGGTAGTTGTGTGTAAGAGAGAGAGAGACGTGGACAGAGAGAAGCTGAGCGACAGAGAAAGGAGAGGTGAGAGTAGAGAGAGGAGTTGGAAGAGAGAGAGTGATGATGAGAGAGAGAGAGAGAGAGAGAGAGAGGAGAGAGAATGAGGAGAGAGTAGAGAGAGGGAGAGAGGTAGAGAGAGAGAGAGGGAGAGAGACTGAAGGGGAGAGAGAGAGGGAGAAGAGGAGTAGATGAGAGAGACGGAGAGAGAGAGATGTGAGAGAGAGAGAGACGAGCCGAGATGAGAGGGAAGAGAGGAGAGAGAGAGGAGAGAGAGGAGAGAGAGAGAGAGAGGAGAGAGAGAGAGAGAGAGTGAGGAGTGAGAAGGAGAGAGTGGAGAGAAGAGAATGTGGAGAGAGAGAGTGAAGAAGAGAGGGAGGGAGAGAGACGAGAGGAGAGGAGTGAGAGAGAGAGGAGAGAGAGAGGAGAGAGTGAGATGAGAGTCACGTGAGGTATGAGAGATGAGAGAGAGAGAGTGTGAGAGAGAGAGAGAGAGTGAGGAGAGAGAGTGAGAGAGAGAGAGTGAGAGAGAGAGAGAGAGAGGAGAGAGAGAGAGAGAATGAGAGAGGGAGAGAGGAGAGGAGAGAGAGAGAGAGAGAGGAGGGAGTGAGTGGTGAGTGAGAGATGAGAGAGAGATTGAGGAGAGAGAGGGAGAGAGAGAGAGAGAGAGAGAGAGAGAGAGAGAGAGAGAGGAGGAAGGGAGGAGAGAGACGGAGAGAAGATGAGAGAGAGAGAGAGAGGAGAGAGGAGGAGAGGAGAGGAGAGGAGAGAGGGAGGAGTGAGAGCGAGAGAGAGAGAGAGTGTGATGGAGGGAGTGAAGTTGAGTAGAGAGGATGAGGATGGAGAGAGAAGGTCGAGCGAGAGAGAGAGGATCGAGGGGGGAGAGAGACGAGAGAGAGAGTGATCGAGATGGATGGAGTGAGTGAGAGAGAGAGTGAGGAGAGAGAGAGAGGAGAGCAGAGGAGTGGAGAGAGGGAGAGTGAGGATGAGAGAGCAGATGAGGAGAGAGAGATGAGGAGTGAGATGAGAGGAGGAGAGAGAGGAAGAGAGGAGAGAGGACAGAGAGGAGAGAGGGAGGAGAGGGAGGAGAGGGGAGAGGGGAGAGGGAGAGGGAGAGAGTGAAGAGGGATGAGGAGAGAGGAGAGAGATGAGAGGGTGATGAGAGAGAGAGAGAGAGAGCGAGGAGTGGAGAGAGAGATGATGAGGGAGGAATCAGGAGAGAGATCGGAGAGAGATGAGATGTAGTAGTAGGAGTGAAGAGAGAGAGTGTGAGATTGAGAGAGGTGAGGGAGCAGAGAGAGAGTGCAATCATTTCTCGAGAGAGTGAGCTGTAAGATAGAGTGAGAAAGTGAGAGGGAGAGGAGGGAGGGGGGGATGATGACGATAGAGAGACGAGAGAGAGACCGTACCACGTACGACGACTCGATCGCATCCGAACAGTCAGACTATTCTGCTCGCTACTTAGGAGAGGAGTTGATGAGTTGAGCGGAAGAGAAAGCATACGAGTGAGAGGAGATGAACGCACCTCATGCCCAGGGCAGCTCGCGAGAAATCGGGAGAGAGAGAGAGAGATGAGAGGAGAGTGAGAGAGATGAGGAGAGAAGAGAGAGAGACAGTGAGAGATTGGAGAGCAGAGATCGTGAGAGAGAGAAGAGAGAGAGTGAAGAAGAGATGAGAGAGACGAGAGAGAGAGAGGTGTGGAGAGAGGCAGAGGCATGGGAGAAGGGAGAGAGAGGCGACGGAGAGAGAGTGTGAGTGAGAGAACGGAGAGAGAGGAGAGAGAGGGAGAGAGAACGTGGAGAGAGAGGGACGAGAGAGTGGAGAGAGAGGGATGAGAGGAGCCGAAGAGAGAGAGGAGAGAGTGAGAAGAGAGAGAGAGAGAGAGAGCGAGAGAGAAGCTGAGAGGATGAGAGTGAGAGAGAGGAGCGAGGGGAGAGAGAGAGAGACCGGGGAGGGAGAGAGAGAGGAGATGAGAGAGAGGTGAGAAGGAGAGAGCACGAGTGGGAGAGAGAGGAGAGCTGAGGGAGAGGAGAGAGAGAGTGAAGGAGGTAGAGAGGAGAGGAGAGGGAGTAGTGAGAGAGAGAGATGAGAAGAGAGTTGAGAGAAGAGAGAGAGTGAGAGGGGAGAGACGAGAGAGAAGAAGAGAGGAGAGTATGAGACAGAGAGGAGTAGGCAGATGAGAGGAGAGGGAGAGATGGGAGCGAGAGAAGGGAGATGAGAAGAAGAGAGGAGTGAGGAGTGGAGAGAGAGAGAGGAGAGAAGGAGAGATGGAGAGGAGAGAGAGAGGAGACGAGAGGGGAGTCGAGACGGAGAGAGGAGAGAGAGTGAGAGAGAGAGAGGGAGAGCGTTGGGAGGAGATGAGGCGAGAGAGAGTGAGAGTAGGAGAGAGGAGGAAGAGAAGGCGAGGATGTGAGGAGGAGAGGTGGAGAGAGAGAGGAGAGAGAGAGAAGAGAGTGCGAGATTGAGAGTCTGAGGTGAGTGTGGAGAGAGGAAATGTGAGAGTGAGAGAGTGAGGGAGAGGGAGAGTAGGTGAGTGAGGAGAGAGGAGAGATGGAGAGGAGAGAGGGGAGGAGAGAGTGGAGTGAAGAGGAGAGGAGGAGAGAGGAGATGATGAGATCTTGAGAGTGAGAGAGAGACGGTGGAGAGTGAGAAGAGTGAGAGAGAGTGAGAGAGTGGGAGAGAGAGAGTTGGTGATGCAGGAGAGTGTGAGGAGGAGAGAGGGGAGAGGAAGAGAGGGATGGGTACGGAGAGAGAGTGGAGAAGAGAGATGAGAACGGAGAGAGTGAGAAGTGCCAAAGAGATGAGAGAGAGAGAGGAGAGAGAGGTGAGAGAAGAGAGAAGAGGGAGAGGAGATGAAGAGATGGAGAGTGAGGAGAATGAGAGAGGAGCGAGAGGAGAGTGAGGAGTGAGAGAACGAGAGAGGAGTGACGAGAGAGAGAGTAGCAGTAAGTGAGAGAGGAGGAAGAGAGAGAGGAGATGACGTGAGAGAGGCAAGTGTGAGGAGAGAGAGAGAGACGTGAGACGAGAGAGGAGAAGAGAGTGTGAGTTGGAGACGAGGGCGAGATGTGTGAGAGGGAGAGGAGGCGAGAGAGAGTGAGATTGAGAGAGGAGATGAGGAGGAGAGAGAGAGGAGAGAGAGAAGAGCAGAATGAGAGGAGAGAGAGATGAGAGGGAGAGATAGAGAGAGAGGAGAGGACCGAGAGAGAGAGAGGAGAGAGGGGAGAGAGATGAGAGGAGAGAGAGAGAGAGAGGAACGAGAGAGAGAGAGAGTGAGAGAAGTGAGGGAGGAGAGAGAGAGTTAGTGAGAGAGAGAGGCGAGAGAGAGAGGAGAGAGAGAGGAGAGAGGAGAGATGATCCGAATGAGGAGGGGAGGAGAGATAGAGAGAGAGAGAGAGAGAAGAGAAGAGAGGAGAGAGGAGGAGAGCAGAGAGGAGAGTGGAGAGAGACGAGGGAGGAGAGAGAGAGAGAGAGAGAGAGAGAGAGAGAGAGATGAGATGAGAGAGGAGGAGGAGAGAGAGAGAGAGAGAGATGAGAGAGAGAGAGAGTGAGAGAGAGAGAGGTGAGAGATGTGAGAGAGTGAGGAGGAGAGAGAGTGAATGAGAGAGGAGGGAGAGACGGAGAGAGAGAGAGAGAGAGAGAGAGATGAGAGAGAGTAAGAGAGACGAGAGAGAGACTCGAGAGTTGAGAGTGAGAGAGAGAGTGAGAGTTACGAGAGAGATGAGAGAGGGAAGGGACGGAGAGGAGGATGAGAATGGATGAGTGAGGAGAAGAGGAGAGGAGGAGGAGAGAGGAGAGACTGAGGAAGGAAGAGACGAGAGAGAGAGGCGAAGACGAGAAGACGAGAGAGAGGAGTAGAGGCAAGGAGATGGGGAGGAGTGAAGGAGAGAGGATGAGAGATGGAGATAGAGACCGAGGAAGGGGAGGGAGGTGGAGAGAGAGAGGGATGGGAGAGAGAGAAAGAGAGGATCGAGATGAGACGGGAGAGTGAGAAGAGAGTAGATGAGGAGAGAGGAGTGTGAAAGAGAAGAGGACCTAGAGAGAGTGAGAGCTGAGAGTGTGAGGAGAGGAGAGAGAGAGAGTGAGAGAAGGAGACGAGGATAGGAGAGAGAGAGAAAGAGGTAGGAGACGAGGAGAGGGAGAGAGAGAGAGAGGAGAGGAGTTGAGAGGAGAGATGAGAGAGGAGAGAGGAGACGAGAGAGATGGAGAGAGAGTCTGAGGATGGGGGAGAGAGAGCAAGGAGAGTGGAGAGGAGAGACGGAGAGGGAGGGGAGGGAGAGAGAGAGGAGAGAGATGGAGATCCGAGATACGAGAGGGAGATGTGAGAGTAGAGAGGAGAGACGAGGAGAGAGGAGAATGAGGAGAGATACGAGAGAGAGGAGAGGAGTGGAGGAGAGGGGAGAAGAGAGAGTAGAGGAGTGAGAGGGAGAGAGGATCGAGTGGAGAGAGAGAGGAAGAGAGGAGAGAGTGAGCTGAGAGAAGGAGAGATGAGAGTGTGAGAGAGAGACGAGAGACTGGAGTGAAGAGGGAGGAGAGACGAAGCGAGAGGTGAGAGAGTGTGAGGTGAGAGAGTGAGTCAGTGGTGGGTAGGAGAGGGAGGAGGAGTCGAGAGGAGGTGGTGAGTGTGGTGAGGTGAGACACGGTGTCGAGAGAAGAGAGTGGAGTTGTGAGAGAGACGACGGTAGGGAGGTGAGGTTGATAGTGATGTGTGTGTGTGTGTGAAGAGTGCGGAGGAGTGAGGTGATGGTGTGGAGCATGGGTGTTGCTGTGAGTAGAGTGTGAGGAGAGGAGAGTGGGTAAGTAGGGTGGTTGTGAGAGTGTGTATGTGTGTGAGGGTAGTGTGTGTGTGTATGTCGAGCGTGAGTCGTGAGGGTGAGAGAGTGTGGTGTGTGGTGTGGGTGTGACGGGAGGTAGTGTGTGTGTGGAGGGGAGACAGTTGAGAGAGTGAGGAGAGGTTTGTTGAGGTGTAGAGCCCGAGTTGTGAGAGAGAGAGTGAGAGCGAGTGAGTGGGTGAGAGTGGTTGAGAGAGATGAGTGGTGAGAGTGAGAGGAGTGAGAGAGTGGTGGAGTGTGAGAGGTGAGTAGAGTATGTGGAGGGTGTGTTGGACGTTGTGAGAGGTGAGGGAGAGAGGGGAGAAGGAGGGGTTGGAGAGGTGGTGAAGTGAGGTGTGAGAGAGTGATGGTCGAGCGGAGAGGAGTGAGTGGAGAGGTGAGGTGAGAGTGAGTGTGTAGTGTGAGTGTGTGAGTGAGGTGTTGAGGTTGGGAGTGAGTGTCGGAAGGGAGAGTGTGAGGTGAGAGTGTGTGTGGACGAGGAGTGAGAGAGAGTAGTGAGTAGAGATTGACGAGGAGTGAGAGAGAGAGTGAGAGAGGAGAGAGAGGGAGAGGAGAGAGAGAGAGAGAGTGGAGAGAGAGAGGGGTGAGAGAGCGTGTGAGGGAGGGTGAGAGTGAGAGAGAGAGAGTGAGGTCGTGGATGTGAGAGAGTGTGGGAGTGTGAGCTGAGTGTGAGAGAGTGTGAGAGAGAGAGTGAGAGGGAGCAGTGAGTGAGAGTGAGAGAGGGTGAGAGAGAGGAGAGACGGAGAGAGAAGAGGAGAGAAGAGAGGAGAGAGTGAGTGGAGAGCAGAGCGAGAGCTGAGAGTAGTGAGAGTGAGAGGAGAGAGAGAGAGAGAGAGATGGGACAGAGAGAGAGACGTGGAGTGAGAGAGGGTGAGATGAGAGAGACGAGGGAGTGTGGGAGAGAGAGAGAGAAAGAGAGGAGTGAGAGAGAGAGCGAGAGAGAGAGAGAGGGAGAGAGAGAGAAGAGTAGAGAGAGGTGTGAGAGTGAGAGAGAGGAGGATGAGTAGAGATGAGGAGAGAGAGGTGAGAGAGAGAGAGAGATGTGAGAGAGAGAGGGAGTGTGGTGGGAGGAGGATGAGAGAGAGGGAGTGAGTGAGAGAGGAGAGAGTGTGAGAGGAGAGTGACGTGGAGACGAGAGAGAGAGGGAGAGAAGAGAGAGAGAGAGAGAGAGGAGAGGAGAGAGAGAGGAGTAGAGAGGAGAGAGAGAGAGGGTCGCAGAGAGAGAGAGAGAGAGAGAGCGAGAGAGAGAGAGTGAGAGAGAGAGTGAGATGAGAGTGAGAGTGCTGAGAGTCGAGGGTGAGAGGAGAGAGAGAGAGAGACGCGAGAGAGAGAGAGACGAAGGGAGAGAGAGGAGGAGAGAGAGAGAGAAGAGAGAGAGAGAGAGAGAAGGGAGAGGGGGGGGGGGGGGGGGGGGGGGTGGGAGAGAGAGTGTGAAGAGAGTGAGAGGAGTGAGAGAGAGAGGGAGAGGAGAGAGTGAGAGGTGAGAGAGAGAGAGAGGACGAGAGAGTTGTGTGAGAGATGAGAGAAGAGAGAGGAGGAGTGAGAGAGAGAGGGAGATGAGCGATGAGAGAGAGAGAGAGGGGAGATGAGTGAGAGAGAGAGAGAGAGAGGAGAGAGAGAGAGAGAGTGAGAGAGAGAGAGAGAGAGAGAGAGAGATGAGAAGAGTTGTAGAGTGAGAGAGTGTGAGGGAGAGAGAGAGAGGGAGGAGAGAGAGTGAGAGAGAGAGAGAGAGAGAGAGAGAGAGAGGAGAGAGAGAGAGGAGAGAGGGAGAGAGAGAGGAGGTGAGTGAGAGTGAGAGAGCTGAGAGAGAGAGAAGAGAGGTGAGAGAGGAGAGGAGAGATGAGAGAGAGAGAGTGTAGAGAGAGGAAGGTGAGAGAGAGGGGGAGAGAGAGAGAGAGAGAGAGGAGGAGAGAGGGAGAGAGAAAGGAGGGGAGAGGAGACGAAGAGGAGAGAGAGAGATGATGAAGAGAGGAGAGAGACGAGAGGGGGATGATGAGAGAGAGAGAGGGAGAGTCAGAGAGAGAGAGAGGGAAATAGAAAAGGAGAGAGAGAGAGTAGAGAGAGAGAGAGAGAGAGAGAGAGAGAGAGGGGAAGAGTGGAGAGAGAGAGGACGGTAGAGATGAGAGAGAGAGAGAGGGGAATGAGGAGAGAGAGAGAGAGAGTTGAGAGAGGATGAGAGAGAGAGAGGAGAGAGTGAGAGAGAGTGAGACAGATGAGAGGGAGGGGGATGAGAGAGAGAGAGAGCCGGGGAGAGAGTGGAGAGGAGGAGGGAGAGACAGGGTCAGAAGGTGAGAGGAGAGAAAGAGAGGAGAGAGAAGAGAGATGAGAGAGAGAGAGAGGAGAGAGAGGAGAGCGCGAGAACAGGAGAGAGGAGTGAGGATGACTGGAGATGAGAGAGAGGTGTGGATGAGAGGAGAGAGAGTGGAGGAGAGAGAGGAGAGTGAAGGGAGAGAGAAGAGTGAGGAGAGGTGGAGGAAGGAGAAGAGAAGAGAGAGAGGAGAGAGAGAGAGAGTGAGAGGCAGAGAGGAGAGAGAGAGAGAAGAGGAGAGAGAGAGAGGTGGAGGATGAGAGAGAGAGAGAGGAGAGAAGGCAGAGAGGGAGTGAGAGGAGAGGAGAGAGGAGAGAGAGAGAGAGAGAGAGGAGAGAGAGTGTGAGAGAGAGAGAGGGAGAGAGAGAGAGAGAGAGAGAGGGGTGTGAGGGGGGAGAGAGAGAGAGGAGAGATGAGAGAGAGAGAGAGAGAGCCGGAGAGATGAGAGAAGAGAGAGAGAGAGAGAGAGAGTGAGAGAGATGACGAGAGAGAGACGTGAGAGAGTGAGAGAGGAGAGAGGAGAGAGAGTGAGAGAGTGAGAGAGAGAGAGGGAGAGAGTGTGAGAGAGAGAGAGGAGAGAGGAGATGAGGAGATTGAGAGAGAAGGAAGAAGAGAGAGATGAGAGAGAGATGAGTGAGAGAGAGAGAGGGAGAGAGGAGTGAAGCAGTGAGAGAGAGAGAGAGAGAGAGAGAGAGAGAGAGAGAGACGTGAGAGAGGAGAGTGAGAGAGTGAGAGGGGAGAGACGTGAGAGAGAGAGAGTGAGAGAGTGAGAGAGAGAGAGGGAGAGAGCGTGAGAGAGTGAGAGAGAGAGTAGGGAGAGAGAGAGAGAGAGAAAGGAGGTGAGTTGTGCGAGAGAGAGAGAGAGAGAGAGAGAGAGAGAGAGGTGAGAGAGAGAGAGAGAAGATGTGAGAGAGGAGAGGAGAGAGAGGAGAGAGAGGAGAGAGAGATGGAGACGAGAGAGAAGAGAGAGGAGTGGAGCGAGAGAGAGAAGATGGAGAGAGAGTGTGAGACGGAGACCGACGTTGCTGAGGTGAGAAGGAGAGACGAGAGAGAGAGATGAAGAGAGAGAGAGAGAAGATGTAGAGGTGAGAGAGAGAGAGAGGAGAGAGAGAGTGAGAGAGTGAGGAGAGATGGGGGAAGAGAGAGTAGAGAGAGAGAATAGAGAGGAGAGAGCGTGGGAGAGAGAGAAGGGAGTGTGAGAGAGAGTGAGGAGAGAGAGAGAGAGAGGAGAGTGAGAGGAGAGAGTGCGATGAGAGAGAGAGAGAGAGAGAGAGAGAGAGAGAAGAGGGAGAGAGAGAGTGAGAGAGAGTGAGAGAGGAGTGAGAGAGAGAAGAGAGTGAGAGAGAGAGTGTTAGGTGTGAGACGAGAGAGGAGATGACGGAGAGAGGGAGAGTGAGGAGAGGGGAGAGAGGGAGAGAGAGGAAGTTGAGATGAGAGAGAGAGAGTGAGATGAGGAGGTGATGAGCGAGAGAGAGTGGGAGAGTGGTGTGAAGAGAGAGAAGAGAGGAGATGGAGGGATCGAGGAGAGGGACGAGGAGAGAGGAGAGAGAGGTGAGAGAGAGAGAGGGAGGAGGGTGAAGAGGAGAGAGAGAGGGATGAGTGATGGGGGGGGTAGGATGAGACGAGTGAGAGAGAGGTGGAGAGAGAGTGAGAGAGAGATCGAGTGAGGAGGGAGAAGAGAGAAGAGAGATGAGTGAGAGAGAGATGAGAGAGTGAGTGTGAGAGAGAGAGAGAGAGAGAGAGCTGAGCAGGAGGAGTGGAGAGGACTGAGAGTGAGAGAGTGAGAGAGTGGAGAGAGAGGAGAGACGTGAGAGAGAGGAGAGAGAGAGGAGAGAGGATGAGATAGAGAGGAGAGAGATGAGAGAGAGAGGTGAGAGAGAGAGAGAGAGAGATGAGGAGAGAGACGAGAGAGAGAGAGAGATGATGAGAGAGAGAGAGAGAGAGAGAGAGAGTGAGAGAGAAGAGAGAGAAAGAGAGAGTTGAGAGAGGAGAGAGAGAGAGAGAAGAGAGGAAGAGAGAGAGAAGAGAGAGACGTGGAGAGTGAGAGTGAGGAGAGAGAGAGAGACGAGAGTGAGAGAGAGAGAGAGATGAAGAGAGAGAGAGACGAGAGAGAGAGAGAGTGTGAGAGAGAGAGAGAGAGAGAGAGTAGGAGAGGAGAGAGAGAGGGGTGAGATGGACGAGAGAGAGGAGAGGGAGAGAGTGGAGGAGAGGACGAGAGAGAGAAGAGAGGGGAGAGAGAGACGAGAGAGAGAGAAGGAGTGAGAGAGAGTAGAGAGAGGTGGAGAAGGTAGAGAGAGAGAGACGAGAGAGAGAGGAGAGAGAGGGAGAGGGAGCAGAGAGAGATGAGAGTGAGAGAGAGAGAGGAGAAGAGTGAGGAGAGAGAGAGAGAGGAGAGGGAACGGAGAGAGAGAGAGGAGAGAGATGAAGTAGAGAGAGAGAGAGAGAGAGACGACGAGAAGAGAGAGAGTGAGAGAGAAGAGTGAAAAGCTGGGGAGTAGAGTTGAGAGGAGAGAGAGAGAAGTGAGACAGAGGAGAGGGTGAGAGGGAGAGAGAGAGAGCGAGTGAGAGGGAGAGGACGAGAGAGAGAGGAGAGAGAGAGAGAAGGGGGAGTAGAGTGAGAGGGAGAGAGAGGAGAGAGAGATGAGAGGAGAGGAGAGATGAGAGAGAGAGAAGAGAGTAGAGTCAGAGAGAGAGAGAGAGAGAGAGAGAGAGAGAAGAGAGTGAGAGAGAGGAGAGAGAGGGTGAGTGAGAGAGAGAGATGAGAGAGAGGAGAGAGAGAGAGAGAGAGAGGAGAGTGAGAGGAGGATGCAAGAGCTGAGAGAGAAAGGGAGAGAGGAGAGAGAGAGAGAGAGAAAGTTGGCAGGAACAGAAAATTATTTCCCGTAAAGTTTAGTTGTTGAGTGATTATTGTCTTCACATGAATGGTCAGACAAGAGTGTGACTCAACACTGTACTCTGTTGTACTCTGTCTTGTACTCTGTTGTACTCTGTTTTGTACTCTGTTGTACTCTGTCTTGTACTCTGTGTTGTACTCTCTGTGTTGTACTCTGTGATGTACTCTCTCTGTTGTACTCTGTGTTGTACTCTCTCTGTTGTACTCTGTGTTGCACTCTATCTTGTACTCTGTCTTCCACTCTCTGTGTGTTGTACTCTGTGTTGTACTTTGTGTTGTACTCTCTGTGTGTTGTACTCTCTGTGTGTTGTACTCTATGTTGTACTCTCTGTGTGTTATAATCCGTGTTGTACTGTGTTGTACTCTGTGTTGTACTGTGTGTTGTACTGTGTGTTGTACTCTCTGTGTTGTGCTCATTGTTGTACTCTCTGTTGTACTGTGTTGTACTCTCTGTTGTACTGTGTTGTACTCTGTGTTGTACTGTGTTGTACTCTGTGTTTTTCTGTTGTACTCACCGAGTCGTCCTCGTCAACCTTTACATTCGCTATATCTCTGATGAGTTTCGAGAGTCTTTCTGGTCCCGGAGCCCGGCCAGGGACCAGGCTTGTCTGGTGCTAGCCTGGTTAACCAGGTTGTTGCCGCTGGTGGCCTCTGCCCCACACATCCGTCACAGCCTCGTTGATCTGGTACCTAAAGATACCAGTTTCGTCTTGAAGACTTCTATACTTGTTCCAGCAGTGTTTCTGATATACTCTGGTAAGATATTGAATAATTTGGGGATGTTGATACAGTGCTCCCTTACCGTGCTCACTGCGCCCTTACTTTTCACTGGATTTATTTTTCACTTCCTCCCATATCTCTCACTCCAGTATGTTGTTATGGCAGACTTGGAACCAGGATCTCAAGTACTTTCCAGGTATATATTATTATTTAAGACTTAAAGGCGTTCCCAGTAATTTAAAGGCTTTACTGGCTCAATGTGAGCCGTAAACGGTCTCTGTATTTGTTCCAGCTCTGACATTTCTCCTGCCCTGAACGGGGTCGTCAACACTGAACAATATTGCAAATGGGGGAGCACTAGCGATTTGAAGAGTGTCACCACTGGCATTATTTCCTTTGTTTTGAAAGTTCTCAGTACTTACCCCGTCATCCTCCTGTCTCTCATGACCTTTATTTTATTTTGTTCTTTGAGAGAAAGTTCAGCTGACATAATTATTCCCAAGTCTTTCACGTGTTCTTTTTGTTATATTTTGTGATCCTCTTGAGTTTTGTTTAGTGTTCCTTTTGAGTTCTTCATTCTTTCCATACCTAAGCAGCTGGAACTTATCACCACTGAACGTCATGTTGTTCTCCACTGCCCACTGGAAAACACAGCTTGTATCATCCTGTAATTCTTCAGTGTCCTCTACCGTACTGACTTTCATGCTTATTTTAGTGTCATCTGCAAATGATGATACAAAACTGTGCCGGGAGTTTTTCTCTATGTCTGCTATGAGGATGAGGAACAGCAGAGGTGCCAGAACAGTGCCTTGGGGCACTGAGTTTTTTTTACCTCGCTGGTGCTAGATTTTGCTCTGTTCACTACTACTTTTTGTGTTCTGTGTGTTAGGAACCCGAAAATCCGCCTGCCTACCTTCCCAGTAATGTACATGGCCCTCATTTTGTGTGCAATCACCATGATCACATTTGTCTGTCAGTCCCTCACCCTCAGTGGTAAGATAGTCAGTCCCACACCTTCAGTGATAAGGGGATCAGTCCCACACCCTCAGTGGTAAGGAGGTCAGTCCCATACCTTCAGTGATGAGGGGATCAGTCCCAAACCCTCAGTGGTAAGGGGATCAGTCCCACACCCTCAATGGTAAGGGGGTCAGTCCCACACCTTCAGTGATAAGGGGATTACTCCCACACCCTCAGTGGTAAGGGGGCATTTCCCAAAAACCTTCAGTGATAGGGATCACCCCAAAAAACCCCTCAGGGGTAAGGGAAAATCACCCCACACCCTCATGGTAAGGGGGTCAGCCCCACACCTTCAGTAAAAAGGGGAGATCAGTCCCCACACCCTAGTGGTAAGGGGGTCAGTCCCAAAACCTTAAAGTGAAAGGAGATCAGCCCCACCCCCCCAAAGTGGAAAAGGGGGACAGCTTTTCAACGAAAAGCTGAGCCCGACTTTATACATTTAAGAGCCCGGGGGGTTGAAAGCAGCGGGGAGGTGGGGGCCCACAAGTGAGTTCATCGTCCCATTTCTGGTCTTTCCCCCACCACTAAACCTAAACCTCCCACACAGGTCCTCCCCCCCACACTCAGGTTTCCATCCTCCAAAACTCAGGTAAACCTCCACAACTCATCCTCCACCCCCTTCCAAGGTCATCCCCCACATTTCAACCCCATCCTCCACAAAAAGGTTTCTCCTTCCCCAACACTAAACCCTAAACCCCTCCACATCAATCATCCCCCCAAAACCTCAGGTCATCCTCCACAAATTTAAAATCATCCTCCACACAAAAACTCTTTCCTCCCCCACAAAAGTCATCCCCCCCAACCCTCGGGGTCTTTCCCCCCACCTCAACTAAATTCCTCCAAAATTTCAACTCACCTCCCCCACAAAAACTCTTTCCCCCACACTCAAAAAATCCTCCACCTAGGCCCATCCTCCAACTCAACTCACCCTCCACACTCAACTCATCCTCCACACCCCAGGTCAACCCCACATAAACTAAATCCCCCCACTCAACTCTCCTCCACATCAGGTCTCATCCACAAAAACCTCATCCTCCACACTCAACCATCCTCCAAAAACTAAACCAAAACCCTTCACACTAAAAGCTCACCCTCCACACTAAACTCATCCTCCACCTCAACTATCCCCCCAAAACTCAACTCACCTCCAAACTAAACCCCCAATCCCCAAAAACCCAACTCACCCATCCCCACTCGGGTTTTCATCCTCCCATTTCCAACTAAATTCTTCCCACGCTCGGGGCCCCCACCCTTCCCACTCAGCTAAATCCTCCACATCAGCTCATCCTTCCCCACTCAATTCATTTTTCACACTCAACCCCCACCCTCCCCCACGGTCACCCCCTCCACACCGGGTTCACCCTCCAAACTCAGCTAAACCCTCCCCCACTCAACTCTTTCCCTCCCAAAACCCCCAGGTCACCCCAAAACTCAACTAATCCCTTCAACTCAGGTCACCCCTCCACACTTACTCATCATAAAAATTAAAACTCATCCCCAAACAAACCCCTCTTCCTCCACATTCAGGCCCAATCCTCCACACTAACTCATCCTCCACCCTCAACTCATCCTCCACACTAAAATCACCCTTTCCACACCCCAACTCTTTTTTCCCCCTCCCCTTAGCTACCCTTCCCCCACCAACTAAACCTCCCCCCACTCAGGCCCTCCTCCACACTCAAAATCATCCCGGCCGCCCAAAAAACCCTTTCCTTCCACGCCAACTCATTTTCACACCCCATTTAAACCCTCCACACCCCAAGGGCCACATCCCAAAAACCCCCTAAACCCCTCACCCCCCCCCCACTCAATCCCCCCTCCACACTCAACTAATCTTTCACACTTAGCTCACCTCCACACTTACTCATCCTCCCCCACTAAAACCTCATCCTCCACACTCAAAACTCACCCCCGTAAACACTCAATAATCATCCCAACACTCAGCTCATCCTTCAAACTGGGCTCATCCCCCACACTCAACTAAATCCTTCAAAACTCAACTCATTTTTCACATTTAGCTCATCCTCCAAAACTCAGCTCGCCCTTTCACCCCAAAAGTTTAACCTCCACAGTCAACTCATCACCACCTAAAACTCATCCTTCCACTAAACTCACCCCCCTTCCACAAACGCTCATCCACCAAAAATCAACTCTTTCCTCCACACTCAGGTCATCCTTCACCCCAAAGCCCCATCCCCACACCGGGCTCATCCTTCACACTAAACCCCTAAATCCCTCCACACCCCAGCTTTTTCCCCCCACACGCAGCTCATCCTTCCCCATCCCAAATCATCCTCCACACTCAACTCACCCTTCAAAACCCCCCCAAACTCATCCCCACACTAACTCTTTCCTTCACACTCAATCTTTCCCCCAAACACCCACTCATCCTTCAACTCAGCTCCCCATCCCCCAAAAAAACACGCAGCTCATCCTTTTCACACTCAACTCATCCTCCACACTCAACTCATCATTCACACCAACTAAACCTCCACACTAAACCCTCACCCTCCCCCAACCCCAAGCCCCACCCTTCACATAAAACCATCCCCACACTCCAAACCATCCTTCAACAAAAAACCTCTTTTCCCCCACATTCAACTCTTTCCCCCTTCCCACACTCACCCTCATCCTTCACAATCAGTTTCATCCCCCAACCACTCAACCATCCTCCACATCAGCCACCCCCCACCCCAAACCCTCATCCTCCACACCAACAATCCCCACGCTAGTCATCCTTAAACCCCCTCAACTCATCGTCCACACTCAGCTCATCCTTTAAAATTCGCTCACCCCCACATCAACCCCAACCCTCCAAAACCCCAGCTAAACCTCCCACTCGGGTTTCATCCCCCAACTCGGTCACCCTCCACACACAACTCATCCTCCACACTCAGCCCCATCCTCCATACTCAGCTCACCCCTCCCCCACAAACTCATCCTCACCCCCTCAGCCATCCTCCACATAAAAACTCATCCTCCACATCAGTAACCCTTCACATACACTCACCCTCCCCAAAACTAAACTAAAACCCCCACACCCCGCTAAATCCTTCACCCCAAAAGGCCATCTTCCACACCAACTCATCCCCCCACACTCAGCTAAATCCTTCCACCCTCAACTCATCCCCCCACACTCGGGTTTCATCCTTCACACTCAAGCCCACCCCCCAAAATAAAATTCACCCTCCAACTCAACTTCCCCCCCTCCACACTAAAACCCACCCTTTCCCCCCCAACCTAAAACTCACCCTCACACCCCCCAGCTCTTTCCTCCCCCCCCCCTTAAAAAACTAAATCCTCCCACCACCCGGGTTTCAGCTTCACATTTAAAAGCCATCCCCACCCCCCAATCATCCTCCACACTCAACTCATCCTCCACCCCCTTAGTCTTTCCTCCCCCCCCCCCCCAACCCATCCTCAAAAATTTAAAACTAAATTCCCCCACCCTCACTCATCCTTACACTAAAGCCCCTGCACCTCAACACTTTCCCCACCCTCCCCCTCCTCCCCCCCCTTCAATATCCTTTCCACACTAAGGATTTTCCTCCACACCCCCAGGTCATCCCCCCACACAAACCTCACCCTAAACACTCGGGTTTCACCTCCATACCAGCTCACCCTTTTCACATTCACTCATCCCCCACACTCAATTTAATCCCCCCAACCAGTCATCCCCCAACACTCAAACTCATCCCCCCCCACTCACCCTCTTTCCTCCCACACTCAACTAAATTCCTCCCCCCTAAAGCGCATCCCCAACATTTAAAGTTCATCCTTCACAATTCAGATCATCCCCCAAAACCCTCAATCATCCTCCCCCATTCAGTTCACCCTCCTACCCCAACTCACCCTCCACACGCAACCCCTCCCCCCCACACGCAACCATCCTCCACACTCCCCCCCCATTCCCCCCCCACTCACCTCCTCCACACTCAGCTCATCCTCCACACTAGCTCATCCTCCAACTCAGCTACCCTTTCCTCACTTAGCTCATCCCCCCCAACCCCTTCAATAAACCCACCCCCTCAGCTCATCCCCCACACTCAACTCATCCTCCACACCAGCTCATCCTCCACACTAAAACCTATCCCCACTAAGAACCAAGAGTTTGAGCCGGAAAGCATGTTAAATGGGGAGGGGAAAAAAATTCAACTTTCCCCCCAACAACTGACAGTAACAAAAAAAAATATTAGAAAAAAAATCATTGACAAAAATAACAACCCCAATCGGCGAATTTCCTAAAAACAAACCTTTCGGGAAACCCACTGAAATTACCCTTCAGGTCCCAAAGAAAGTACCTTCAGGTACCATTTAACATTTACCTTCAGGTACCACAAAAAAGGTCCTTCAGGTACCATTTGAAAGTCCCTTTCGGGGAACCCGGGAAAGTACCTTAAAGGAAACCAAACTAAAAATTCCTTCGGGAAAACCCTGAAAGTACCTTCAGGTACCACTGAAAGTACCCAGGTCCCACTAAAAGTACCTTCAGGCCCCCTAAAAGTACCTTAAAGTACCCCCCTGAAATCCTTTTCCGGTCCCCTGAAAGTCCCTTTTCCCGGTTACCCTGAAAAGTCCCCTTGGGGTCCCCCTGAAAGTCCCTTTTCAGGTCCCCACTGAAAGTACCTTCGGGTACCCTGAAAGAAAAACCTTCGGTAACCACTAAAAGTACCTTCAGGTACCACTGAAAGTCCCCTTCGGGTTCCCCTGAAAGTACCTTCGGGTCCCAAACTGAAAGTCCCCTTAAGGCCCCGGGAAATCCCCTTCAGGTCCCAACTGAAAGTACCTTCAGGTCCCCCTGAAAAGTCCCCTTTGGGCCCAACTGAAATACCTTCAGGTCCCCCCTGAAATTCCCTTTTTCGGGTACCACTGAAAGAAACCTTCAGGGAACCCCAACTAAAAGAAACCTTCAGGTCCCCCTGAAAGTCCTTCGGGCCCCACTGAAAGCCCTTCGGGTTCCCCCAAGAAAGAAAACCCAGTTAATACCCTAAAGTACCTTCGGGAAACCCTAAAAGTCCCCCTTCGGGAAACCCAAGAAAGAAAATTTTTCCCGGGTCCCCCCGAAAGTACCTTCAGGTACCCTGAAAGTACCTTCAGGTACCACTGAAATTTCCCTTTCAGGTACCCTGAAAGTCCCTTCAGGAAACCCACTGAAATTTCCCTTTCAGGTTCCCTGAAAGTACCTTAAAGGGAAACCCTGAAAAGTACCTTCAGGTCCCACTGAAAGTCCCTTTCCCGGGGTACCCTAAAAGGGTACCTTCAGGTCCCCTGAAAGTACCTTGGGGGGTACCACTGAAAGACCTTCGGGTTCCCAACTGAAAGAAATTTTCAGGTACCATTTGGAAAGTACCGAGGTACCACTGAAATTTAACCCTTCAGGACCACTGGAAAGTACCTTAAAGGTACCACGGGGAAAAGTCCCCCTTAGGGTACCCCCCTAAAAGTACCTTCAGGTACCCCCCCTAAAAGTACCTTGGGTATCCTGAAATTCCTTCAGGAAACCACTGAAAGTACCTTCGGGTACCACTGAACGTACCTTCAGGTCCCCTGAAATTTACCTTCATTCCCCACTGAAATACCTTCAGGTACCCTGAAAGTACCCTTCAGGTCCCCACTGAAAGGTTACCTTCAGGCCCCCCTAAAAGTCCCCCTTTCAGGAACTCCAAAAATTAACCTTCAGGAAAACCGTTTAAAAGTCCCTTTCGGGGGCCCCCCTTAAAAAGTACCTTCAGGAACTCCCGAAATTACCTCAGGTACCGCTGAAAGTACCTTCGGGTTTCCACTGAAGTACCTTAAATTTTACCCCCTAAAAGTCCCTTTCAGGACCACTGAAAGTCCCTTTCAGGAAACCGTTTGAAACCCCCTTTCAGGTACCACTAAAAGAAACCTTCAGGAACCACTGAAAGAAACCTTCAGGAACCCCCTGAAAGTACCTTCAGGAAACCCACTAAAAGGGTATTTTTTAGGAAACCACAAAAAGTCCCTTCAGGTACCACGAAAGTACCTTCAGGTCCCCCTGAAAGAACCTTTCAGGTCCCACTGAAAGTACCTTCGGGTTTACCACTGAAAGTCCTTCGGGTCCCCGAAAGTCCCTTTCCCGGAACCCTGAAAGTCCCTTCAGGTACCCTGAAAGACCTTCGGGGTACCACTGAAAGTATTTTTCCGGTACCCTGAAAGTCCTTCGGGTTACTCCTAAAATTACCTTCAGGTCCCGCTGAAAGTCCCTTTCGGGTCCCCCCGGGAAAGTCCTTTCGGGTATTTTCCTAAAATTCCCTTCGGGTTTTTTTTAAAAAACCGCTGAAAGTACCTTCAGGTCCCATTTGAAAGAAACCTTCAGGTACCACTGAAAGTACCTTCAGGTACCATTTAAAAGTCCCTTCGGAAACGTTTAAAGCCCTTTTCAGGTACCACTGAAAGACCTTAGGTACCATTTAAAGAACCTTCAGGTACCACTGAAAGTCCTTCAGGTACCACTGAAAGTACCTTGGGTTTCCCCTGAAAGTCCTTCAGGTACCCTGAAAGTCCCTTGGGGTACCACAAAAGTACCTTCGGGTTTACCCCTGAAAGTACCTTCAGGTACCACTGAAAGTACCTTCAGGTATACTGAAAGTACCTTCGGGTCCCCTAAAACCCTCCCTTTTCAGGTACCACTGAAATACCTTCGGGTACCCAAAAAGTACCTTCGGGTACCAGTGAAAGTACCTTCAGGTACCCTAAAAAGTACCTTCGGTCCCCCTGAAAGTACCTTCAGTACCCCTAAAAATTAACCTTCGGTACCCCTGAAAGTACCTTCAGGACCCTGAAAGTCCCTTTTCAGGTCCCCCCCCGGGAAAGTCCCTTGCAGGCCCCCCCCTAAAAAGTACCTTCGGTACCCCCTGAAAATTTAACCTTCAGGTACCCCCTGGAAAGTCCCATGGGGTACCACTGAAAGTACCTTCAGGTACCCTGAAAGTACCTTCAGGTATTTCCTGAAATTACCTTCAGGTCCCCCGGGAAAGTCCCTTTTCAGGTCCCCCCTGAAAGCCCTTCGGGTACCCCTGAAAGTACCTTCGGGGGACCCCCTGAAAGTACCTTCAGGTCCCCCCCTTAAAGACCTTCAGGCCCCTTGAACGTACCTTCGGGGTTCCCCCTGGAAATACCTTCAGGTACCCTTTTTAAAAGTCCCCCCGGGTCCCCCCTTGAAAGTACCTTCAGTACCACCTGAAAGTACCTTCAGGTACCCCCTAAAAAGTACCTTCAGGAAACCCCCTGAAAGTCCCCTTCAGGAAACCCCTAAAAGTCCCTTCAAGTACCTTGAAAGTACCTTAAGGTCCCCCATGAAAGTCCCTTTTCGGCACCCTAAAAAGTCCTTCAGGTACCCCCGAAAGTACCTTCAGGTACCCCCTGAAAATACCTTCAGGTACCCCCAAAAAGGGGCCCCTTCGGGTTCTTTGAAAGTACCTTCAGGTCCCCCCTGAAAGTACCTTCAGGTACCCCTAAAAGGGTCCTTCAGGGAAACCCCCTAAAGTACCTTCGGGTCCCCTCTGAAAGTACCTTCAGGTTCCCCTGGAAATACCTTCGGGTTCCCCCCTTGGGAAAGTACCCTCGGTTTACCCCCGGGAAAGTACCTTCAGGTACCCCGGGAAAAAACCTTCGGGTCCCCCCTGAAAGTACCTTCGGGTCCCCCCTAAAAAGTCCCTTCGGGTATCCCCTAAAAGTCCCCTTCAAGAAACCTCTGAAGTCCCTTAAGGTACCCATAAAAGTACCTTCAGGTCACCCTGAAAGTCCCCTTCAGGACCCCCGGGAAAAGTACCTTCGGGTTACCCCTAAAAATACTTTCAGGTACCCCCTGAATTTACCTTCAGGTCCTTCTGAAAGTCCTAGGGTGCTTCTAAAAGTCCTTCGGGTACCCCTGAAAGTCCCTTCGGGTTACCCCTAAAAGTATTTCGGTACTTTTTAAAGTGTTCGGCCCCCCTTTGAAAGTACCTTCAGGTACTCCCTGAAAGTACTTTCAGGTGCTTCTAAAAGTACCTTCGGTCCCCCTAAAAAGTCCCCTTTCAGGAAACCCCCTGAAAGTACTTTCAGGAAACTTCTAAAAAGTACCTTCAGGTCCCCCTGAAAGAAATTTCAGGTCCCCCCTTTAAAATTCCCTTCGGGAAACCCCCTGAAAGTCCCTTTCCCAAAAACCCCCGGGAAAATTTACCTTCAGGTACCCCCTTGAAATTTATCTTCAGGTCCCCCCTGAAAGTCCCTTTAGGTAAACCCTGAAAGAAACCTTCAGGTACTTCTGAAAGAAACTCAGGTACCCCCTGTGTGCTAAACGACTACCCAAATGGAGGCCAGTGTGCTAAAACTGGCCAACTGGAGGCAAGTGCCAAACCCAATACCAACGGAGGCCATTCCCAAAACCCAATTAGGCCCAAACTGGGGGCCGGGCGCTAACAACTGGGCAACTGGGGGGCCAGTGGGGCAAAAAATGGGCCAACGGGGGCCAATGTCTAACAACTGGCCCCAACTGGAGGCCATTGCGTAAAAAAACTGGGCCCAAACCCTGGACCCCCCCAGTGTGCTAAAAAACAAAGGCCAACTGGGGGCCAGTGGGCTAACAACGGGCCAATTGGAGGAATTTGCTAAAAAACTAGGAAACTGGAGGCCAGTGCGCAAAAAACCAGGCCAACTGGGGGAGTGGCTAACAACTGGCCAACTGGAGGCCAATGTGCTAAAAAACTAATCCAGCTGGAGGCCATTTACGCTAAAAAATCTGGGCCTCCTCGAGGCCAGTGTGCAAAAAAAACTAGGCCAATTTGGAGGCCGGGTGCGCTAACAATAGGCCATTTTGGGGGCCCCCAGTGCGCTAACAAATTTTGGCCGGGCTGGGGGCCAGTGCGCAAACCCAATAGGCCAACTGGGGGGCCCAAAGTCCCGAAACAAAAGGCCCCGTTGGAGGCCATGAAATAACAACTACCCCCCATTTTGGGGGGCCGTGCGCTAACAATAGGCCTTTTGGGGCCCAAAGTGCCTAAAAAACTTGGCCAGCTGGAGGCCATGCGCTAAAAACAAGGCCAACTGGGGGCCCTTTTGCGCTAACAATGGGCCCATTGGGGGCCCGTGAAAAAAACCCAAAAAAAGGCCAACTGGAGGTCAGTGCGCTAAAACCCTGGGCCCAAAACTGGAGGCCATGGGGCTAACAACTAGGCCAACTGGAGGCCATTCCCGCTAACAACAAAGGCCCCAACGGAGGCCAGTGCACTAACAACTAGGCCAGCTGGGGGCCCAAAGTCCCACAAACAACTGGGCCAATTGGGGGCCCCCAGTGCACTAACAAACAAAGGCCAACGGGAAAAGGGGCCCAGTCCCACTAAAAAAGGGCCCAATTGGGGGGCCATTGGCCTAAAAACTAGGCCAATGGAGGCCAGTGCACAAAACAACTGGGCCCAAAATTGGGGGCCAGTGCACTAAAACTAGGCCAACTGGAGGCCATTTTTCCCCTAAAAAATGGGCCCAAACCGGGAGGCCATGCGCTAAAAACTGGGCCCCAAACTGGGGGCCCCAGGGCCCCAAACAACGGGCCCACTGTGGGCCCGTGCGCTAAAAACCCGGGCCCCCAACCCCGGGAGGCCATTGCGCAAAAACTAGGCCATTTGGAAAGGCCAGTCCCACAAACAAAAAACCAGCTGGGGGCCCCAGGGGGGGGGGGGGGGGGGCGCTAACAATGGGCCAGCTGGGGCCCATGCGCTAACAATTTAGGCCAGTTTGGGGAGGCCATTTGCGCTAACAACTAGGCCAGCTGGAGCCCAAAGTGCCTAACAATAGGCCAGCGGGAAAGACCATTTGGCTAACAACTGGGGCCAACTGGAGGCCGGGGAAAATAACAACTGGCCAATTGGAGGCCAGTGCACAAAACAATAGGCCAACTGGGGGGCCGGCTTTAAAAAACTGGGAAAAATTTAAAAGGCCAGTGCCTAACAACAAAACCCCAAAACGGGAAGGCCAGTGCACAAACCCAACTGGGCCCCAAACTGGGGGCCCCATTGCGCTAACAACTAGGAAAACCTGGGGGCCATTGCGCTAACAACTGGGCCCACTGAAGGGGCCCGGGCCCGCTAACAACTGGGAAAACTGGAGGCCGTGCGCAAAACAACTAGGCCATTTTGGAGGCCAGTGAAACTAACAACAAAAACCACGGGAGGCCGGGTCCCGCTAAAAATTTGGCCCAGGGGGGCCTTGCGCTAAAAACTGGGCCCAAAGCTGGAGGCCAGTGCGTTTAAAAAAACAGGCCAGCTGGAGCCAGTGCGCTAAACAACTAGGCCACTGGAGACCATTGCCTAAAAAAAACAAAGGCCAGCTGGAGGCCAGTGCCCCTAACAACTGGCCACTGGAAAACCAGGGGGCAAACAACTGGGGCCAGCTGGGGGCCAGTGGCTAAAAACTGGGCCCCCACCCTGGAGCCCAGTGCGCAAAACAACTGGGCCCAAAGCGGGAGGCCGTGCGCTAACAACTAGGCAGTGGAGCCCAGTCCCGCTAACAACTAGGCCAGTTGGAGGCCAGTCCCGCTAACAACTGGGCCCAAAGCTGGAGGCCATTTTGGCGCTAACAACTGGGCCCCAGCTGAAGACCATGTTCCCTAAAAAATGGGGCCCAGTTGGGGGCCAGTGCGCTAAAAAACGGGCCCAAAGCTGGAGCCCGGCGCAACAATGGGCCCGTTGGGGGCCATGCGCAAAACAATAGGCCATGGAGGCCAGTGCGCAAAAACTAGGCCAGTTGGGGGCCCAAGTGCGTAACAACTGGGCCCAAACTGGAGGCCAGTGCGCTAACAACTGGGCCATGGGGGTATGCACAAAAAAAACTAGGCCAGCTGGGGGCCCAGTGCGCTAACAACTCCGGCCAGCTGGGGGCCCAGTGCGCAAACCCAACTAGGCCAGCGGGAAAGGCCATGCCCAAAACCAATTTGGGGCCAGCTGGAGGCCAGTGCACTAACAACTGGGGCCAGTGGGGGCCAGTGCGTAAAAAAATCGGCCACGGAGGCCAGTGCCCCTAACAACTGGGCCAGGGGAGGCCAGTGCGCTAAAAAACCCTAGGCCAGTTGGGGGGCCCCAGTGCGCTAAAAACTGGGGCCCAGCTGGGGGGCCAGTGCGCAAACCAACTGGGCCCAGCGGGGGCCGGGTGCGCTAACAACTAGGGCCAGCGGGAAAGGGCCAGTGCGCTAACAACTAGGCCAGTGGAGGCCAGTGCGTTTAAAAAACTAGGCCAGTGGGGGGCCCAGGGGCTCTAACAACAAAGGCCGCTGGAAGCATGCGCTAAAAAACAAGGCAGCTGGGGGCTAGTCCCGGCTAAAACTGGGCCACCCTGGGGGCCCCAGTGCGTAACAATAGGCCAGCTGGGGGCCAGTGCGCAAACAACTAGGCCAGCTGGAGGCCAGTGCACTAACAACGGGCCAGCGGAGGCCGTGCGCTAACAACTGGGGCCACCCTGGGGGCCCAGTGCGCTAACAACTAGGCCAGCTGGGGGCCCAAAATGCCCCCTAAAAAACTACCAGTTTGGAGGCCAGTGCGCAAAACAACTAGGCCAGCGGGGAGGCCAGTGCGCTAAAAACTGGGCCAACGGGGCCATGCGCTTAAAAAAAGGGGGCCAGTTTGGAGGCCAGTCCCGCTAAGCGATAGGCCAGCTGGGGGGCCCATTTTGCTAACAACTGGGCCAGCTGGAGGCCAGTGCGCAAACCCAACGGGCCCAAACTGGAGGCCACTGCACAACAACTAGGGAAAGCTGGAGCCCAGTGCCGCTAACAACGGGCCAGCTGGAGGCCAGTGCGCTAACAACTGGGCCCACTGGGGGCCGTGCGCTAACAACTGGGCCCCAGAGGAGGCCGTGCGCTAAAAACTGGGCCAGCTGGAGGCCAGTGCGTAACAACTAGGCCGGCTGGAGGCCATTGGCAAAACAACTAGGCCAGCTGGGGGCCCCAGTCGCTAAAAAACTAGGCCAGCTGGGGGCCCCGGGGTCCCTAAAAACTGGCCATTGGGGGCCAGTGCCCCTAAAAATTTTGGGCCGCTGGACCCCCATTGCGCTAACAACTAGGCCAGCTGGGGGGCCAGTGCGCTAAAAAACTGGGCCAGCGGGAGGCCAGTGCGTAACAAAGGGCCCAGCGGGGAGGCCGAAACCTAACAACTAGGCCAGCTGGGGGCCCAAAGTGCCTAACAACTAGGCCAGCGGGAGGCCAGTGCGCTGAAAACCCTAGGCCCCCCCCCCTGGAGGCCATTTGCGCTAAAAACTGGGCCCAGCAAGGGGCCCAGGGCGCTAACACCTAGGCCACCCGGAGGCTAGTCCCGCTAAAAAATAGGCCACTGGAGGCCAGTGCGCTAACAACTAGGCCAGCTGGAGACCAGTCGCTAAAACAGGCCACTGGGGGCCCAAAGTGCGCTAAAAAAGGGCCAGCTGGAGGCCATGCGCCTAAAAACTGGGGGCCGGCGGGAGGCCGGGTGGGGCAAAAAATAGGCCACGGGAGGCCATTGCGCTAAAAATGGGCCCAAGTTTGGGGCCATGCGCAAACCCAACTAGGCCTTCTGGAGGCCAGGCGCTAACAACTGGGCAGTGGGGGCCGTGCGCAAAACAACTAGGCCAGCTGGGGGCCCATGCCCTAAAACTGGGGCCAGCTGGAGGCCATTTTGGCCTTTAAACAACTGGGCCAGCTGGAGGCCGGGTGCCCCTAACAACGGGCCAGCTGGAGGCCAGTCGCTAACAACTAGGCCAGCTGGGGGCCAGTGCCCCTAACAACTGGGCCAGCGGGGAACCATGTGCTAAAAAAACTAGGCCAGGGAGGCCAGTGCGCAAAACAACTAGGCCAGCTGGGGGCCCCGGGTGCGTAAAAACTGGGCCCCGCTGGAGGCCAGGGCGCTAACAACTGGGCCGGGAGGCCAGTGCGCTAACAACTGGGCCAGCTGGAGGCCATGCGCAACAACTAGGCCACTGGGGGCCCAAATTTCCCTAACAACTGGGCCCAGCTGGGGCCTGCGCTAAAAAACTGGGCCCCAGCTGGGGGCCATGCGCTAAAAACTAGGCCACTGGAGGCCAGTGCGCTAAAAAACTGGCCATGGAGGCCAGTGCAAAAACCCAACTAGGCCAGCTGGAGGCCAGGGGCGCTAACAACAAAGGGCCAGCTGGGGCCAGGGGCACTAAAAAAACCTAGGCCAGCTGGACCCAGTGGCTAAAAATAGGCCGCGGGGGCCCATGCCCCTAACAACGGGCCCCAGTGGAGGCCAGTACGCTAAAAACCCTAGGCCATGGAGGCCAGTGCCCCAACAACTAGGCCCGTTGGAGGCCAATGCGCAAAACAAACTAGGCCACTGGGGGCCGGGGTGCGCAAACAACTAGGCCAGCTGGAAGGCCAGTGCCCCTAAAACTAGGCCAATGGGGGCCCAAATGCGCTAAAAACTAGGCCGTGGGGGCCCAGTGCGCTAAAAAACTAGGCCGTGGAGGCCATTTTGCGCTAACAACTGGGCCCAGCTGGAGGCCGGGTGGGGCTAACAACGGGCCCCGTGGAGGGCCAGTGGGGCAAAACAACTAGGCCAGCTGGGGGGCCAGTGCGCTAACAACTAGGCCAGTGGAGGCCGTTCGCTAACAACAAAAGGGCCCCAACGGGGGCCCCCTTGCCTAACAATGGGCCAAAGCGGGAGGCCAGTGGGGCTAACAACTGGGCCCAGCTGGGGGGCCGGGTCGCTAAAAAACTAGGCCGCTGGAGGCCAGTGCGCAAAACAATTTGCCTTTCTAATACGATGTCTTATTTTTGGGAAAACCCAAAAAAAATTATCGTCGCACTTTTCCAGTTTTTTCCTTTTAAACGTGTTTTTCTCGTGGTTTTTGTGTAGAGTGCCGCGGGCCCTGGAAAACCCCCGCACGGGGGGTTGCGCATCTGGTAAAGCTAGGGCCCGTGTACTTATTCTTTAAAATAAATCAATGTTTTGAAATTTGGGGCTTTCTGACGTCTCAGGACTGATTCCCACTTAAGACTTCCTCACTTACTGACTGATTTTTTTTCCCTAAAACTTCTGATGATTTCCCTCACTTACTGATGACTTCCTCACTTACTGACTTCCTCACTTACTGATTTTCCTCCCCCTTACTGACTTCCCACTTACTGACTGATTTTCCTTTTCCCACTTACTGCCCTGACTTCCTCATTTAAAGCCCGATTTCCTCACTTACTGATTTCCCTCACTTACTGACTTCCTCACTTACTGACTGACTTCCTCACTTACTGACGACTTCCTCATTACTGACTGACTTCCTCACTTACTGAACTGACTTCCTCATTTTACTGACTGACTTCCTCACTTACTGACTGACTTCCTCACTTACTGACTGACTTCCTCACTTACTGACTGACTTCCTCACTTACTGACTGACTTCCTCACTTACTGACTGACTTCCTCACTTGTGATGAATGGTTTTTAAAAACCGAAAAGTTGAAGATTGTGACACATATGGGAATCTTTATATTCAGGAAACGTTTCGCCACACAGTGGCGTCATCAGTCCAATACAAAGCAGAAAGTAAGTAAGTAAGTAAGTTTATTCAGGTATACACAAATACAGTTACATAGAATTATCATACATAGCAGCATATGTGTAGAGAACCTGGGATAACCCAAAAAAGTCAGAGTGACTTATTTCCATTGTGCAAGTAGAGGAGGAGATTGAGGTAATCAGTCCCTCAGCCTGGAGTCTATGTATTCAGTCCATCAATCTTGTAGAATGTACAGCATAGGGCCGTAGACGTGGCTTATATACTGTAGTGAGGTGAGGTGAAGCAGGAGGAGGCGGGGTCATAGTCGTACCATCCACTAGTCGAAGTTGGTCTTCGACTGTGTGGCGAAACGTTTGCTAAATAAAGATTCCCATATGTTGCATAAGTGTCTCAATCTTGGTGGTGTACTCTACCTCTCCGTCTTTCTGGAGTCCCTTCTGGAATCCTCACATATTTCCCTGTCATTTCTTGTTGTCTGTCCTCCTTCCTTCCTTAGCCTGATTACCTGGTCCTTGACTGTTGTTTTCTTCCTGATGTGGCTGTATAACAGCTTCGAGTCAGATTTGGCTTTGGCTGCTATGTCGTTTTCATATTGTCTTTGGGCCTCCCTTCTTACCTGTGCATATTCATTTCTGGCTCTACGACTGCTCTCCTTATTCTCCTGGGTCCTTTGCCTTCTATATTTCTTCCATTCCCTAGCACACTTGGTTTTTGCCTCCCTGCGCCTTTGGGTGAACCATGGGCTCATCCTGGCTTTTTCATTATTCCTGTTACCCTTGGGTATAAACCTCTCCTCAGCCTCCTTGCACATTGTTGGTACATATTTCATCATCTCATTAACTGGCTTCCCTGCCAGTTCTCTGTCCCACTGAACCCCGTTCAGGAAGTTCCTCATTCCCGCGTAGTTCCCTTTCTTGTAGTTTGGCTTCATTCGCCCTGGCCTTCCTGCTTCCCCCTCCACTTGTAGCTCTACTGTGTATTCGAAGCTTAAAACTACATGATCGCTGTTGTGTGTGTGGTGTGTGTGTGTGTGTGTGTGTGTGTGTGTGTGTGTGTGTGTGTGTGTGTGTGTGTGTGTGTGTGTTGTGTGTGTTTTATGCTTCGTCTCTTGCGATTTATAGTACCTGCTCTTGAAGCCCCTTCCTGGAGTGGGCAACCCACTTGTCACCCTCACACCAGCTCCTCGACTTACATCCAGCATCCTCTGCTCATACCCCAATCCCTGACTCATACATCCCAGCATCCCCCTGGCTCAACACCCCCACATCCCCTCGGGATCATACATCCCACCCCTCCCCCTGACTCACACATCCCATTTACTCCCAATTCTTCTTTAAATCTTTCTACTTTCCTTGTCATGTCTCCCTCCCTGTCTATGCCTACGCTATTTCTACTTTTTTTTAATACTTCTAAAACGGGGGTTTCTTTTAAGGCTACACGTTTTATTATTTTTAAAGTTTTCCCCCGGGGTATTCCCCCGGGCCCCCGGGCCTTTTTTTAGTGGGGTTTGGCCCCCCTTGTCCCCCCCTCTCTTAGGAGTGCCTGAGCCCTAAGTCCCCCAGGGAAAGGAGGCACAAATACCTCCTCGTTTTTGGGACCAACTGTCCCCAGGCCTAGCCCCCAAGCTAGGCCTCTCTGGCCCTCCCCATCCCCCCCCACAAGGGGGATAAGGGGAAAATGAAAACCTTGGGTGAGCTACAAGCTCCGGCTCAGGCACCTACCCTCCCCTAGAAGAGCTGGGCCAAAGGTGTCGATTGGCAAAAGGGTAAAACGCCACCCGGGCACCACTAAACAAGACTTAATACCTAAAATATGACCCAAAAAGTAAAAGTTGTTGTTTTTTGTATTTTTATTATTATTATTTATTATTATTTTTATTATTAAATTTTTATTATTAAAAAAAAATTATTATTATCTTTTCAGAATTAATAATTAGAAAGGGCACAGACTGAAATAAGTTATAAAATTTTAAAGTTTTTGATATTTGTGGAAAAAAAAAATTTGTTACCCCTCCCTTTACCCGTTTTTTTATTTAAAGGGGCGGACTCATAGAAAAAGGGTGGGTGGGTGTACTCAACCCGTTTGGGTTGGGGGCGGGGGGGTCGAAAAAGCCCCCACTCCGCATTACCTGGATAACCCGGAGGTTACCTGGAGGTTTATTTCCCTGGAAAACAACGCCCCCGCGGCCCGGGCCATGACCAGGCTTCCCCCAAAAGGATCAGGGCCTATCAACCCAGGCTTTAATGCTGGCCGCCCCCAGTCCAACGTTTCGAGCCACACCCGGGTGATCCCGGGGACTGACTTTAGGGAAACTGTTTCCCCTCTCTTGAAGGCAAACCAGGGGGTTATTTTGGGGGAAATTCCCCAATTCTTGTGGGAGGCGTTAAACCAGTTTTGGGCCCCGGACACTTAGGGTGTTTTTCTTATGTACCAATGGCGCCCCTACTTTTTTTTGGGGGGCATTTTGCAGCCTGCCCAGTTTTTTTACTTTCGTAGGGAGTGTTTTCTGGTGAAATTTGGGACCTTCCTTTCCAGATTTTTCAAGTGTAGATTATGAATATCTCTCCTCCTGTTTTTTTAAACGGTACAAGTCAAGTGTTTCCCAACTTTTCCAGTAGTTAGGTTTTTTGGACAGAACTTATACGTGCAGTAAAGGATCTCTGTACACTCTCTAGATCTGGATTTCACCTCTTTGTATGGAATGTTAATGTACAGCTTTTCCAGCAAAGGGAGAACAATATTTTAAAAAGGTTCATCATTGGCTTGGATCTCTCGTTTTGAATTTTTCTCTTACCCATACTATCATTTTCTTTGCACGTGCATCGTGGCACGTTGTGATCCTTGAAAGTGAGACCTCAACTTTATCTCCCAGGCCCCTTACATTATTTTTTTGCTCTATTTATGGCCAAAGTCAGTAGTATACTCGTTCTAGTTATTACTCCCCCATTTTTTCCATAACGGAGTAGTTGGAATTGTCCTCAGAACATCATTTTGTTTCCGTTGCCCACGGAAAACTTTTTTTATATTTTCTTGGAGGTTAACCGGGTCCTCAGCGATGACAGCCTCATGCAGATCCTGTATCACCCGCAAAGGGAGATACGGTGTTTGTGATTATATACGTCATGTCTGTTGAGGAAAGGAATAAGATGGGGGCGAGTATGTCCCTTGTGGAACAGAGCTCTTCACTTGGCAGCCTCCGTTTTAACTCTGTTGACCACTACTCTTTGTGTTCGATTTTTGGAAGTTAAGACCCTTTTCCCCATTTTCCCCAGTTATTCCTTTAGCACGTTTTTTAGGGCTATTACGCCAATCGTTTTGTCAAATGCTTTTGAAAAGTTTGTATATTCATCTGCATTTTTATTTTTTCCATGATCCAAGGCCATGTCATAGTGATCCAGTATTGTGAGGGGCAGGAGCCCCCCTACCCGAACCCATGTTGCCCTGGATTGTGCGATTTTGGGAATCCAGGTGATTTTCAACCTGCTTTTTGCACTCTTTCAAAGATTTTTTGATGTGGGCTCAGAGCTATTGGTCTATAGTTCTTAGCTAAGCTTTTCTGCCACCTTTAGGGGGTGGGGCTATACCCTTGTTTTAAGTGACTGTGGAATTTACCCATGTCCCAAACTCCTCCTCCTAGTGTACTTGGGCACGGCGAGAGGGGTTTCTTGCAGTTCTTAATGAAAACAGAGTTCCACGGTCTGGGCCCCCCCGGGGTGGTGATAGGGTGTTGTCAATGGCTTTTTTTGAAACTACGGAGTTTGGGTTTTAAAGTCGGAATCTGGCATATATTTATAGAGTTTTGAGGCTATTCATGAAGAAATCATTTTGGGCGTCGATCCCCCAACCATTAGTGGTTCAAAAACACAGAGTCTACTGGGGGTTTCAATTTTCACTCATTTTTGTTGTCATCTGTGTAAGTCCCATCCTGTCGAGGTAAGGGCCCCCATACGATGTGGTATTTGCCTTGTTTTTGGATATGAAAAAGAAATATTTTGAATTTCTTTCGTTTTACTAATGTTTAAGCTCCTCCTTTCTCCTGGTTCCTGTAAGAGTCATTTAAATTTTAAATTCGTAGTTTCCATTCCTGGGCAGCGCCTCCTTTCGTTGTATCAGATATTCTAGCACTCCTGAGGGGCTCAGTGACTCTTCGTCGTCTTCTGTAAGGGAGCGTCTTTCTCTCTCCAGTTACTCCTGCTCTTTTCTTTCTAGGGGAATACCTAGAAAAATGCTTTGGCTGCCCGGAAGTTGCCTTTTAAGGCATGGGTTTGGATCCATGTCATTTAAGACATTTTTCAAACATTTTCGTTTTGGATATGGTTTACCCGGTCCCCCCTTTATGTTTTTGTTGTTGAAGTTGATTTTGTGAAGACACCTTCACAGGTCATGCATTCTGCTGTCAGGCCCCTATGCTGTACGTCTGGACTTCGATTAGGTTGTGATCGGAATTGTTGTTTTTTTATATTTTTTTCTCTTATCAGGTCCTCATTATTTTTGAAGATAAGGGGCAAGTGTGTTTTCTAGTTGGGGCATTGATCTCCAGTTTGTAGCGTGAGAATAAGATTAGTTTTACTCAGGGTGACTTTTGGCTCAAGCGGCAGCAAAATTTTGGCTCCAAAAAGAAGGTGTCCAGTAGCTGGGTTGGTAGAAATTCAGCTCACAACAGAGGCCCATGGTTCGATCCCCCGGGAGGGTGGAAACTTAAGACGTGTTTCCCTAAGACACCCCGCTGTCCTGTTCACCTAGCAGTAAAATAGGTACCGGGGTTAGTGGACTGGGGTGAGTCGCATCCCGGGGACAAATTGACCTAATTTTTTCCAGAAAAACTCAGCAAACAAGGGGGTTTCCATATAGTAGTATGTCCAT
>NC_069406.1:46927393-47031731 GCF_026875155.1 Cherax quadricarinatus | reverse complement strand
GCCGGGAGTTGTTCACTCATCCACACTCTATTATCATCATCTATTACCAAACCAGTACTTTCCTATATCCTTCCTGAATCTGAATTTTCCAACTTAAAACATTGCACCTCTCCTGATGAACTGATTACATTAAGACTTTTTTCAAGATTGGCAGACTGATTACAGGCTGGGGGACTGATTACCTCAAACTTCTACTGATTTTCACCATTCTCCTTTGTATGGACTGATGAAGCCACGGTGTGGCGAAACGTTTCCTCAGTAAAGATACCCAAGAGTTGCACATGTGTCTAATTTATCAACTTGTTGGTTCTCTGAACCATTTGGACCCTAAATTTTAGGGTATCTATCTCCTAAAAACAAGAAGGTACCGATAGTAGCCTATTTCTATCCTATGTTCTATCCTATGAAAATTTCTTAGGATAGTAGTACACTGAGAATAGTGTACTATTATCTGAAGAAATAATGAAATTTTCACACCTAATGTGATTTACATTTCCTCAAGTTTATTTTTTTCTAATAATTTACTAATAATCTTTAATAATAATCTTTAACAATAATTTACTAATAAACTAAAAATTTCTTTACTAATAATCTCTAACAACGTGAATGATGGTGGTATCTTAGAGGATCAACTGCTCCTGGACAGGATGGTATAACCTGTGATGAATGGTTTGAAAAACCGACAAGTTGAAGATTGAGACACTTATGCAGCATATGGGAATCTTTATCAGGAAACGTTTCGCCACACAGTGGCTTCATCAGTCCAATAAAAAGAGAAGGCGTAAGGAGAGGAGGAGTATGAGGTAATCAGTCCCTCAGCCTGGAGTCGATGTGTTCAGTCCATCAATCTTGTAGAAGTACTTCTACAAGATTGATGGACTGAACACATCGACTCCAGGCTGAGGGACTGATTACCTCATACTCCCCCTCTCCTTACGCCTTCCTCTTTGTATGGACTGATGAAGCCACTGTGTGGCGAAACGTTTTCCTGAATAAAGATTCCCATATGCTGCATAAGTGTCTCAATCTTCATGGTATAACCTATGACAATCTCAGAACTCTAAGACATGTCCTTGATAATCTTTGTAAAGTAAAAGGGGCACAAGTGCAACTAATGTGACATTTTATTGTGGCAACGTTTCGCTCTCCAGGAGCTTTGTCAATCGGCTTGACAAAGCTCCTGGAGAGGCGAAACGTTGCCACAATAAAATGCCCCATTAGTTGCACTTGTGTCCTGAAAGTTAAGACACATGTGCAATATCTGGATATCTTTATTGTAGACGTTTCGCCATCCAGTGGCTTTATCAATACAGATTCTCCTCCACCACGATGCTGTGAACACTAACTCCAAGGCCGAGGACTGATTACCTCATCTTTTGTATATAGTTCTTACTGTCTTCCTATTATGTCCTAGAATCTGTATTGATAAAGCCACTGGATGGCGAAACGTCTACAATAAAGATATCCAGATGTTGCACATGTGTCTTAACTTTCATATTGTCGGTATTTTATACCTTTCTTACACAACTTGTCAGACACTGCAACATCATGGAATCTTGGTTCAGAGGACATCTACAAGACCTTCTTCACGGGTGCTGCAACTAACCCATCTCTTTGGGAAGGACCTACTTCCACTGGGGAATCCCGCCTACCAGTGACTGCCCTCGTCTGCTGCCGTCCCTTCCACTGACGCCTATATAAACGTCAGTCTTCTTGCCTTTGCTCCAGATTCTCCTCCACCACGATGCTGTGAACACTAACTCCAAGGCCGAGGGACTGATTACCTCATCTTTTGTATATAGTTCTACTGTCTTCCTATTATGTCCTAGAATCTGTATTGATAAAGCCACTGGATGGCGAAACGTCTACAATAAAGATATCCAGATGTTGCACATGTGTCTTAACTTTCATATTGTCGGTATTTATACCTTTCTTACACCACTTGTGTCCTTTTACTTTACATATTGTCGGTAATTCTACCAACATTATTGATAATCTTTGTTGACACTGTATAATACCAGTTACATTGAGGAAGTTCTTCCTACTCTCCTGGACCAATAGTCTCATTGTGTCTATCCCTAAGCCCCAACAGCCTGGTACATTTAGACCGATCTCCTTAGCTAGTTGTCTTTGTAAAACTTTGGAAAGAAATGATACTTAACAGACTGTACTACAGAATCAGACACCAACTTTCCCCCTACCTCTATGGGTTCATGAAAGGTAAAAGTGTACAGTACAGTAGGGCCTACTTATACGGCAGGTTAGGTTCCAGGCTGTCGCCGAAAGCAGACATCGCTGGAAGGCAGAACGCCATTTTTTTTCCATTTAATAAATGCATATAGATGCCAGACAACAAGTTTACACTAATAATATTAAGTTAGTAATAGAACTTGGCATTAAAAACACACAAAGTAAAAACACATTCACATTAAATTCATTACTTATCTTAAAGTATTTGTAATCTTAATGTAGGGGGGGGGGTGAGTAGTACTTATTTGTAGGAAGTCAGGTGCAGGTATCCAGGTGTAGGTAGCCCTGGCTCCCCGTCTCATACGTAATATACGATATATTTAAAGCATCCCAGAGAGGCAAAATACACATACAGTACACTCATTATTTACCTTAAAATATGTGTAGTCTTAATTAGGAAGAGAGGTGAGTAGTATTTATTTGTAGGAAGTCAGTGTAGGTAGCTGGTAGGTGTAGCCCGCCTGGGCTACACCTACCGGCTACCTACACTGTGGCCCAGAGCCATATTATTAACATCGACATACCTTGTTCACTGAATTTAATAATTTCTAACAACTACCTTTAGATGCCATCATAAACGAAGGGAGAAGTAATGAATAATTCATGCCGAAAATTGTAAACAAAGCGGAGTGAGGGAGTGGCTGGGTCAAACGCAGATTCATACACGTTTTCTCTGATGGCTGAGCAGAGAAAACGTAATGTTAAGATAAGATAAGATTTCGTTCGGATTTTTAACCCCGGAGGGTTAGCCACCCAGGATAACCCAAGAAAGTCAGTGCGTCATCGAGGACTGTCTAACTTATTTCCATTGGGGTCCTTAATCTTGTCCCCCAGGATGCGACCCACACCAGTCGACTAACGCCCAGGTACCTATTTGCTGCTAGGTGAACAGGACAATAGGTGTAAGGAAACGTGTCGGAATTTCCACCCGCCGGGAATCGAACCCGGGCCCTCCGTGTGTGAAGCGGGAGTTTTAGCCACCAGACCACCGGGCCACCCGGCTACCACACAGCTCCACAAGTATTATTATCAGAGCACACATAAAATATGCAGTAAATGCCAGACAACAAGTTTACACTAACTTATATTAAGTTAGCAATAGAAATAAGCATTAAAACACAATAAAAGGTAAGATACACACAGAGTACACTTATTACTTACCTTAAAATATTAATATTAATGTGTACTGTATTTCCACCTTTCTCACTGCGCACACCTCAAGTTATATACACTGATGGATCTAAACAGGAGTCTTCTGGCAGGGCTGCATCTGCTCTTGTTGCCACCTCCCTAGTTAAGAACGATAATAAATTTGTTGAGTTAGGCATAAGAATTAACAACTGGGCGTCTACACTGCAAACTGAATTGTTTGCAATCCTAATGCGCTAAAGCTAACCTATGACACTGAGCTTGACTCTATCATCATTACTGATTCTATGTCATCATTGAAGGCTCTTGGCTCATATAATGACTCCAACAACATGCTCATTGGGGAAGCCAGGTATAGATACTCAAAAATTAGGGACAAAGGAATTAATGTACAATTGCTATGGATCCCATCACACATTGGATTACTCCTTCATGATAAAGTTGATATGTTAGCCAAGAAGAGTATCCAGAAGGAGAACGTAGAATATAACTTTGGTATAACTGTGTCTAGCATTAGGAATAATATTAGGAGAGAAGTAAATAATGAAGATGATTGTTATAGGAATGCAGTTAGAAGCCTGAGTAGATCTATAACCCACTATGATAACATGAACGTAGATAAGTATGTTTATGGAGCAACTTGCAATGTGAACAGACTGACTGATGTTGTAGTGGCCAGGCTTAGGCTTGGTTACAAGTACTTCTGGCAGTTTGGGAAAACACACAGATGATGATCAAACTAAATGTAAATTATGTGATCAGGCATATGGTCACTCTCTTGAACACTTGTTAGTGGGATGAATTGTAAAGGACCTGCCTAGTATGGGCCAACAGGCCTGCTGCAGTGTTCCTCCTTTCTTATGTTCTTATGTTCTTATTGAGGAATACAGAGACAGACAGTATAATAACCTATGTGACATGTCAAGATATCTTATTAATGAAAATTTAAAATACCAGATATACTAAGCAAATTTCCTAAATTTGCTTGTAACAGATAAGTGAACTATAGATATGTAGATATAAATCCATATGTATTCCTGTTAACCCTTTGGGGCCTAGTTCCTAGGCCTTTTGTGTATCCATATGCTCTCGCGCTACCGTCCACAGGATGGATATGGGGTGCACAATAAACTAGCCACTTCGGTGGCAAAATCTAAAAAAATCTATCACACCTCTGCTAGTTTTACCACATTTCTTGATTTAAAATCTGCATTTGATATCGCGAACAGAACCGTTATACTACATGAACTAGCCAAAATGAATATTGGTGGTAGCTTACTCTGCTGGATAATAGGATACCTGTCAAATAGAGTATCCTCTGTCCTCTACCAAGGCTTTAGAAACGAGTCTAAAAAAATGTTCCTAGGTACACCGCAGGGAGGAGTTCTCAGTCCCATGCTATTTAATATTCTGATTAATGCTCTACCTGCTCCATCTAAACGTATAGCTATAAGCTATTCTGATGACATCATGATCTATACAACGGGGCATAAGAAATGAGTACCATTCTTAATGACGTTCGAGCAATTTGTAATCGACTAGGCCTCATAATATCTTCCTCTAGTCTAAAACAAAGATATTAACAAGCAAACGACACATCCCACCCATCTATTTGCAGGGTGAAAGCATTAGCTACGTTAAAACTTACAGATATCTTGGTGCAGATGTACCCTTTAGCAAATCCACTATACCACAACTAAATAAGAAATGCAAAGATAGGCTAAATGCTCTCAAAGCTGTTGCTGGCTAAAAACCCAAACTATGGTGCTAATGTGAGAATCGTGAAATGATGTGCATAGTCTATGTTAGGTCCTTAATTAATTATGCTGCTCCCATGTTGATATTAGCTAGAGAAAGTTCTCTTCGACCCTTGGAGTTAATGCAAAATAAAGCTCTCAGAATTATTCTTGGTTGCCCCAGAAAACAAAGGTTCTTAATATGAGGAAGGAGCTTGGGATTTCCAGTATCAGCGATAGAATTGTTGAGATTAACACTGTACTCGGTATTAGAATGTTAAGAAATGAACCAGACTCTGTTACATTGAATCTTACTAAATGTCTAGAAGTAAATACACACAGATCTAAACGGATTGTGAAAACGTGCAATTATTTTCAGTTTTATAACCTGCATGAACTGTATCACTGTAGATAACAAGAGCATTTCACCCCTCCATGGAAGATGTGTTCATTTAATATCACATACCTGCAAGTCCCTCCCAAGAAGCTCATTGCTAGTAATCCCTTCCTTAAATCACTTGTTAAAGCAACTGCTCAAGAAGAAATTTCTGGCCTAGCTGGTAGTAATAAGTTATCACAAGTTATATACACTGATGGATCTAAACAGGAGTCTTCTGGCAGGGCTGCATCTGCTCTTGTTGCCACCTCCAGCAGGAGTCTTCTGGCAGGGCTGCATCTGCTCTTGTTGCCACCTCCAGCAGGAGTCTTCTGGCAGGGCTGCATCTGCTCTTGTTGCTACCTTCAGCAGGAGCCTTCTGCAGGGCTGCATCTGCTCTTGTTGCCACCTCCAGCAGGAGTCTTCTGGCAGGGCTGCATCTGCTCTTGTTGCCACCTCCTGCAGAATCTTCGGCAGGGCTGCATCTGCTCTTGTTGCCACCTCCAGCAGGAACTCTTCTGGCAGGGCTGCATCTGCTCTTGTTGCCACCTCCTGCAGGAGTCTTCTGGCAGGGCTGCATCTGCTCTTGTTGCCACCTCCCAAGTAATAACGATAATAAACTTGTTGAACAAGGCGTAAGAATTAAAAACGGGGCCGTTACATTTCAAACTAAAAAATTTTTTTCCCATTTCTTAATGGCGCAAAAAGCTATGACATGGCTTGACTCTTTCATCTTACTTTTTTTTCTATGTATCACTGAAGGTTTCTTTGACTCATATAATGATTACAACAAAATCCCTTCGTGATAAAATTTTTTTTAAAAAAAACCCCGCCCAATTGAAGATTGAAACTTATGCAGCTTTATGGGAACTTTATTCAGGAAACGTTTTCCCACAGGGGTGGCTTCATCATTCCCAATACAAAGAGGAAGGCGTAAAAAAGAGGATAGTAGGGAGGTAATCAGCCCCTCAGCCTGGGTCAAATTTTTTTCCAGTCCATCAATCTTGTAGAATGTAAAGCATGGGGCCGTAGACGGGGCCTTATATATTTAAAGTGGGGTGACTTGAAAGCCCCGGGGTTGGGATCATATGGACCACCCCACTTTCGAAGTAGGCCCTTTGGGCCCAAAAAAGGTTGAACAAGAAATTGAAGAATTCTTTTTTAAAAAAATTTTCCCAAATGATGCTGCAGTGCCTGACAGTTGTGATGAATGGTTTAAAAAACCGAAAATTTAAAAAGGATTGAAAACACTTATGCAGCATTTGGGAAATCTTTATTCGGGAAACTTTTCGCCACACAGGGGCTTCATCAGTCCAATACAAAGAGGAAGGCGAAAGGAGAGGAGTAGAAATGAGGTAATCAGTCCCTCCCCCTGGAGTCAAATGTTTTCTTTCCTAAAATTTGGAGAATGTACGCAAAGGGCCGTAACGGGGCTTAAATACTTTTGGGGGAGGGGGACTTGAAGCAGACGAGGCGGATCATAGGGGTACCTTTCCACTAGTCGAAGTAGGTCTTTGCCCAAAGGTTGAAAAAAGCATTGAAAAATTCTTTGTAAGAGACCCCTTTATGCTGCATTTCGGGACAGTTGTGATAAAGGGTTTTGAAAAACCGACAAGTTGAAGTTTTGAGACATTATGCAGCATATGGGAATCTTTATTCGGGAAACTTTTCGCCACACATTTGGTTTCATCAGAAAAATACAAAGGGAAGGCGAAAGGGAGAGGAGTAGTTGAGGTAATCGCCCCCCTCACCCGGGAGTCGATTTTTTCGCCCAATAAAATCTTGTAAATGTAAAGAAATAGGGCCGTACTGGCTTTTTTAAAATGTAGTTGGGGTTTTGACTTGAAGAGACGGGGGGGTTTTTTAAAAAACCCATTCATCAAAACTGTCAGAAAACTGCAGCATCTTTGGGATTTTTTTTTTTCTTACAAAGAATTCTTCAATGCTTGTTAAACCTTTTTGGCAAAGACCTACTTCGCTAGTTTTTTGGTACCAACTATGATCCCGCCTCCTTTCTGTTTTCAAGTAACCTCACTACAGTATATAACCCCCGGTTTTTTTTTACGGCCCTATCCCTGTACATTCTAAAAGTTAAAGGATTTTGGGGAAAACATCGACTCCGGGCTGAGGCCCTGATTTACCTCATCCCTTTTCCCTCCCCCTTCCTTACGCCCCCCTCTTTTTTTTTGGCCTGTTAAAGCCCCTTTTTTGTGGCAAATTTTTCCTGAAAAAAAGATTCCCATATGCTCCCTTAAAGTGTCTAAATTCTTCAACTTGCCCGGTTTTTTTAAAACCCAAATTTCATCACAACTGTCAGACACCTGCAGCATCAGGGTTTTATTTTTTACAAAAAAATTCTTCAATGCTTTTTTCACCTTTTGGGAAAAAGGGAACCTACTTCGTTGGGTGGAGGGTTTTAACCACTATGATCCCGCCCCCCCGTCTGTTTTTCAAGTCCCCTCACTACATTTATTTTAAAACCCAAACCGTCAAAGGCCCTATGTGTAAATTTAAAAGGTTTGGGGATTGAATGAAAAACATCAAACTCCGGGGCTGGGGGCCCTGTTTCCTCATACTCCCTCCTCTCCTTACGCCTTCCTCTTTGTATTGGACTGTTTGGAAGCCATTGTTTTTGGCCCCGGAAACTTTTTCCTGAATTAAATTTCCCAAATCCCCAAAATTTTTTGTTAAAATTTTCCCAAACTTGCCCTTTTTTTTTTCAAACCTTTCATCAAAACTGTCAAAACACTGCAGCTTTCATGGGATTTTTTTTAAACAAAAAAAATTTCTTCAATACTTGTTCAACCTTTGGAAAAAGGGCCCTACTTCAAAAGTGGTTGGTCCCAAATATGATCCCGCCCCGTAGTTTTTTAAAGGGGCCCCTTTTAAATTTTTTTTACATTTATTTAAGCCACGTCAAACGGCCCTTGTTTTACATTTTTCAAGATTGATGGACGGGGGGGGGGAAAAACTTTTCCGACCCAGGCTGGGGGACTTTTTACCTCATAAAAACCCCCTCCCCCTTTAAAGCCTTCCCTCTTTGTTTTTGGGATTTGGATGAACCCCACTTTTTGGGGGGGAAAAAAAAACCCGGGTTTCCTAAAATAAAAATTTTTCCCTTATCCCTGCAAAACCGTGTCTAAATTTTTCCAACAAAAATGCCTTTGGAAAAGCCAGGTAAAATCCCTAAAAAACCCCGGGACAAAGGAATTTTAATGAAACAATTTTGCTGGGGATCCCATCACACACTGGTTTAAATTTTTTCATGAAAAAAAGTTAAATTATGTTATCAAAGGCCCCCCCAGAAGGGAAAGGGCAGGTTTAAAACTTTTGGCTTTATCTGTGTCTACCCATTGGGTTTTTAAAAATTAGGAGAGAGTAAATAAGGGAAAATGATTGTTTATAGGAATGCATTTTAAAGAAGGGGGCCTGGTAGATCTATAACCCACTATGATAACTTTAAAAAGTAGATAATTATGTTTATGGGGGAAAACTTGCAATGGGGAAAAATTTGATTTGTAGTTGGCCAGGTTTTTGGCCGGGGTTTTACAAGTACTGACTGTTGTTTTGTATTGGTTCACCTTTTTAAGCTTGGGGGGAAAACCAAGTACTGACTATGTTGTAGGGGCCCCGGGCTTTGGCTTGGTTACAATTTTTACTGACGATTTTTGTAGGGGGGGCCCGGACCCTTAGGGCCTTGGGTTTTTTAAAAGTACGACTGATTTTTGGTAGGGGCCCGGGCCCCTTAGGCTTGGTTACAATTTACTGACTGATTTTGTAGGGGGCCCAGGCTTAAAGGGCTTGGGTTAAAAAGGGGAAAAAAAAAACTAAAAATTGGATTGTTTTTTAGTTTTTCCCAGGGTTTTTGGCCCTTGGGGTTACAAAGCTGACTTTTTTTGTTGTTTTTGGCCGGGCCCTTAGGTTTGGTTACAAGAATTTACCTGTTGTTTGAAAAGTGGCCCAAAGGCTTAGGCTTGGTTACAAGTATTTGATAAATGTTTTTTAGGGGCCAACCCTTAGGTTTGGGTTTTTTAAAATTTTAACTGACTGATGTTGAAAGGGGCCCCCGGGCCCTTAGGTTTTTGGTTCCCAATTTACTGATTTTGATTTTTTTTTGTAGTGGCCAGGTTTTGGCTTGGTTACAATTTACTTCGGGCCCATTTTGGGGGAAGCCCCCCCACACAGATGTTGATAAAACTTAAGGGAAAAATTTTATGTGGGGAAGACTTTTGGTCCCCCGCCCTTGAACACAAAGTGTTTTTAATGTTCCATTATTGAGGAATACGAGACAGACGGGTAAAAAATACCCTATTTTGACTGTAAGTTTCCCTTTTTTAATGAAAAAAAAAATTTTTAAACCAATATACTAAGCAAATTTCCAAAAATTGCTTGTAACAGAAAAAAAAGGGGGTGAAATTTTAGAAAAAAATAAAAACCCCCCAATGTATCCTTTTAAAACCCCCTTTCGAGGCCTAGTTCCTGGGCCTTTTTTATATCCATATTTTTTCTTGTGCTAGTCCAAAGTGGATATGGGGTGCACAAAAAAAAATTTTCCCCAAAATTCCCGGTTTTTGGCAAAATCAAATTTTTTCCCCCTTCAGTGCGGGAAAAAAACCCTGTGCTTTTAATTTAAAAAAATTGCCAGGAAAAACCTTTCAAAAGGGGAAACAAAAAGATACAAAACATCCAGGCCAAGGGGAAAAAAAAAAAAACCGGGGGGTAGCCACACCCCCCAAGAGAGGAGGTTTTTTTATTCCAAAGGGAAAAAAAAAAAAAAAAAACGGGAAAGGAAATGGAAAAAAATAAAATGTACCCCAAACCCAGTCTTTCCCGGGAAGGGGGAAACCACAGTCATAGCCTCCCCCCTTCCAAACCAACAGTTTACAGATACTAATGCCAAAAAAAAAAATATCCCCCCAGTCCCAAAAACAATACCCCCCCATTCCGTTTAACATTCTTCTTTGAAAAAAAATTACAGGGTCTAAAAAGCCGGGCAAAAAACAAAAAAATTTCCTTTTTCATCCGGGGGACTGTTTCGGGGGGGCCCAAAAGGAAAAATGTTCGGGGCCCTTCCCCTGAGACCCACATAAAGGTCACTTGGACAACAAAAATTGGATCCCAGGTTTTTTAACCCCTTTTTAACAAGGGTGACAGAGTGAAGGCAAAAAGGGGGGGGGGGGGGGGGGGGGGGGGGGGGGGGGGGGGGGGGTTGGCCCTTTCCCCTTTTTTCCCCCAAAAGTCACTTTTTTTTTGGCACAGAATTTCCCCAAAAAGCCCCCAAAATGTTTTTAGGGGGAAAAGTTTTAGCAGAAAAGGGTCAAAGGAACCCAAAAAAACCTGTCATTTGTGGAAAAGTCTAAAAACCCTCCGGATGCAACCCCCACCCAGCAAAATTCCCCAAGGGAAACAGCTTTTTAAAAAAATTGCCCACTGTCTGGAAAAATCTTCCACCCCTCCTGCACCCAAAAATCTTGTTTCCGGGGAAAGATTTCCAATTTAAAGGGAAACCAAAAATTTGGGGGGAAAATTTAGCAAAAAATTATTTTTTTGCAGTAAAACCCCCAGGGGGCCCCGCTCTGTTTGAAAATTTCACACCCCCCACGAGTTTTTTTTAAATCTCTGCACAAAATTAAATTTTTTAAACCCCAAATAATAGAGCCTACTAACTGGAAAATTTACACTAGACCTAATCTTCATTTAACAATAAATGATCTAAATAAGAAATGTCACCATTTTAAAAAAAAAAACCAATATAACCCTTTTCAAAATCCCCCCCCCCAAACTTTAAAATTGGGGGGTTAAAAAAAAAAAAGGGGCCCCAAGGGGGGTTTAAAATTCCCCGTTGGGGAAGGGCCCCAGCCCCCGGACCCAAAATTAAAATGGAGAAAATTTTCCCCCGAGGGGGGAAAGGGGGAAAAAAAAATTCCCCCCCACCAATTAAAAACCCCCTTTTCCAATAACAAAAAACATTAAAAAAGTGGGAAAACCGGGTTAAAAACCCCAGGGGGGGGGGGGGGTTAAAACCGGGGGGGGGGGAAAAAGGGGGGGGCCGGGGGGGGGGGGGGGGGGGGAAGGGGATATTGGGGGGGGGGGGGGGGGGGGGGGGGGGGGGGGTAAAGGGGGGGTTCCAAAACCACGGGGGGGGGGGGGAAACCCCAAGGGGGGGGGGGGGTTGGGGGGGGGGGGGGGTAAAAGGGGGGGGGGAATTAAAAAGGGGGGGGGCCTGGGGGGGGGGTGGGGGGGGGGGGGGGGGGGGGGGGGGGGGGGGAAAAGGGGGGGCCCCGGGGGGGGGGGAAAATGTAAAAAAAAGGGAGGGGGGGGGGGGCCCGGGAAGGGGGGGGGGGGGGGGCCCGGGGGGGGGGTGGGAAAAAAGGCGGGGGGGGGGGGGGGGGGGGGGGGGGAACAGGGAAAGGGGGTAAATTTGAAAAAAACCCCCAAAAGTTTTTCCTTCCCCTTTTGGGGCCCCAAATCAAAGTGGGAAAACCAACACCCCAAGTTTTTGGGGCCCCCCCCCTATTTTAAAAAAGAAGGGCCCCTACACAGATGACGGGGCCAAGGGGGGGAAATAAAAGGTGAGTTTTTAACTCCAAGCCCCAAAGGACTCATTTTTTAGAAAAGCCGCAAAACCAGCCCTTGAAAAGTCGGGGGATAAAAAATAAATTTTTTTATGGGGGAAGCCAAAAAAAAAATTTTTGGTTAACACAACCCTTTTCCAAAGGTTTACCCTGACGCCAAATGATTTTCCGGAACAAGCGAAAAAATGACTTCCCATGCACTCTGCCCCGGGGCCCCAAAACCTCTTTGGAACTCCGTTTTTTTAAATCAAGAACAAAAAAGAACCCCCTATCACAGCCTTTTCCTCCTATGGAGGGGGGGAGCATGGACATGGGGGTCCCCCACCAGTTACTAAAAAAAACAGAACATTGGCCCCCACTCCACAAAGGGGGCATTTTAAAGGGGCAAAAAAAGGAAAGAGAAAACCAAAACAGACCAAAAAGCACTAACACCAAAAATCAAAAAAAAATTTTAAAGGGGGGGCCCCCCCTTAAAAAAAAGGCAAGTTTTTTTTTTTTTCAACACCCATTAGAAACCCATCAGTTACCCCAACCCGGGGAAAACTTTGGGTTAGAAAGGTCGCCCCCTGTCTGGGGGCCCCAACTTTTTGGGGTTTAACTACGAAAAAGGTTTTTCCAAAAAAATTCACAAGAAGTTTAAAAAGAATCCCAATGAAAAAAATTTTTTAAAAGACTTTGAAAAAAAGGCCTTGACAAGTTGGACCTTTGGGGAAATTTTCGCACAAAATGCGTCCCCCCCAAAAAGGAAAAAAAAAACAGGAAAAGTCGGTCGATGGATCTATTTTTCCCCACAAAACAGAACACAGAGAGTAGTCGTAAACCCAAAATAAAGTCCGGGGGGGGGGAAACACTAGGGTTTGGAAAAAAGCTCTTTTTTTCCCCCACAAAAGGAAACAGTACTCGCTCCCATTTTTGTTCCTCATCCTAAATACCCGACATAAAACAAGGATTCAGCCCCCCAAAGCACTGTGCCCTTCCCCTTTGCGTTTGACCCCCCGAATCTGCATGACAGTGCCCTCCATTGCAGCACTGCAAGGCTCCGGTGGACTTTTAAAAGGGAAATTTTTAATCTTTCCGGGGGGGGTGGGGGGGGGGGGGGGGGGGCGGGGGGGAAAAAAAAAAAAAATTGATTTTAAACGATGAAAAATTTTCCCAATTACTCAGTTAGGGTTTTAAAAACACGGGAAAAAATTTTTTTTAAATCTTCATCAGAGTCCCAAAAAAAATTCTGGCCCCCAAAAAAAAAAGAGGGGAAACACCAAAGGCAAAGACCTGGGGATTTCATTTTTTCCCGGAGGATTTTCACCTTAAAGGGGCCAAAATTTTTGTATAAATTTCCCAAAAATTCTTGCAGAAAAATGACGGAAAGGGAAATAATGAAAAAATTTTCAAAAATGGGGAGGCCAACCCCCTTTGATGACATTTTTTTCCCAGGCCCCCTTTTTATTTTAGGCGGGAAATTTATTGCTGCACATTTAACAGCAACCTTTCAAGGCGGGTTTTGGAAATTTTTGCTGACCTAGAAATGTACAGAGAACCTTCATGGGCGCCCCAAACCCGGAGATAAAAAACCTAAATTAGGGGACGTTTTTGGGGGTTCCCTAAACCCCCTGTTTTTTCCCCGGGGGAAATTCAGGGGGGAGGGGATACATGATTATATACACCGGGAAAAAAATCCTAGAGGGACTAGTCCCGGGAACTTGACAACAAAAATTTTAACTCACAAACGAAAGAAAAAAAAAATTTTGGCCCAGCCCATGCAACACCCCCCAAGAAAAAAAAAAGCAGGGGTGTCACTAGCCCCCCCGTTAAAGGGGCCCCATACAAAAATTGTCGGGGGCCCCCGAGCTTTTTAAACTCCCCTCCCACAAAATTTAAGGGGGTTTTTCCAAAACGGGCCCCCTGGCTTTTTTTCCAAGCGGGGGGGGGGGGCCATGGCAAAGCACCTAAATTTTTGGGGTTCCCTGCCCAAAGGGGCCCTTTTTTGGGGCCCTCTTTTCCCCCGTTTTTGGTTTTGGCGTCCCCCCCCAAACCCCCCCCCCCCCCCCCCCCCCCAAACCCCCCCACCCCCCCCCCCCCCTCCCCCCCCCCCCACCCCCCCCCCCCCCGGGGGTTTTGATAAAGGGGCTCTGATCCCCCCAAGGGGGCCGGTTTTCACGGGACCGGGCCGCGGGGGCTTTTGAACCCCCCGGAATTTCTCTCCGGGTTTAAACTCCAGGTAATTACGCACATAATGTGGGGGGCCCAGTTTTGTAGGTAGGTTTGGGGGGTTGTGGCATGGGCTGTGTAGTGGGGGTTTGGCTGTTTTAGTTTTTGGTTTTTTAAGGCTGTTTTTATTTGTACATAGGGGGTTTTTGTAGGTAAAGTGGGGCTTTTTTGGGGTGCATAGGGCTGGGGAAAGTGTGGAAAGGGCTGTGTAGTGGGGAGTAGGCTTTTTTTTTGGGGGTTTTTAAGACTGTTTTAGGGGAACAAGGTTTTGTTTTTTGGGGTTTTGGCTGGTTTTAAGTAAGAAAGGCTTTTATATTTTGTGCGTGGCTTTTTGCAGTGTGAGTAACCCTGTTTTATTTGTGGGGGGGTGGGCCCCTGTTTTTTTTGTTTTGGTGGGGTAGGCTTTTGTGGGTTTACTAGGCTGTGTTTTGTGGGGTGGCGGGGGTTGGTTTGGGGGGGGGGGGGGCTGTGTAATTTTGAAAGGTTGGGGTTGGGTGGGGTTTTGGATTAAGGGGGGGGCCTGGGGTTATGTGGGTGGGCCCGGTTTTGTATTTTTGGGTGGGGGGCCGGGGGGGGGGGGGGGTGGAGGGGGGGTGGGGTTAGGTTGTGTAGTTTTTGGGGGGTTGGGCCCTTTTGTAGTGGTTATTTTGGGGTTTTTTGTGTATTGGGGGGTGGGGAAAGGTTTAAGTAAAGTTTTTATTAGGTTTTTAAACACAAAAACTTACAAATTTTTTTTTTATAAAAAAAATACTTTGGGGGAAAAGGGCAATTTAATTGGGGTTAAAGGGGGGGGGAACCCGGGGGGGGGGCCCATTTAACCCAAAAATTTTTTTTCCAAAGGGGGGATAAAAAAATAAATTATTTTTTGGGGTCCTTTTTTTAAATTTTTTCCATTGGGAGGGGGGGGTTGGCTGGGTGGAAAGGCCCCCTTTGGGGGTTTGGGTTTGGGGGAGGGGCCCCCAGTGGGGGGGGGGGGGGGCGGGGGGGGGGGGCGGGGGGGGGGGGAAAGGGGGGGGGGGGGGTTTTTGGGGGGGGGGGTTTTAGGTGGGGTGGGGGGGGGGGGGAGGGGGGGCCCGGGCCCAGGGGGGGATTCTAGGGGGGGGCCCCTTTTGGGGTTGGGGGTGGGGGGGCCCCCCCAGGGGGGGGGGGGCCGGGGGGGGGGGGGGGGTTGGGGGTTTTTGAGGTTGTTTTAAGGGTTTTCAAATTTAAAAATACTTTTCTGGTTTTTTAGTTTAAATTTTTTAAAAGGGAAAGAAACACCCAAAAAAAAACCCCCCCCCCCAAAACCATTTACCAACGCCATTTTTAAATTTATCTTGTTAAATCATGCTTTTTTAAAGGGGGGGAAAAAACTAAAGGGAACAGCATAGAAATTATTTGTTTTGGGGCTTTTAAAGTAGTGACATCATGTCCCTTATTTATATTCACCAAAACCCCGGAAACCGCTGGGCCCCCCCAAATCCCCGGGGGGCCCCCTGGGGGGCAAATGCCTTTTTTGCCTATGGGGTTTACCCGGCCCCCTGGGTTGGGGGGAAAACGTTTGTTTTGGGGGTGGGTTAGTGGAGTGTTTCTGTCCCTTTTTTGGAAGCCCCCTTTCCGGGGCCCTTCTGCCAACCTTATTTTAACCCCGGTTTCCTAAAAATTTAAGCCCTAAAAAATTTCTGTTTAAAAAATTTTTTTTGTATCTTTTTTCTCTCTTTCTAGTTGTTTTTGTGACTTTTTTATACAATTTTGGGTTTAAATTTGTGTTTGAAAACGATCTTTTTTTTTTTCCTTTTTAAAAGAATTCATTTTTTTATTCTCCCCAATTTTGTTTTACCACACAAAACACACCACACACCCCACAAACACACCACACACACACACAAAACCACACACCCCCAAAACATATTTTTTTTATATTTTTTAATTTTTATATATTTTTAATTTATATTTTTTTTATATAAAATATATATATATATTTTTTATTTTTTTTTTATATATTTTTAATATATAATTTTTTGGTTTTTTTTGGATTTTATTTTTTATTTTTAAATTTTTTAATTTTATTTTTATTTTTAATATATTTTTAAAATATTTAATTTATAATTTTTTAAATTTTAGGTTTTTTTATTTTTAATTTTTAAAATTTTTTAAATTTTATTATATAATATTTTATTTTTATTTTAAAAAAAAATAAAAAAATAAAAAATAAAAAAATTATAAAAAAAAAGGGAAAAAAAATTTAAAGCCTAAGGGGCCCCCAAACAAAAAAATAAAACCCCAAAAAACTCGGGTTTTCTCCCCGGACCCTTTTTTAAAATATTTTCTTCTCCTACCCCCCCCATATATTTTTTATTCTATGTGAACTTTTTTAAATTTAAAAAAATTTCATTTACGGGAAAAAACCCCATAAACAAAAATTACAAGGGCCCACAATGTACCCCAAAGATCATAAATTTTCCCTCCAGTCCTCCGGGGGCTGGACGTGACCAAGTATCAGAAAGGGGGCCATTTCCCCTCTGGTTTGGGGGAATGGGCTGAGGGGGGGCCTTGGAAACCCATGAAAAAAGGGTTTGGGTTTTTTGGCCCTTGGGGGTTTCCCCTTTGGGGGTTTTTTTGGGGGGTTTTTTGGGAAATTTTTTCCCTTTGGGAACCCCAAAATTTTTCCTTTAAAAAAGGGAAATTGTTTTAAAATTTTTTTTTCCCCCGCCCCGGGGGGGGGGTTCGGGGGGTAAAGGGGGGGGGAAAAACAAAAGGGGGTTTTCGGTTGGCAATTTCCCGTATTTCGACCCCTTTATTTTCCCTGTGGAGCAGTTTCCTTTTACCTTCGCCCCCCATTTGTGAGGGGGTTTGGTTGGTCCCATTTGGTTGGCCCCTTTTTTAGTCCCCATGGCGGCTTCCTTTTTCCAAGGAAAATTGGGCCCGTGGGGCCGTTTTTTGTTTGGGGGTGGGTTTTTTTTTTGTTTGAAAGGGGGGAATCGTGGCCCCCCTCTCGGCGGGGCACCCCAGCTGTAGAAAGGGTTCTTTTTAATGATGTCGTTGACCTAAATTTGGTTTTGCAGGGGGCCCCCAGCTTTTGGGTTTTTGGAAACAGTTAAGCCATGTAGAAAACCCTTTTTGGGGCTGCTTGCACTTCGCCGCAAATACACAAAATATTTTTTGTGTGAATTGGGGGGAGGGAAGGCGCAGGGAGCCACTGCAATACGGGGGGTCCTTTAGGGTCGAGTCCCTTTTTCCCCTTGCCCTATGGGAATGTTTTTTTGGGGGAAGTCCCCCCCGGAAATGGATGTGCATTTACAGCCCTGGGGACGGGCAATTTTCCCCCTTTTTGATGTTTTCAGCCCCCGGCATTGTTGGCAAACAACCCCTTTTCCCGCAATTGGGCCATTCCCCCGCTTTTTCTGTTTTTTGAGCCCTTTCTGCACTAGGGTTTGGTGCTGGGAGCACAATGAGTCTCCCATTCGGGGGATGGGCCCCTGGCAAGCTGGGGTCTTCTATTCCGGGTGAGTCACTGAGGGTGGGCAGGAAAAAATTTGTCTTTTTCAACTCGTTTTTATGCCCAAAGGGAAGAGGACAGGAAAACTGGGTTTGAGCAAAAACTGGGAGGGGTCTGCGACTCCCCAAACCTGACCGGGAAAAAGGGGCTTGCAAACCCCCCGTCCCCCGTCAAGGGAAAAATTCAATACACTCTCTACATGGCCTTCAGGAGGGGAGTATATTCCTTGAGTTTTGGATGCGAAAGGGTGGGAAGGGATCTCAGAAAATAGGAAGTTTTGGGATTGACAGGCCCCCTTTGGGGAGTAAAAAAAGGGGGGAAGGCATCCCTTTTTTGTTTTCAATTTTCTTTATCCCCTTCTTTCCCTCGTCCCGGGGGTTGAAACTTTTTTTTTTTAGGATTTTTAAAACGATGGCAAAGGGGGCCCAAAAAAGGGGGCACCCAGGAGATTCTATTGGCCCCGGGTCAAAATTGGGCCCTGCTCCTTTTTTTAAAAAGGCAAATAATATTCTGGGGTCATCTTTTTATTGGGAAAAAACTATTTCACATTTGGTGGGGTTTTTTAAAAGGGGAAAAGGGCCCAGGCCCTTTTTTCCCAAAGTCTTTAATTTTTTCTTTTGTCCTCTAGGAAAAGGGGTTCGGTTGTTTCCGCTAGGGGGACCCTCGTCCAGGAACCAGATATTGAGGTCGCCCGGAGGTGCCTCCGTGAAATTTTTTTGATGACCAAAAAAAAAATAGAAAGGGGGCGGGGGAAAGGGGCCCCCGGTTTTCCCCGCCCTCAACCCTTTTAGTAATTTTATTTTTGGGGCCCCCTTTTTGGGAAGTTATGATTTTTTGAAGGGATTTTGGGGGAAAGGGGGTTTTCTTTAAACTGTTTTGGAAAACACATTCCCTTCTGGAAATGGGGGGTTTTTAAAACTTTGGGGGGAAAGTCAATTTTGGGGGAAGTTTTTTCCCATAGGACATTTTTTTTATAATTTTACCTCCTGCTGCATGGGCGCCCGCTTCACCGCCCCCGTTTTAACGCGGGGGCCGAGGCCCGAGGTTTTGGGTTTTTGCATTTCAGCCGCCTTTGACCACCCTTTTTACTGCAGCCCCTTTGGGGACAGGCGCCGAAGGGTTTTTACCCACGCAATGGGCCCGATTCCCCCATCCTTTTTTTTTTCCGGGGGGCACACAATTTAGGCACCAAAGAAAAAAAGGGGCTGATTTGGCCCCCTGGGACAAATACCAGCCCCCCACAGGTTGGAAAAATTTGGGGAGTTCAGACAGCAGCCCTCTTTTGAAACCTCACCAAGTGCTGGATTTTAGTATTTGTTTTTAAATGTTGAGGCCCTTTAAAACCCGGGGAAACCTCCCCCCCCGGAAAACCCCGTGGAAAAAGGGGATAACGGGGGTTTAAAAACACATCGGATCCTGTTAAAGGTTTGATTGGCCCCACCCCCCTGCTGCAATGTTTTGGGGGGTCAATGTTGGTTTCTGGGGGCCCTGGGGGGGATTTTTGTCCCTTTTTTGAGTTGCGCCCTGCTGAAAAGTCCCTTTGGGGGCGATGGTAACCCCACGGTTTTTAAAATCTCAGAGCTCCAATAGTATTCCCTCTTTTTTTTTTTTTGCTTAATTTTTGGGGGTCGATTTTTAGGGGGGGTGTTGGGTTTTTTTGTTGTTGGCATTTGCCCGGCGGGGGGAGACGGCGAAGGGGTTTTTCATTTTCCCCTTGGGGGGAAACATTTTTTGCCCTAAAAACATGTTTTTGCTAGGGGGCTTTTTTTTACCCTTTCCCTTGGGGGAAAAGCCAAAACAGGGGATTGGCCCAAAAAAAAAACAGGGAAGTTTTCCCAGGATCTGTTTTTTTTTGGGGGAAAGGAAACAACGTTTTTTAACCTTTCTTCAGAAAAGGGGCAGTGAATTTTTCCCCCAAACGCTTGAGGCGGGGGGGGCCCTTTTTTGGGTGTTTTTTTTCAAAAGTCCTGGTGGTGTTAATTTGAATTAAAAAGATAAGGGGGGTCCTCTGTAGAAGGGGGAAAATTTACGGTAGCTGTCAAAACCCCTTTTTCTTGGGGTTGGGGAGGTAAGTAAAAAGGGGGTTAAGTTAAGGGGGGGTTTTAAAATTTATTCAGGTTAAAAAAATCATTTTCCTGGGTTTTCTCTTCAGAATAAGTGTTTAAAAAAGGATAAAAAAATTAGGTTTTCCAAAAAAGATAATTTTTTTCCAATTTTGGGGAGGGAACTTTTTTTCCCAAAAAATTTTTTTGGGGGGCTTTTCCCCTGGGGGGCCAGGGAACCTGTTTGGTTTTTCAAGGATTTGGGGCCAGAAAAGTGGGGATTTTTTGCCCCGTTTTTGGGCAAACCCCCCCCGGCAAAATGCCTCGTTTTAACGCGCTTTTGGGGTCTGTCGTGAAAATTCCCCGGGAACCCGCGGAAATACTTGTGGGCATTGCTTTTGGGGGGGGGTGGGGTTGGGGGGTGGGGAGGGCGCCAGTGTGGGGTGGGCGGGGGAAGGGCACATGGGTCATGGGGGGTGAGGGGGGGGGGGGGGGTAGCGAAAACGGGGGAACTTGTAATTGGTGGGGGGGGAAAAAAACCCCGGGAAAAACCCTTGGGGCAGGGAAAACGTGGGCCCAGGGCCCCGGGGGTGAGGGGAGGGGATTTTGGGATGGGGGTGGGGGGGGGGGGGAGGGGGCCCTGTGTGTTCCCCCCTGAAAAAGCACATCATGACTAAATTTTGCCCAATTGTTATAACTTATTGTTTCCCTTTTGAAAAAACCCCCCGGGCCCTTTTTGGGACACTAATCACCATGGCCTTTTCCCCCCCATTAACAGGAAGGGGGTTTTTTATGTTCATCATCCAATGACCGTGTCGTTGGGGGGCCTTTTACTTCCCTCCCCAAACCCCGGGGACCCCTCCCATCCCCAAAATGGTTTAAAAGAAAACCCCCTCCACACCTCCACTGCTGTAATATATTTTAATATATTTTTAAAATTAAAATATATTTTTATATATATATATATATATATATTAATATTTTATATATTAATAAATATATATTTATATATTATATATATATATATATATATATATATATTTTATAAAATATAAATTTATAAATATTATATAAAATATTATTTTTTATATATTATAAATTTATATTTATTTATAAAATATATATTATAAAAATTTATATATTTTATATATATATATATATATTATATAATATATATATAAATATATATAAAATATATATTTATATAAAATATATATATATATATAAAAATATATATATTATTATATTATATATAAAAATTAAAAATATATATATATATAAAATATATATATATATATATTTTATATATTTTATATTATTTTATTTTATAATTTTATATATATATTTATAAATATAATATATATATTTAATTTTTATACCCTGCAATAAGATCACAGTAAACAGGGTTTCAAAAATATGCAAAAGAATTTGAAAATTCCAAACGTTTTCGTGAATAACCCCCATTTTCAAAAGGGCTAAAAGTTCCTTGATAATGTGAGTAGTAAAGAAAGCGGGGGGTTTTAATTTCTCTATTCTTTCAGAGTGGGTTCCTGGAGGGTTTCCTGGAAAGGGTTTTTCCGGGGGGTCACGCCCCCCCGGCCCCGGGCCATGGGCCCGGCCCCCCGATGGATCAGGGCCGATCAAAAAAGGCCCGTTACTGCTGGCCGACCGGGAGTCCGAAATTTCGAGCCACGCCCGGGATCCGGCACTGGACTTTAGGGGAAAACTGTCCAGCTCTCTCTTGAAGGCAGCCCCGGGGTTTTTTTTGCATATATTACATATTTTTATATTTATATATTTTTATATATATATATTTATATATATTATATATAAAAAAAATAAATATATATAAAATATATTTAAAAATCATATAATATTTTTTATATAAATACCCCCAAACATATATATATATATAATATTAAAATATATATCTTTTTATTTATTTATATTTTTTATATATAAAATATATCATTTTAAAAATAATATAATTATTATAAAATATATATATATTTTTTTTTTTATTTTTTTATCACACCCGGGCCCTTTTCCCCCCAAGGCAGGGGCCCCAAAAAAAAAAAAACTTTCACCATCATTCGCTCCATCACTGTTTTCCCCTTTCCAGAATGGCCCCTTTTCCACAGTTTTTTAAAATGCAACCCTTAACACCCCTCCTTTAAGTGCCGGGGACTGTACTTTTTCCCCCCCCAGGGCTCAAGTCCCGGGCCCCCCGGTTTTCCCTGAATTCCCCTTTAAAATGTTACTTTGGGTTTACCCCTCCAACAGCAAAGTCAAATTTTTTAAAAAACCAAATTTTTCTCCATTCACTCCTATCCCCAAAACGGGTCACGCTGCCTGCTGGAAGTCAAAGCCCCTGCACACAAAACCCCTTTACCCCCTTTCCCCCCAACCCTTCCTAGGCCGACCCCTACCCCCCCCTTCCTTTCCACCCCAGAAGATACCAAAATCCTTTAATCATTCTGTTTCGCTCCATTCTCTCTACATGTCCGAACCCACCCCAACAACCCTTCCTCAGCCCTCTGGACAAAAAGTTTTGGTAATCCCGAACCCCCTCCTAACTTTCCCAAACTTCGAAAACTCCTGATTATAATTAAAACCACAATTGGGCCCCAACATGACATCTCCACTGCCTCCGGGCCCTTTTTTCCTTTGGGTGCAAAATTCTTTACCCACGCTTCACAACCCCTATAAAAGGGGTTTGGGAAAACTATTTCTCTCCTACATTGCCCCTCTTTTCCTCCAAGGACAAATTTTTTGTCTCCACAATCCAAGTGCACCCCTCACTCTTTTTTCCCCCCCTCAATTCTATGATTCCCCCTCATCTTTCATTGACCCCTCCCCTGACACAAACCACTTTCCCAAAAAACTGAAATTTCGTTCACCCCCTCCCTACTCTCTCCCCCCAATCTGATTTTTCAATCTTTCTTTACCTAATCTTTTTGTTATCCTCATAACCTTACCCCTTTCCCCGTAAAAAAACCTTTTAATTTTTTTTTTTGCACACCCTAAACCAAATTTATTCCCCAATCTCTGCACTTCCCCTTCAAAACTCCCCAAAAGCACCAGTGTCACAGAAAAAAGCAAGGGTGTGGAAAAACTCCCACTTTGTGTGTGATTTTTTTATCTTTTAACTCCCCGCCCTTTCCAAGGGGCCCTCGCATTTACTTCCTTAAACCCCATCTATAAATTTATTAAAAAAACCACGGTGACATCAACATCCTTGTTTTAAGGCCCCTTTTACTGGAAAAAATTTCCCCCTTCCTACAACCTAACCCTTTAGGGCCCCACATCCCCGTAAAAAAAATCTTCAAATGCTTTCAGTAACCCACCTCCTAAAACCATACACTTCCCAAAAAAAAATTTTGCCACATTTCCCCCCTATCCACCCCGTCATACGCCTTTTTTCCCCAAAAACCCTAAATGCCAAAAAAGACCTCTTTTTGCCTTATCTAAATTTTCTGGTTACCCTTTTAGTTTTTACTGTTAAAAAACCTGGTCCCCCCACCCCCTTTCCTTCCCCAAAAGCCTCCTTTTTCATCTGCTATCCTATTTTTCCATCTTACTCTTAATTCTTTCAATTTATAACTCTACCATAAAAACTTTTCCAGGTTCAAATCAACCAGACTTATCCCCCTAAAATTTTTTTCACTTCCCCTTTTTATCCCCTTTGCCTTTATACAAAGGAACTATGCAGCTCTCTGCCCCAAACACTAGGTACCCTTTCCCCCTTCCCTACATTTTTTAAATAATTTTCAAACCAAAACCCCCCCAAAACTTTTTTTCCCCCCCTGGGTTTTAACCCTTTTTATCTTTTTCCCATCAAACCCCGGGTGCCTTACCCCCTTTCATTTTACCTACTGCCTCACGAAATTTTCCCCCCACTCACAACCCGGCTCTTCCTACCCCTACAAGATGTTATTTCCTTCCTTGCCCTATACACGATATCAAAGTTCCCCATCTTCATCAAAATTTTTAAAAATTCCCCAAAATATTCCCTCCATCTTCCCCAAATACCCCTAACCCCTCCCCTTTAAATCTCTCCTCTTCCTATTTTTTAAATGACAAATCCATTTGTTTTTTTGGGGTTTCTTAACTTTTTTAATTTTTCCTCCAAAAATTTTTTTATTTTCAACAAAATTTGTTGAAACATCCACCACTCTCTCTTTTGCTTTTCTTTTTACATTGCTTCAAAACCCCTCTCTTTAAACCTTTTCTCTTTTTTCCCCCATATTCTCTTCCCTCCTTTTGATCACTTTTACTTTGTTAAAAACTTCTAAAATCTAAATTTTTTCCCCCTTTTCTACTCTCCTTTTTCATATTAATTTTTCCCCCAATCACTCCCCCTTTCCTCCTGGGACCCACTTTCCTGTAACCACAATTTTTGCTGAAACTCTAACAAACAAATTTTTTTAAACCCACCCCATACCTCTTCGACCCCATTGCCCCATCTCTCATTAGGGCCCCCTTTCCCTTCTCCCAAAAGCGTTTATATCTTACCCCCAAAAAGGGTCCTCTTTTATTTTAAAAAAATTCACCTCTCTCTTCCCCCGAGCTTCTATTCCCTTTTTATCCCATCTTCCCTTTTCCCTCAGTGTACTCCCAAATAGAAAGTGAAACTGATATATCTGTGGCCCCCCTATAAAAAATTTTACTTTCCCGAAGTCTACTCAAATTTTTTTATAACCCCAATTTCATAATCCAACAAAAATACTGTTTATTTCCCCTACACATATCTGTATAAATTTTTATCCTCTTTTTCTTAAAATATGTTTTTACCTTAACTAAACCCCTTTTAAAAAAAAACAAATTTAATTTTAAAAGGGGTTTCCCCTTATCATTTACCATATTTAATATTTTGTGTCGTCCCCAATATGTAAAAAACTGGTCAATTTTCAAGAACTCATTTAAAATTTTAAATCCCTTTTTGAAATTTTCTCTTATTTCGTCCTTTAAAAATATATGTTTTTCATTAAAGTTTATGTAAAAAAATTTTTAATTTTTCACCAAAAGCATCTTGAAAAATTACCAAAAAATTATTATAACAAAAAATTTATTTTAGCCTAACCCCCCTAAATATTTTTAATTTGTTTTTCAATAAATTTTAAAACTAAACAAACAAAAGGAAATATATATTTTTCGTTAAAATTCAGAAAGATTTTTGGGGAAAATTTTTGCATTCACAAATTTTCCCCTTGTCCTATATGGAAAAATGACGTTGCATTTAAGCCAAGGGTCGAAGTTCTGCCTATTCGGGAACATATATATACGGTACATGTTGTTTTGGGGTATCACCGATTATAAAGGGGAAAATCCCCCTCCAGTGCTTCCCGAGCTGGGGGGTTTTGCCCAAAATACAGCAGGGTTTTCCCCCTTTTAAAAAAGGGCCCCATGGCCGCGGAAAAGAAAAAATAGCTGCCCTGGGAAACCCCAGTTAACCCCGATGAGTCTTTTTTCCGACCCTTTAAAGGGAAATTTTGATGCATTCCTTCCCCTGAGCCCCGGGGGCTCTGAAACCCATGGGAAAAAAAAATATAATGATGGGGAAATTCTCCAAATTTTCTAGACTTTTTGAGATCTTCCCCGAAGCCCGGAGCTGGCCCTCTTTCCCCCCTTTTCCCCTGGTGCATTGGAGATAGGTATCAGCCAAGGCAGATGCACATGTATAGTCCCACACTACTTGCTTCCCATCTGTCCAGTCTTGAAGGGTGATACCATCTGGATGCTTCTGGCTGCCATCAGATCTGCATAGCTGGAGTGGCTCCCTTACTGCTGGGCATCTGGCTGTTGTGAGGCTCCTCTTGATAATGTTATTAACCTCCTCATGTCTTGCAATCTTTCCCTCGGATTTACGGTACACAAGACCATGGTACCCGAATCGGTCTGCTGCTTCACTGCCATAAATACACCTGTGTTCGGCGAGAATAGGGGCGGCAAGTCGAAGGGCAACACCGATGCGGATGGTCTGTGTGTCAAGGCGTGTGCTAAGGCTGGAGTTGGGAACAGTCAACAGAAAGTCCCCTGCATGAGGGGCTCTCACTGCCAGGAGGCGGGCTCTATCCTTCCCTGACACACTCTGAAACATTGTTGATGCTATATTTTCCACTATTGGACCATCCCAGTGCGATTGTTTGTAGTTGTTGGGGGGAGCAGGTCTGGTTTCAAAGCCCATTAGATTATCCCAGATCATGGCTCCGTCAATGAACTTCTGGTCCTGGACTTCAGTCTTGTCCCTAAGATGTTCAGGGAGAATCAAGTAAGTAAGTAAGTTTATTCAGGTATACACATATACAGTTACATAGATTATCATACATAGCAGCATCTGTGTAGAGAACCTGGGATAACCCAAAAAAGTCAGACAGTGACTTATTTCCATTGGGGTCCTTTTACCTTATTATTATAATATAAAGGTTATAATATTTTCTTATTATTCTATAATGAAGATAACATCTTATTATCATACTAAAAGACTATCTACTACACGAGGGTCATTAAGATTATCTACAATACGAGGGTCATTACTAGGAATAAGGTAAAATTTACACGTATGTAAGCTAAAAAATAGAAAATCATTCCCCTCCCTTTCTGTAGCTACATTCATCAGACACCTTTTGGCACTTCTTGAACTGGTTCATGCTATGACTGGCTTTGACATGTGCGGGCAGTCTGTTTCATTCCTTTATTGCTGTACAATAAAAGGTGTTTGAAGCCTGGCCACTGACTGTGGGTACTACAAAGTTGTGCTCTCTCCCCTACTATGATTGCTTTGGTTCCCAACCTTGACAAAATTGACAGCAAGATATTCTGGACACTGTGAGCAATATTATAAACATGATTTAGCTTCAGTTGTCTTCAACATTCAGCATATCCAACTGCTGTAATTCATTCTGGCCTACATGTTCTCTTGGTCCCAGGTCCAGGATGAATCTGACGATTTTGTTCTGGGTGATTTGCAGTCTATCTTTCAGTTTTTTTTGTCAAGGCAGAGAACCATGAACAGCAAGCGTAATCCATATGGCATTGTATAAGGGCTAGGCATAGGGTTCTGCGAGCCTCAGTAAGTAGACACTGTGCTTGTCTATACAGGAACTTCAGTCTGGCATTCGCTTTCTTTACTACACTGTTCCCTATCAATTCTCCTGACATGCATGGGTCAAAGGGGATTCCCAGATATTTTACTGATGAAACTGCTACGAGCCCTCTGGATGCAATACATGAGGACAGAAAAGCAGGTAGCGCAATCTGTGATGACTTGCGGACATCAATGCCTCCTAGTCTGACTGGAAGTGTAGCTTGGTTCCACTGCCCGTCTTCTAGAGTAAGGTTAAGTACTTTCGTAAAAATATGCCTCAGGATACTGTCATATTCGTGCAGTATAGGGTTATCATATGAAGGTGCACATCTTAGGAATTATGTCAACCTGGTCAGACTCAATCACTTTGTGAGAAGGTACAAGGCATCGTGGGTGTCCAGTTTGCCTATTCGTTGTTCCATTCTATATATATATATACGTATATATATATATGTCGTGCCGAATATGTAAAACTGGTCAATTAGCAAGAACTCATTTAAAATTAAGTCATTTCTAAATTTTCTCTTATACGTTTAAAGATATATTTTTTTCATTAAAGTTGATGTAAAAATTATAATTTTGCACCAAAAGGAACTTAGAAAACTTACCTAACCTTATTATAACAAACGCAATTTATTTTAGCCTAACCGAACTAAATATATTTTAGATTTGTTTACAATAATTTAATACTAAACAAACAGTGTGAAATATATTTTTTTCGTTAGGTTCAGAATGATTTTGGCGAAATTATTGCATACACAAATTTTCACTTGACCTATATGGCAAGATGAGCGTTGCTATTTAAGCCAAGATCGCAAGTTCTGCCTATTCGGCACGATATATATATTATATATATTATATATATTATATATATATATATTATATATATATATATATATATATATATATATATATATATATGTCGTGCCGAATACGTAAAACTGGCCAATTAGCAAGAACTCATTTTAAAATTAAGTCCTTTCAAAAATTTTCTCTTATATGTTTAAAGATATATTTTTTTCATTAATGTTGATGTAAAAATTTAGAATTTTCACAATAAAGAACTTGGAAAGATTACTAACCTTATTGATACTAGAGATTTATTTTAACCTAACCCACAATAATTTAGATTTGTTTACAATATTCATAAACAAACACAATGAAATAGATATTTTTCGTCTAGGCAGAAATATTGCGAATTTATTGCATACACAAATTTTACTTGTCTATAGGCAGTGACGTTGCTATTTAGGCAAAATCGCAAGTTCTCCTATCGGCACGACTATTCTTATATATATGATAATATATCATAGATATTATATATATACTTTAATATATATATATATATTATATAATATATATGACTATATAATCCTAATACTATATGTCGTGCGAATAGGCAGGAACCTGAGATCTTGGCTATATAACATGCGTGGTGTCTTACCTATAATATATGATTGGGTTATTTTCCTGTAACTCACACTGTACACACCACTGTACGACAAGTACACACAACTGTCACACACACTGTACACACACACTGTACACACACATATCCTGCATGTACGTCTGTCACACACATGTACACAACATCTATCATGCACTGTCAGTACTGTGCACACACTGTACACACACTGTCACCACACAGTACACACACACTGTACACAACATATCCTGGCATCTTCAAGCTGCACTGTACACACACAATGTACACTCACACTGTCAACACTATCTGCTCTGTACAGTATGTCACCAGTCATGACACACCCTAATCCTGCATGTCAGTACTGTACACACACACTGTACACACACACTGGTACCCCACCTGTACCACACTATCTGCACTGTACAAGACTGTCACCCACTGTAACACACACTGTACACAACACTATCCTGCCTTACAGTCACTGTACACACACACTGTACACCTACACTGTACACTCACACGTACAACACACTGTACACACACACTGTACACACACATGTACACACACACTATCCTGCACTGTACAGTACTGTACACACACACTGTACACACACACTGTACACACACACACTGTACACACACACATATCCTGCACTGTACAGTACTGTACAACACACTGTACACACACACTGTACACACACACTGTACACACACACTATCCTGCACTGTACAGTACTGTACACAATACACACACACTATCTGCCTTTACGTAGTACACACACATGTACACACACACTATCCTGCACTGTACAGTACTGTACACACACACTGTACACACACACTATCCTGCACTGTACAGTACTGTACACACACACTGTACACACACACTGTACACACACACTGTACACACACACTATCCTGCACTGTACAGTACTGTAACCATGTACACACACTGTACACACACACTGTACACACACACTATCCTGCACTGTACAGTACTGTCAACACACTGTACACACACACTGTACACACACACTGTACACACACACTGTACACACACACTATCCTGCACTGTACAGTACTGTACACACACACTGTACACACACACTGTACACACACACCTGCATGTACAGTACTGTACACACACTGTACACACACACTATCCTGCATTACAGTACTGTACACACACACTGTACACACACACTGTACACACACACTGTACACACACACTATCCTGCACTGTACAGTACTGTACACACACATGTACACACACTATCTGCACTGTACAGTACTGTACACACACTGTACACTACACACTGTACACACACACTGTACACACCACACTGTACACACACACTGTACACACACACTATCTGCACTGTACAGTACTGTACACACACACTGTACACACACTGTACACAACCTGTACACACATATCTGACTGTACGTATGTACACACACACTGTACACACACACTATACTGCACTGTACAGTACTGTTACACACACACTGTACACACCATGTACACACATGTACACACACACTATCTGATGTACAGTATGTACACCACATGTACACACACACTATCTGCACTGTACAGTACTGTACACACACACTGTACACAACACCTGTACACACACACTGTACACACACACTATCCTGCACTGTACAGTACTGTACACAACACTGTACACACACTGTCACACACACTGTCACCACACTATCTGCACTGTACAGTACTGTCACACACACACTGTACACACACACTGTACACACACACTGTACACACACACTATCCTGCACTGTACAGTACTGTACACACACACTGTACACACACACTGTACACACACACTGTACACACACACTGTACACACACACTATCCTGCACTGTACAGTACTGTACACACACACTGTACACACACACTGTACACACACACTGTACACACACACTGTACACACACACTATCCTGCACTGTACAGTACTGTACACACACTGTACACACACACTGTACACACACACTGTACACACACACTATCCTGCACTGTACAGTACTGTACACACACACTGTACACACACACTGTACACACACACTGTACACACACACTATCCTGCACTGTACAGTACTGTACACACACTGTACACACACACTGTACACACACACTGTACACACACACTGTACACACACACTATCCTGCACTGTACAGTACTGTAACACACACACCCCCTGTACACACACACTGTACACACACACTATCCTGCACTGTACAGTACTGTACACACACACTGTACACACACACTGTACACACACACTATCCTGCACTGTACAGTACTGTACACACACACTGTACACACACACTGTACACACACACTGTACACACACACTGTACACACACACTATCCTGCACTGTACAGTACTGTACACACACACTGTACACACACACTATCCTGCACTGTACAGTACTGTACACACACACTGTACACACACACTGTACACACACACTGTACACACACACTATCCTGCACTGTACAGTACTGTACACACACACTGTACACACACACTATCCTGCACTGTACAGTACTGTACACAACCAAAACCAAATCTTTCAGTGGGCTGCAGAAAACAATATGAAGTTCAACGATGAGAAATTTCAATTACTCAGATATGGTAAACATGAGGAAATTAAATCTTCATCAGAGTACAAAACAAATTCTGGCCACAAAATAGAGCGAAACACCAACGTCAAAGACCTGGGAGTGATCATGTCGGAGGATCTCACCTTCAAGGACCATAACATTGTATCAATCGCATCTGCTAGAAAAATGACAGGATGGATAATGAGAACCTTCAAAACTAGGGAGGCCAAGCCCATGATGACACTCTTCAGGTCACTTGTTCTATCTAGGCTGGAATATTGCTGCACACTAACAGCACCTTTCAAGGCAGGTGAAATTGCCGACTAGAAAATGTACAGAGAACTTTCACGGCGCGCATAACGGAGATAAAAACACTCAATTATTGGGAGCGCTTGAGGTTCCTAAACCTGTATTCCCTGGAACGCAGGAGGGAGAGATACATGATTATATACACCTGGAAAATCCTAGAGGGACTAGTACCGAACTTGCACACGAAAAATCACCCACTACGAAAGCAAAAGACTTGGCAGACGATGCACCATCCCCCAATGAAAAGCAGGGGTGTCACTAGCACGTTAAGAGACCATACAATAAGTGTCAGGGGCCCGAGACTGTTCAACTGCCTCCCAGCACACATAAGGGGGATTACCAACAGACCCCTGGCAGTCTTCAAGCTGGCACTGGACAAGCACCTAAAGTCAGTTCCGGATCAGCCGGGCTGTGGCTCGTATGTTGGTTTGCGTGCAGCCAGCAGCAACAGCCTGGTTGATCAGGCTCTGATCCACCAGGAGGCCTGGTCTCAGACCGGGCCGCGGGGGCGTTGACCCCCGGAACTCTCTCGGTAAACTCCAGGTAAACACACTGTACACACACACTGTACACACACACTGTACACACACACTATCCTGCACTGTACAGTACTGTACACACACTGTACACACACACTGTACACACACACTGTACACACACTATCTGCACGTACGTACTGTACACACACTGTACACACACACTGTACCACACACTGTACACAACACTTCATTTCGTACTGACACACACTGTACACACACACTGTACACACACTGTCACACACTATCCTGCACTGTACAGTACTGTACACACACACTGTACACACACACTGTACACACACACTGTACACACACACTGTACACACACACTATCCTGCACTGTACAGTACTGTACACACACACTGTACACACACACTGTACACACACACTGTACACACACACTATCCTGCACTGTACAGTACTGTACACACACACTGTACACACACACTGTACACACACACTATCCTGCACTGTACAGTACTGTACACACACTGTACACACACACTGTACACACACACTGTACACACACACTGTACACACACACTATCCTGCACTGTACAGTACTGTACACACACTGTACACACACACTGTACACACACAATGTACACACACACTGTACACACACACTATCCTGCACTGTACAGTACTGTACACACACACTGTACACACACTGTACACACACACTGTACAACACACACCTATCCTGCACTGTTACAGTACTGTACACACACACTGTACACACACACTGTACACACACACTATCCTGCACTGTACAGTACTGTACACACACACTGTACACACACACTGTACACACACACTGTACACACACACTATCCTGCACTGTACAGTACTGTACACACACTGTACACACACACTGTACACACACACTGTACACCCACTGACACACACTATACTGCATGTACAGTATGTACACACACACTGTACACACACACTGTACACACACACTGTACACACACACTGTACACACACACTATCCTGCACTGTACAGTACTGTACACACACACTGTACACACACACTGTACACACCACTGTACACACACACTATCCTGCACTGTACAGTACTGTACACACACACTGTACACACACACTGTACACACACACTATCCTGCACTGTACAGTACTGTACACACACTGTACACACACACTGTACACACACACTGTACACACACACTGTACACACACACTATCCTGCACTGTACAGTACTGTACACACACACTGTACACACACACTGTACACACACAATGTACACACACACTGTACACACACACTATCCTGCACTGTACAGTACTGTACACACACACTGTACACACACACTGTACACACACACTGTACACACACACTGTACACACACACTATCCTGCACTGTACAGTACTGTACACACACACTGTACACACACACTGTACACACACACTATCCTGCACTGTACAGTACTGTACACACACACTGTACACACACACTGTACACACACACTGTACACACACACTATCCTGCACTGTACAGTACTGTACACACACTGTACACACACACTGTACACACACACTGTACACACACATATCCTGCCTGTACAGTACTTACACACACACTGTACACCACTGTAAACAACTGTACACAACACATCCTGACACTGTACAGTACTGTACACACACAATGTACACACACACTGTACACACACTATCCTGCACTGTACAGTACTGTACACACACACTGTACACACACAGTACACACTGTACCACACACTATCCTGCACTGTACAGTACTGTACACACACACTGTACACACACACTATCCTGCACTGTACAGTACTGTACACACACACTGTACACACACACTGTACACACCACTGTAGCACACAATATTGCATGTACAGTACTCGTACAACACATGTAACCAAACTGACCTGCACTGATAACAGGGGCTGTACACAAACAAAACCATAGTCTTGTCAGTGGGCTGACAGAAAATATGAAGTTCAAGCGGATGAGAAATTTCAATTACTCAGTATGGTAAACATGAGGTAATTAATATTCATCGAGTACAAACAAATCTGGCCTCAAAATAGAGCGAAGACAGCCACGTACAAGATTCAGGCCTGGGAGTGATCTTCGGGGATCTCACCTTCAAGGCCATAATTGTATCAATCGCATCTGCTATGAAACATGACAGGGTGGATTAATGAGAACCTTCAAAATAGGAAGGCCAAGCCCATGATGCACTCTTCAGGTCACTTGTTATTAGGTGGATATGCTGCACACTAACAGCACTTTCAGGCAGGTGATAATTGCGACCTAGAAATGTACAGAGAACTTTACGGCGCGCATAACGGGTAAAACACCTCAATTATTTGGGGGCGCTTTTAGTTCCTAAACTGTATTTCCTGGAACGCAGGAGGGAGAGATACAGATTATTTCACTGGAAAAAAACCAGGGGGGACTAGTAAACCCAATTGCACACGAAATCCCCATACGAAAGCCAAAGACTTGGCGACGAGCCCATCCCCCAAAGAAAAAGCGGGGTTGTCATAGCACGTTAAGAGAAAAAAATAAGTGTCGGGGCCCCCCGATGTTAACGCCTCCAGCCCATAAGGGGGGTTTTCCCCCCGACCCTGGGAGCTTCAAGTGGCACTGGACAAGCACTAAAAATAGTTCCGGATCAGCCGGGTGTGGCTGTATGTTGGTTTGCGTGCAGCCAGCAGCAACGCCTGGTTGATAGGCTCGATCCCCCCGGGGCTGGTCCAGACCGGGGGCGGGGGCGTTGACCCCCCGGGAAATCTTCCAGGTAAAAAACTGTACCACACATGTACACACAAAATGTACACACAACTTCCCGCACTGTCAGTTGTACCAAAATGTCACCACACTGTACACACAATGTACCACCCCTTCCTGCATGTACGTACTGTAACACCAAAAGTAAACCCCCCTGCACCAAAACTGTCACAACACTGTACAAACACTGACACACACACTATCCGCAATGTCAGTACTGAAAAACCCTGTACACAACCTTTTCAAACACACTGTACACACACCTATCCCGAAAAGTCGTAAGTACCACAACTGTACCACCACTGTACACCCCCACTGTCCCCACATTCCCGCACTGTCGTTTACCACAATGTCACACATTACAAACACTACCTGCATGTAGTACTGTAAACCCCACTTACACCACATGTAAAACCAACTGTACCACACACTGTCACAAAAACTTCCCGCATGTACAGTATGTACACCACATTAACAACCTGTACACACACAATGTACACACACACTGTACACAACACTATCTGCCTGACAGTACTGTAACACCCCACTGTACACACACATGTACAAACACTGTACACACACACTATCCTGCAGTATTTCGTAAAAACACTTTTAAAACACATGTCACCACACTTTCCTGCCTGTCATATGTCACACCCCGTCACACCACTGTACACACCATATCGTGTACGTATGTACACACATGTCACACACATGTACACCACCTGTAAACCATATCCCGCCCGTCGTATGTCCACACAACACACACACTGTAAACACACAGTACAACACTGTAACACACACTACCTGCAATGTACAGTACTGTAACACACATGTACACACATGTACACCACCTGTAAACACCTATCCTGCACTGTACATTATTACACCCCACTGTACCACAACGTACACACCCCCTGTAACAACCCAAAACCTGCACTGTACGTATGTACACACACTTACACACACCTGTACACACACATGTACACACCCACTGTACACACACACATCCCCGCACTGTACAGTATTACACACACATGTACACACCACTGTACCAAAATGTAACACACCGTACCAAACCCTATTCCTGCTGTACGTCTGTAACACCAATGAACACACATGTACCACACACTGTTTAAACACTGTACAACACACTTTTCTGCAGGACAGTTTTTGTAAAACCCCGTACACACCCTTACACCACATATCCTGCACTGTACAGTCTGTACACACACACTGTACCACACACTTACACCAACTATCTGCATGTACAGTACTGTACCCACGTTCACCCCACCTGTAAAAACACATTAAACACATGCACACACCTATTGCCTGTACAGTACTGTCACACAACTGTACACACACTGTACACACACAATGTACACACACACTGTACACACACACTATCCTGCACTGTACAGTACTGTACACACACACTGTACACACACACTGTACACACACACTGTACACACACACTGTACACACACACTATCCTGCACTGTACAGTACTGTACACACACACTGTACACACACACTGTACACTGTAGTATAAGTTGGTCGATCTAGAAACACTGCCGGATAATGACCATGGAAAATGAGATAATGAGGGGGTCTGCATAACCTCAGGTGCTGTCAGGGGTACAAGTTTAATATGTTTAATCATCCCCCAAGGGGATAGAGAGACTTATTTCTGTGTAATTACTAAGTATAAGAAGGTAGGTAATGATCACTTCTGACTCCCCAAACTCAATCACTCTGATAGATGGGAGAGGCAGTACAAAGGATTCAGGCGACTGGGTACAAGCTTGCCATCTCCGAGGGAGTCCCCCCCCCCCCCTTCCCGGCCTGCAACTCACTGACGCGACTGTTGCTACTTCACAACACTGCTGGGTTTAAAGAACGCGGTAATGGATGGGTAGCTGGTCCCCGAGGGAACCGGATTCCGGGATAATGACCATGGAAAATAATGTGATAATGGGGGGTCTGTATGACCTTAGGGCTGACAGGGTAGGAGTTTAATATGTTTAATCATCCCCCAAGGGGATAGAGAGTCTTATTCCTAAGCATTACTAAGTAGGAACAGAAGTAGAAAAAAGGATTCAGGTGGGCAGGTGGCAGATTCCAGGATAATGAGTGTGGAAAAGAATGTGATAATGGGGGGGTCTGCATAACCTCAGGGCTGTCAGGGGTACAAGTTTAATATGTTTAATCATCCCCCAAGGGGATAGAGAGACTTATTTCTGTGTAATTACTAAGTATAAGAAGGTAGGTAATGATCACTTCTGACTCCCCAAACTCTATCACTCTGATAGATGGGAGAGGCAGTACAAAGGATTCAGGTGACTGGGTACGACTTAATAATTGGGTGGGGTCTCTGATGGAGTGTTGCAGCCAGCCTGCTTCTTTGGAGGTCATCGAGTGTGATTATCAGCCCTGCCCTCGCTCTCCGGCTACATCGGGGGGGGGGCATCTGTGTGAAAAAAGGATAATAACCTAATTTTTCAAAGGGTGAAAACAAAAAAAGTCTCTCTTAGCAAATATATTTATTAGTTAACATTACATTGTTTTATTCCTCCTCTCCCTCAGAACAGCTAGCTTCTAAGAGCATGAAACTACGAGCAGTGGCGGAAGATCTACCTCTCTCGCGTCGATGCTTGACCCTGGGGAAAAAATCTCTTACGGTTTTTTCTCTTCCCCGCCAAAGATTGCAACTGTCTCTCATCTCTAGTTCCTCTTCTTCTGTACTCCCTTCTTCAGTACTGCTATTAGCTTCTTCGTCTTCCTCCACTTTGTCATCTGTTCTATCTTTAAATAATTTAAACTTTGTTTCTCCGGCATCTGGATGACCATAGGATACAGAGTGATAGGCATCTAAGTAAAAGCGCTTATCATCAAATGAGCTAAGACCTTGTTTCCTAGTGGTGATAGTGGTCATCTGACCTTTTAAATTTCTAATTTGACTATATTGGAAGGTATGTTTAGAACCGTCTTTCAGCACTCTTCTAAAGTTATTATGAGTTAATAATTGTTGTTCAGACTGAGGAACTCCTTTCGCCGCGATAGTGTTGTTATTATCTGCTAGCAGGATGCTATACATTTTGGGTTTAATGCAGACTATTTCTGAAATAAGGCGGTCCCCCACCTCACTTTTAAGTAAGCCTAGAGATCCCTTCCTTGAGTCATTGTAGAGAGGATGATCTGTGGGGAAATTAGATGTGTCTATCCATTTCCTCAATGGTTCCTTACCGATTTCATCAGTAAGGTTTTTGATGCCCTCTAAACAGGCGATGACACTATCGGTATCTGAATAGATTAGTTTTATTTTGTCTTGGTATGTTTTCTTAAGAATCATATACCAAAAATGGTACAGCTTAAATTTGGCAAGTTCTAGTATCTGGTAGCCTATGTAATTAGGGTAAGTGAGTTTTATGGCTGGCGTCCCCGTCGTAACCAATACTTTGTTTTCTGAAAAGCTTTATGGCTTTCTTAAATAGTGGCTTAACTCACCGCTCGCATAAATGCTCCTGCTGATGTTATGAGCTTACGTTTTGTTGGCATATTTTGATGGATTAAACAATGTTTTGGGCCGAATACAGAATTGGTCAACAATTTTAAATAATCGCTGACAGTCTTTACTAGTGCTACTATTACGTTGCCTCACGTTCGTTTCAACAAAGCCCGCCAGATATTTTCCTTGTGAGAATTCATATATGCTATGAATTTTCTCAATTTGTAGACCTATCTCCAAGAACAACTGCAATAAAGGCAATGATATTAGGTAGTTTCGTTTGGGGAGATGGTCCCACTAATTTAGTATTTTTACGGGTTTAGTTTTTGATTACTGATAGCCAATAGCTGTTTGCTTTTACTCAGTTTAGATCATCTAAGTTATCTGTTTGTGATAGAGACATAGTGGTAAGTCATCCGTGTAGCGAGCTAATTCTGGGGCTATTCCTAGATTTGTCTATAAGAAGCAGTACCTTTTATAGAGTCTTGAGGATTCTTCTGGAGAGAAGACCCCCATTTGCGAGAAAACTCACCATTTCTGCGGGTGAGAGTTTTCGAATGTTTGCGTAGGGCAAGCGCCTCATTTCATGCAAGAACCATAAAGGAATTAAAATCCCAGTATAGCAAAAATTTACTTACTAAGTTTTTCTCATCAAAATTGGGATTAATGAACTGGTTATTGGCTGAGCAAAGTCCTAACAGCAGTAGTGAAGCCGCCTCCTTATATTAGACTGTATGTGTTAATAAAGCTCCTGATCAGTAATTAATTCTAATTCCACTCACTGGTTTTTAAGAAAGCATTCAATAGGCAAAGCCGGGAGAGAGAAACATAGTGAACAACATCTAGATTATAGATGTTGTATAATAAATCTCCTATGCAAGGTGAATATGTCAGCCAGAAGTCCTACATCACAGCTGAGATATGACTAGGAGATAGTCTCCTAGAGTTTGACAAGCTGTTTTCTCCCAAACCAGATGAGCATAAATCGAATTCTTCTTGGCTAATATGCTTCTTAGACAGAGGAACTGTAGAAAAGCTCCTTTTGGGGGTAAAGTCTTCTCTTCGAGCTTCTGGGGAGCTGCAATATTCATAAGGAAACACTTGTTTGCCGGTTAATAAGCATCCCCAACTTTGGGGGGTAGATGACTTATCATCGCCTCTGTGAATTTTTCAAGGGTGATTTTGAAGCTATGTGCGCCTGAGCCAAACTAGCCAAACCAGCGGACAAGAAGGCTAGACTATCCAGGAAACGTAGTGCTCCTATTTTAACCTTTAGGAATTTATATCCCTGTTTCATTAAAACATTGGTGGGGCTTTAACACTTAGTTCTTTAATTATCAAAGCCATATCATATGATAGGTTATGAATAATAACAGGCAAATATTTACCTGAATTTTTTGCCTTAAATTGCAATTATTGCAGAGTCTCCTAAATAATTAGCCTTAGGCATTAGATGGTCTTTGATTGCCTCACCTTTGGTTTGGTAAGAGTAAAGTCCTGATGACAGAGTTGCACTTCTTCTGTATGGCAAAATGTATATGCTGCTCCCTGGTCATATGAAGTGGATAACAGGGAGTGTTCATCTTTATCCAATCCCATAAAGACGAAAGTCTATCATACATTTGATCAATACACTGTACCCCCCGATGGACATATCTATTTTATTATAGTGTTATTTCTGTCTTCACTATATAGCCATAAGCTATTGCTAGTGTCAAGCTGTTATTACCCCTCTGGCTTACGATTATCGAGATAAGCTTCTAAATCCACAAAGGCAGTATGAGAGGGCAAGTAGCCCTTGTGAGTATTTTTGAATTTACAAACGCTTCCAGCTGGGGGAAAAATCAACTTTTGTTGGTTGTCGCATGAATTGAAATGAGTTTTTAAGTTGCAAATGTCACTATATTCACTTAAAAACAATTCAAGCAAAAGTGCTTATTGCGTGAATGTTTTCTGGAGAAAATTCTCATATATTTCTGGAAGTGTTTGATTTAAAGCTACATGAGTCTTTCCCACAATAACAGGGGCACTACCAGTGAATATTTATTACTACCCCTACGACATAAAGTAGCATGATAGGTCCCTTCATGAGAAGTTAAGCAATAAATAAATATTGATATTTTGTTGTCAGACTCGAGTTTGTGGATTTTCACTCCACTGGACAGGGAGAGTCACTCGCGAGTAATTGACAAATTTCTGAAGGCTATCACATCTAGATAAATATTGTCTGATTTTATACCAGCCCCAGCCAAAGCCTACGACAGAAAAAGGCCGCAGACATTGAATATAAAATCAGTATTTTTTTTATCCTCTCAGGTTAAATATCTGATTTTTCCCTCGTAAAGATGTGGGATATTCTATATAGTCTCCTAAGGTATCACGCACTCCATTCTTGCATATTACAATATGAAAACCCTTTATATAATCTAGTATGAAGCCTGATCCCTCGCCCGATGAAATTTCAGTTTCTAATCGCGTGCTAAGGTACTCCCTCCATGACCGTAAGAGCCGAGATATATCATCTCGTGTAACTAGTTGCGTGGGAAAAGTTATATAATGCTCACGACTGTCATCCTCTCCCAGTAGCGACTGTCTGCGCAAAATAAGGCTCAGTTCGGCATAAATCCTAAGAGCATTTTCATAAAGTGCTCGTCCTGATAGAACAGTGATAAACTGCATAATATGCTGCATAAATATTGTTGCGAAGGACTGAAGAAATAATATGGGGTCGTGTTTATGAGAGGCAGGAATTGAATATTTTATTCGACAGAAGTGATCTTGAAAGCAGTTAGACTGCTGTAAGATATGTGGTTCCTCTGAAATGGAATCGTCTCCCATTTCACTCTCTTCCTCATCTGAACGAAAAAATTTTTTACCTGAAGTGAACCTTCGCTTAGCAGAGGAGGGGGAACCCAAGAAAGAGTAGTAATGATCCTTGGAAGAGGAGCTGTCACTTGTGGCGGCTGGTCTCCATCCACTGGGACCGGCAATCGGCTCAACTTGCTCTTGTGGGAGTGTTACGGTCGAAGATTCATTGGAGGACACACACTGATCTGCATAATATAATTAGAGAAAGTTATTTATTATTATTTTGTTTTAGTGTCATACTAAACTAATTATAACTCGAGCAATCTTTTAAAAAAATGTTACTGTTAAAGTATAAAACTGGGAGAAGCTAAGCAATCTATGGAATATATGCGGTTCTCAAAATGATTTTTATTCTTGTTAGTGAGATACTTTATAAACATATCTTAAAAAAAGTTTGACTGTTAATAAAAAAATTGATTAAGAAAAGAGCGCTGACCTCTTTTTCCTGGGCCCCCCCCCCGGATCGTCTGCTTGGAGTATTGCCCCGCCCCAACTGTTGGAAAAAAATTATTATTAGCTGAAAGACTTATTTCATTATCTGAAAATAGCAGTTTTAAGAAAACATCAATTCAGAGCAATAACCTGGTAATCTCACCTGTCACGCATCTCCTGCGATGAGCTGTGACATTCGCTACACACACTGATAGCCCGCAGAAACTACAGGGGAATGTGTGGTGAGCTGCATCCTGAGGGTATAATCGCCCGCATAGGTGGCATCTGCGAGCTGGGTGACGAGCCATAGCTGTAAATACACACACACACTCTCATATTCCATAAATTATTTAAATTATAGATAATATTTTAATCTCCCATAGATAGAGAAGTTTTTACCTGCTCTAATCTAAGCTGGTAACTTTCTTGAGTGAGCGGGAAGAGCACCTTTCGCCCTAGACGAAAAGGTGAGCGTATTTATAGCTCACTTTTAGGATAGCGTGCTCATAAGATGCTTAATTTTCCCCAAAGTAGAGGTGCAGTTTTTCACATCAGTCTCTCTCTATTTTCACGAGAATCTTTTAAACAAAAATCCCTGCAAGTCTATATATTATAAATATAATCTAGAAAAGATTTCTTATTGTCAATAAAGTAAGAGGGATAAAATCTGGGAAGAACTCTTTTCCCGAACGAAAAAATAAGAATTTAGACCGGGCAAGTAGGGAGGATTACGTAAATTGCCATAGTCATGTGAATTTCCCATTTGTATAAAGCCGAGGCGAGGGAAAGATTAATTTATAGATTCTGTCCATCGCCAAAACTAAATATTCTTAAAAATAATAATAATAATAATAATATATTTTTCCCCAAAATAAAAATAAATAAATAGGCATCAGCTGGCAGAAAGTGGCGGAGCCTGCTTCTCTTTGTCTGTGACCTCCATTCTACCCACCACCACCTGGCGTAGGGGTCCCCCGCCCGAGGAAGTGAAACTGCGTAATATCCAGACGACCTTCACTGTCGGTCGGGCTTTTTTTTTTCTATGGTCTTCTGGTGGGAGAAGGACATGCTGCCATTGTTATCTTCATCTCCGGGATAAACTCCCCCCTCCCCTCTGCTTTGAACTAAAAAGAAATGTTCATATATATAAGATGATTCTTCCACAAAAAGGCTCATTTGAGATGGGAAGATGGACAAGGTCTGTACCTTTACAGAGGAAGAGTTGAATATTTTCAGAGAGCCTGCAAGAATACTTGTTGCTGGTTTTAGCGGGGCAGGCAAGAGCAGTCTAGTGGAGCGTTTATGTCAGAAATATGCCGGTTCTTTCGCGAGAATAATCATTTCCAGTCTGGATGATAAAACTCACCCTTTGAAACAAATCACCTCTCTTAGTGAGAAAATCATTTTAGTGAAAGGTCTCATTAACCCGGCGGATTACCAAAATCCCCTTGAGACAGACAATAGCTTCTGTATTTTAATTGATGACCTTTTTAATGAAGCAGTTAAGAGTGATATTATAGCTAATATATTTACTAGAGGAAGACACGAGCAAATATCCGTAATTCTCATATCTCAAAATTTATTTCCACAAAAAGGGAAAAAACGCTCGCACGATCACGCTTAATTGTAGTCAATATATTTTATTAAGACAAACGAGATCTGTCCAGTTGGAATGTCTCGGGCGACAAATTTATGGAAAAAATCTAGCCCCGAAATTTGTTGAGATATATCGTCACGTCACTGCGGATAATATGGCTATCTTCTGGTTGATTTAACCACTCCAGAGGAAATTCAATTACGAAGCTCATTACCGGAGAGGGCAACTGTGGAAACTGTATACCCCTGGTAAAAACAAAAAATGGCCTTAAATTCACATAAAAAGAAAATTCTAGAAAAAGTATATAGAGACGTCAATAGCCCCGGGGGCTTTACTGGGAATGTTAACAAACTTTTTAGAGCAGCTAGGGAGAAAAACGCCTCTATTACTTATAAAGACGTAGTAGATTATTCTCTCTCAGAGGGCCTATACTTTGCATAAATTGCAGCCTCTGCGATTTCCCAGACGGAAAATCATAGCCGCTGCCCCTCGCATTATACTCACCTGCGACTTGGCGGACATGACTTATTACATTCCCACAATGGCGGCATTAAATATATTTGTTATGCATAGATGTCTTTTCAAGGTTAATGAAGGCGGGGTAGGATAGTCAGAAAAAACTCAAAAAAGCGTCTTGTCAGCCTTACGAAATATTATAGAAAGCCCCACCCTTTCCCTGGAATTTCGAGATTACACACGGACAGAGGGACCGAGTTTTATAATCGTCCTCTTCTGAATTACCTAAAAAAAAAAAATATTAAATTATACAGTACCTTCTCGGACACTAAGGCTGCAATAGCGGAACGAGCTATTCGCACGCTTAAGCATAGAATCTACCGCTATATGACTTTAACAAATTCTTTAAAATATATAGAGGTATTACCAGCCATAGTAGAAACTTACAACTCAACTCCTCACTCCTCTCTCAAGAAAGGTCAAACTCCACAACAAGTGCATTCTCTGAGTCTTCCTCGAGACATTCGTCGGCAGTTTGGGCTAATGTATTTAAATGCCCGTCCTCATCAGCCTCGTACTAGTCCACGACTGACTCCTGGAGCGCATGTGCGGATAACTAGCCACCGGGGGATATTTCACAAGAGTTATTGGCCTCAAAACACCGAAGAAATTTTTAAAATCCAATCGGTTGATAATTCGCAAGTAATCCCCACGCACGTGCAAAGAAAATGATAGGATGGATAATGAGAACTTTCAAAACGAGAGATGCCAAGCCCATGATGATCCTTTTCAAATCACTTGTTCTCTTTAGGCTATAATACTGCTTTACATTAACATCTCCATTCAAAGCAGGTGAAATCGCAGATCTAGAGAGTGTACAGAGATCCTTACTGCACGTATAAGTTCTGTCAAGCACCTTAACTACTGGGAACGCTTGGAAGCACTTGGAATGCAGGAGGGAAGATATATCATAATCTACACTTGGAAAATCTTGGAAGGAATGGTCCAAATCTGCACACAGAAATCACTCCCTACGAAAGTAAAAGACTGGGCAGGCGATGCAAAATGTCCCCAATAAAAAGTAGGGGTGCCATTGGTACACTAAGGGAAAACACCATAAGTGTCCAAGGCCCAAAACTGTTTAAACAGCCTCCCATCAAGCATTAGGGGAATTGCCAATAAACCCTGGCTGCCTTCAAGAGAGAGCTGGACAGATACCTAAAGTCAGTGCCGATTAGCCGGGCTGTGCTCGTACGTTGGACTGCGTGCGGCAGCAGTAACAGCCTAGTTGATCAGGCCCTGATCCATCGGGAGGCCTGGTCATGGACCGGGCCGCGGGGGCGTTGATCCCCGGAATAACCTCCAGGTAACCTCCAGTTAAAGTAGTGAGAGGGTGAGTAGTGTGGAGTGGTGGGTAGAGTAATGAGAGGTGAAGTTGAGGTCACCAGTAACCTCACATTACCTACCTCCGCATACCTCACTCGTACTGCCTCGCCTGCCACCTACCTACTAACTCCCTACCTAACTCCCATATCCCTCTAATCATTACCCCCTACATGACATGGGTCTAAGCGGTGGTGGTTCTTATTATTTTTATAGTAGAACCAGTCCCATGTGCCTTATTTTTGACTGCTCGGTTATACTTGTTATGCTACCATTTGCTACCACTTTTTTTTTCTCTTGTGTGTGTAAAGTTAAAGTGAATATCAGTGTGATATTATAATCCTAGTGACCTTAACTGACCTTGTTTTTTTTGAAGGTGGGTCTGAGTAATTGTGTGGTTGTATTTGGTGGAGTTGGTTGTTGGTTTGAGATAAATGGTGGAGAATATCAGTATTTGGGTGAGACTTTTGAGGGAAGCAATTACTGGCCGAAACTGAATATTTACAGAGGAATGAGAAGTCACCCAGCCCGCCTTGGAAGACTAGCCCACAACTGTCACCCACTGAAGAGATGCCTATGATTATTACCCACCTGATGTGCCAAGTCACCCAGCTGATGTGCCCCAGTAGATGTATTGCTGCCTTGGTCTGTCATCCATTGTAGTGGGTGTCTGTCTGCGTCACCCAGCCTCTGTGACCATCACCCGCGGACCGCCAGTTACCCGCAGTTGCCAGGGATGGGTGACCGTACCTGCTGTTGATGACCTGAAGTGACCTCACCTCACCTCGAGCAACTGACCATAGCCTGCTACTGCTGATATCAGCTGCTGTGATGGTGTCTGCTATGCTGTGGCCGTGCTGTGATGCTGTCTGCTATGCTGTGGCCATGCTGTGATGCTGTCTGCTATGCTGTGTCCGTGCTGTGATGCTGTCTATGCTGTGGCCATGCTGTGATGCTGTCTGCTATGCTGTGGCCATGCTGTGATGCTGTCTGCTATGCTGTGTCCGTGCTGTGATGCTATCTGCTATGCTGTGGCCGTGCTGTGATGTTGTCTGCTATGCTGTGGCCGTGCTGTGATGCTGTCTGCTATGCTGTGGCCATGCTGTGATGCTGTCTGCTATGCTGTGTCCGTGCTGTGATGCTGTCTGCTATGCTGTGGCCGTGCTGTGATGTTGTCTGCTATGCTGTGGCCGTGCTGTGATGCTGTCTGCTATGCTGTGGCCGTGCTGTGATGCTGTCTGCTATGCTGTGGCCGTGCTGTGATGCTGTCTGCTATGCTGTGGCCGTGCTGTGATACTGTCTGCTATGCTGTGGCCGTGCTGTGATGCTGTCTGCTATGCTGTTGCCGTGCTGTGATGCTGTCTGCTATGCTGTGGCCGTGCTGTGATGCTGTCTGCTATGCTGTGGCCGTGCTGTGATGCTGTCTGCTATGCTGTGGCCGTGCTGTGATGCTGTCTGCTATGCTGTGGCCGTGCTGTGATGCTGTCTGCTATGCTGTGTCCGTGCTGTGATGCTGTCTGCTATGCTGTGGCCGTGCTGTGATGCTGTCTGCTATGCTGGGACCGTGCCGGGATGCTGAGATGTTGGGACAGTGCTGTGATGCAGTAGCCGTGCTGCGATGCTGTCTGCTATACTGTGTCCGTACTGTGGTGCTGTGTGCTGCTGTGATACGGCCGTGCTGTGATGTTGAGATGCTGCGGCCGTGCTGTGATGTTGAGATGCTGCGGCCGTGCTGTGATGCTGTAGCCGTGCTGCGATGCTGTGGCCGGGCTGTGTGCTGCTGTGATACGGCCGTGCTGTGATGATGGATATGCTGTGGCCGTGCTGTGATGCTGCGATGCTGCCAGCTCAAGAGGAGGAGATGGCGGTGATGCTGCAGTGGTGTATGAGGGATTCTGGCTGGTGTGCCAGGATAAGAGAGTCTACTATGAAGGAGTTGCCATCCTCGGAGATGTGGAAGGACGCGAGCCGCGGAGATGGACTCCAGCTGCTGGGACCAGCCTGCTTTCAAGGGCGGTATGGAGGTGTGTCCTGCCTTGCTGGTCGACCTGTGCGACCGGTATGCGGGGATGCCCTGCCAGCCATGAGAGACAATTAAGAGTGTGAGATGTCCCCAGCGTACTTTGACTTACCAGAAGTGTTAGTGTTACCTGTTTGAAATAAGGTGACCTTGAAAACGGTCCAGTGATTATGAGAGGGTGAGTAGTGTGGAGTGGTGGGTAGAGGTGAAGTTGTAGTCACCAGTGACCTCACATTACCTACCGACCTCCTCACTCATCCCTCCTAGCCAATCCCCTACCTACTCCCTGCCAACTGACTCCCTTACTCCCATATCCCCCTAATCATTACCACCCTACATGACAGTATCACATTTGCCATTTTCCACTTATCTGGCACCATGCCAGTTTGTATTGATATGTTGAAAAGATAAGAACATAAGAACATAAGAACGAAGGAACACTGCAGCAGGCCTACTGGCCCATGCGAGGCAGGTCCAAGTCTCCTACCGGCTTAAGCCAATGCACCCAACCTAGTCAGGTCAGGTCACCTTGACTTAAGGGAGGAACACGGCAACCGTCCTGGTAGCACAAGCTAATCAGGTCCAACTCACACCCACCCACACCCACTCAGGGCAAGGGGATTTGTTAGGTTTTAATTTATCTATTTGCCTAAGGACCATGCCACTTGTGACCCTAATCGTGCACAGTTTATTATCGTCCTGTTCTACATAATTTATCATTTCTGGAATATCACTGGTATCCTGTGTAAAAACTGAGAGGAAGTATGTGTTAAAACTTCTACACATTTCCTTATCACTGTCAGTGAGCTGACTCGAGGAACTTTTGAGTGGGCCTATCTTGTCCCTGATCTTACTTCTGTATACCTGAAAGAATCCTTTTGGGTTAGTTTTCGATTCTCTTGCAACTTTAACCTCATAATCTCTTTTTGCTTTTCTAAGTCCCTTTTTTATTTCTCTCTTTAACTGAATATATCGATTTCTTAATTGCTCCTCTCCTCATTTGATTTGCCTATAAAAATGCCTCTCTTTTGACCAATCAGATATTTTAACTATTGTTCAGCCATTAGGATCATTTTTGTTTGATCTGATTTCCCTATTTGGAACATAATTTGACTGACACTAGAACTATTGCCCTGGAAAGGCGTCATATCAGAAACCCATAAACCACCTACCTGACCCTTAGTCAGGTCATTCCATTCAGCCCCCCCCTAAGAAATTTTTTTCAGCCCTATGAAATCAGCCAAGCGAAAGTCAGGGACAGAGACTTGATTGCCATTAATTAGGGGAATTCCATGATATATAAAACTGAGTGATTTGGATCACTTTCCCCAAGCTCATCATTAACCTCAAGATTTTTTAATTATGTTTCCCTACTGGCAAGAACCAAGTCAAGGAGGTTATTTCCCCTAGTTGGCTCTGTCACAAACTGTTTTAAAAAAAATCCTGGATCGTATCAAGAAAGTCACCTGACTCTAAATTTCCTGTCAAATTGCAATTAATCTTAGCTCATCTGTCTTATTTCTTACACTCCTGCTATTAGTATAGTAAACCTTAAGGGAGGCAAGTCCCTTGCTGCCCTCTGCTTTCCCCCTTTGTTTGCTGACCTGATCTAAATTTTCTTTATTTATAACTTCATGCTGAATGCCTTTTATACATTTACTGTTTCCAACCCTAGTGTTGCAACCTGCTTGTTTCCCACACACACCCATACCTCTATCTTCTATCAGTTTAAAATCATAGGCATTTCACCAATGGCCTTCTCAAAAAGAGTTTGCAAGTGCTACCACCCCGCGCACCCCAGAAGAGATTACCACCATGCCACACACACACTGTACACATGTACAGGAAATGTACACACCCCACTATACTGTAAATGTACAGTACTGTATACACACACTATACGTACTGTACATACTGTACTCCACACACTATAACTGTAACTGTACAAAACTGTACACCACACACTGTACACACAACACTATAAAACTGTGCACACACACACTGTACTATACTGTCAAAACACTGTAAATATACACTGTACACACATTATAAAACACACTGTACTGTACTGTACTGTACATATAACACACACTTTACAGTACAGTAGTACTGTACACACACTTGTACTGTCTGTAACTGTACGGGGGTGGGCGTGGTAGTTGAGGGGGTCACACTGTAACAATACAGTATACTGTCAGTACGTACACACATTTGTACTGTACTATACGTACACACACTGTAACAGCACTGAACTGTACATTACAATTAACACACCACACAGTGAATTGGGTCACAGGCGCCAGGCTGCTTCCGAGAAATCTAGTGGCTTTAAGGGCTGTTTTTAGCAGCTAAAGGCAACCAGTGTTATGACAAAGCAGTGGAACAAACCCTACAAGTGATAACCAGTGTTATTAGCAAACATAAATAAAGTGGAAGGCGAGAGAAAGCCTGAAATTATAACAACAAAATTTCAAAGCCGCCAGTCGTTGAGGCCTAGTTGCCACCTGTTGCCACATTGTTTACAACATATACAAAGTACAAATCGAGTGACTAAAGAGAAAAGATCCAAATAGAATCAGAGAGAGGGCATAAAAAAGGGATAACCAGTGTATTAAGCAAACATAAATAAAAGTGAAGCGAGAGAAAGCCTGAAATTATACAACAAAACAACAATTATACAACAAAAATTTCAAGAAGCACAGTCGTTGAGGCCTAGTTGGCACCTGTCGCCACATTGGTTTACACATATACAAGTACATATCGGAGTGACTAACGATAAAAACCAAATAGAATTAAGAGAGGGTGGCTAACGACAAAATGTGATGTAGCACACGAGTGAACAAGCTAGCCAAAAGGGGATATATCTATATTATACATACAATATACATAAATATATATAAGCAGAGGGTGGTGGCAGCTGTAGGGCCTGAGGGAGTAGCGCCGCCATAACAGGCTGGGTGTCACACAAATAAGTAGTGTACCTTACCCAAATTGAAAGTGTAAATTAAAAGGGCATATACAAGTGATAAGTGTGGTAAAATGAGGACTCAAAATGGCAACGAGATAAGCTATAGCGAAGAAGCCAGCGCGGAAGGGCGAGTGCACGAGTCATCGTACAGCAAGCACGTACAGCGAGCATCGTACAAACAGGCATCTGGATGACGTCCCCTCTGACCCAGTACGTACAAATCACGTCTGTTGTGGTTGGGGGAAGTCTGAGTGACAGAGCCTGCCCACGGGGGCTAGGGGGGGGGGGGGGGGAACTCGATATCTAAAACCTGCTCCAGAGCGATTATCATACACACAACACCTAGCAGTAGTAAGGAAGATAAACTTTGTCGGAGTAAGATTAAGCAGGAGGATTAAGTCTGGCTAATGGGACTACAGCTCTGACAACAGTTTCGATGAGATAATGAACAAGGACACAAAGACAGTACAATCTGAGAAGCAAGTACTGTACACATGTAACTAACTTTCAGTGTTAATGGTATCTCATTATATACGGATACACAAAGTGAATTGTATTTCTGGAACATATAAACAACTGACGTGCTCACACACACACACCACACCGCACATACACATACCACTGCGGTGCCAAGTAGCTGGTGGTCCTCGACCCCTGGAACCTCAACCTAGGTGAGTACTACACAGCTGATCTTGGAATTTGTCCGCCGCCCCCACAGACCTCTTTACCTTTCCCCTCCCTCCGTTTTCTCCCTCTCAATAACCCTCCTTTCCCTCCTTTTCTTTCTCCCACTCCTCTTTCTCTCCTCTCCCCTCCTTTCTCCTCTCTCTACCCTTTCCTCGACCCCCTCACATTTCTCTCTCTCCCCCTTGGTCTTATCCCTCACTCCCAAACTCTCTCCTCTCTCTCCTCTCCCTCTTTCCTACGCCTTTCTCTCTCCTCTCTCTCCTCTTTCTACCCTTTCTCTCTCTTCCCCCCACACCCTTCTCCCTCTCTACACATGAAGTAAAAGGTAGTACAATAACTGGGGAAAAGAATGACTGTTAACCACACGCGCTAGTATATAATTATTAGAACTCTACTCTCAGGGTTAGTGGTATCTCATTAGGTATTACGGAAACACAGAAGTGAATTGTATTTTCTGGGACATATAAAACACTGACGTGCCTCCACACACACACACGCGCGTGCACACAACATACACACTCGGGGCCAGGACTGGTCTCGGACCCCGAAACCACAACTAGGTGAGTACAACACAGCTGATCCCTTGGAAATTGACTGCTCCCCCACAGACCTCTTATCCTTTTCCCCCCTCGCGTTTCTCACTCTCACGAGCCTTCATCCTCCTTTCTCCGCTCTCTCTCTCTTTCTCCTCCCTCTCCCTCTCCCTCGCTTTCTTCCCTCTCTCTACCCTTTCTCATCCCCCCCTCACATTTCTCCCCCCTTGGTCTTTATCCCTCACCCCCATACTCTCTCCTCTCTCTTTCCCTCTTTTCTAAACCCTTTTTCTCATCTCCCTCTTTCTACATCTACCCTCTCTCTCTCTCTCCCCACACACTCCTCTAGCCCTTTCTGTCTGTGGTAATAAGAAGTAAAAAAAAAAAAAAAAAAAAAAAAAAAAAAAAAAAAAAAAAAAAAAAAAAAAAAAAAAAATGGGTGGCCTAGAGGACGGATAACCCAGAGATCATGTGGACGAACCATGTAGGAATGACTGTGAGCTAGAGCCCAAAAAGGGAGAAGAGGGGAAGGAAGATAGTAGAGCTTTTGGTAAGAAAATGGAAGGAGTGGATAGCTGAAGAGTGCAGGAAGTGGGAAGTACAGGTTTAGCAGCAGAAGCTAGGATACAGTGCTTAGAAGAGAACGCAAAGCCTGAAACAATTAGATGAGCTAAATGACAATTCAGGTGTGAGATCAGGAAATTCAAAGTCAGGCGCAGACAAGGGATGGGTAAGCAACAACGAGACTGCCGAGTCATGAAGCCCTATCAGAACCCACGTTGGGGCCCAGGGAATAAAGACGACGAGCACCTAAGATCAACGACAGGTCCGAAAACAATGAAGGTATGCTATATGCAGAGATTCTAACAGCCAACTGCAGTTTGGCAAGGGTACAGCTGTGCAGGAAAGACAGTCCACTGAGAATAGAAGTTTCCAGATATGACAGGGAACCTGAAGGCAAGAACATGTCAATGGAAGGAAATAAAATGCCTCAGAGGACGCAGATGGAGACTCAGTGGGAGGAGGAAAGGGCGAGGTCAGTTTTTGTGTACGGGCTCCAAGAAGCCAAGGGGCCAACTTTGAAGAAATAAAACAGGAGGAGAAAAAATGATTGAATGCAATCATGAAAACAATAGGGGTAAGGGCAATATGACCCAGGTGACAAATTTTCAGAGAATTGGGTGGTTTGCGAGTGGAAGGATACGACTTAAGAAATCGTAATGACACGATTGCAAATAAACCATACCCCCGGCCTGGATTGAACCCGCGGTCATAGAGTCCTCAAAACTGGCAGCCCGTCGCGGGGGTATGATTGGAAGGATTACGCCTGACAGAGTAACTTTCAATGAAGAAACGTCGACCAGGATTCTGCAGAGAAAAGCAAGACTGATGGACAAAGAGGGGTACCAGAGAGTATACCTCGACCGCGACAGAACACAAGAAGAAAGGACTACACTGTAAAGAGGTAAACAGAGAAGCAAGGAGGAACGAGAAGCACAAATGAGCAGGAACCCCAGAACACAGGGAGGAAGTGCAACACATCCACAGAAATCTCCCACCAAAAAGACTCACACCCGCGACATTCCAACGCAACTGAGCAACCAATACTACAACCCACTCACTGTTCCCTCTGCCACCAATCCCATATCACAAACCTCACCCCAACAGCTTCCCATATGGGCATCTGCCCACCCCCATCAACACAAACCCCACCTACACCACACCCCAAATAGGCCGCCCACCAAGGCTCTCACCCCCCAACCCCAATATTCATGCATGACCACAATAGAATAGAAAAGAAACTAAAAGGTTTGTGTAACACCAAACGCGGATGGAAATAATGAATAAACATGAGATGGAAATAAAGAATCAGTGAAAAATCCCCAGGACATCATAGCAGTCACAGAAACAAAACTCGCTGAGACAATTACAGACACAATCATCCCACAGGATATCAGATCCTGAGGAAAGATAGAAGGAGTAAGGGGGAGGAGGGGTGGCTACTGCTCATAAAACACCGATGGGATTTGAAGGAAATGGAAGGCATTGACATATGAGAAAGAGAACTAACATTGTAGTACAATTCAGGTCCGGAGAACATAAAGTAGTCATTGGAGTGATGTAAAACCCCCCAGAACTGAGGAGGCCAAGAGAGGAGTACGAAGTAAACAACAGGGTGATTGTGGACACACTGGCTGAGGTGGCAAGAAAGAGCTCCACTCGAGCAAGCATAAGTTTTAAACTGTAATGGGCGATTTCAACCACAGGAGATTCGACTGGGAAAACCTGGAGCCAAATGGGGTCCCATACAGGAGAGCCAAGATATGGGATGTTGGTACTTGAAAACCTCATGCATCAACATGTCAGGGACACAGACCAGAGAGAGAGGTGAGGGATGACCATCAAGACTGGATCTTGTGTTCACACCTGAGCAGTTCAAGACATTGAGGACATCACTTATGACGAGGCCCCTTGGAGCTAGCGATCATGTGGTTCTGAGTTTTGACTATATAGTAGAGTTATCCAGTGGAGAAGGAACAGGAACTGAAGGGGAAAGGCCAAACTATAAAAAGGGGGGACTACACAGGTATGAGAAACTTCCTGCAGGAGGTTTCAGTGGGACAGTAGAAATGGAGGAAAAATCAGTAAACCGATATGATGGAATATGTGGCACAAAGTGCAAGGAGGCAGAGGAAAGTTTTGTTCCAAAGGGAAAACGGAAATAATAGAAGACCAAAACCGAGTCCTTGGTTTTACCCGAAGGTTTAAGGAGGCAAACACTAAGTGGCAAACAGAGAATGGAAAAGGTACAGAGGCATAGGACCCAGGAAACAAGGAGATTATGTAGTAGAGGCCAGAACCGAGTATGCTCAGATAAGGCGGGAGGGCCCAGCACAGTATGAAAACCGACATAAGCAATCGAAAGTCAAATCTGACTCGAAACTGGCTGTATAGCCACATTAGGAGAAGACAACAGTCAAGGACCAGTGATAAGGCTGAGGAAAGAAGGTGGAGAACTCACAAAGAAACGATCAAGAGGTATGTGAGGAGTCCCCTCAACACGAGATTTAAGGAAGTATTTACAGTAGAGACAGGAAGGACTCTGGGGGACAGACCAGATGGGGACACCATGCAAGGAATACACCACATGTGTTGGACGACATACATACAGATGAGGAGGAGGTGAAGAAACTGCTAAGGACATCGAAACCTCAAAGGAAAGGGAAAACCAGACAACTCTCCCCGTGGGTCCTTATAGAGGGAGCAGATATTTTGTGCGTGCCACTTACCACAGATCTTCAACACATCTCCCTGGAAACTGGCAACTGACCTTGAGGTATGGAAGACGGACAAATGTAGTTTCCCATTTTTAAAAAAGGAGACGAAAGAGCAACTAAACTATAGACCTGTGTCATTGAACGTGTATGTATGCAAAATTATGGGAGAAGATTATCAGAGAGAGTGGTGGAGCACCTGGAACGGAACAGGAGTATAAATGCCAACCACAATGGATTCACGGAAGGCAAATCCTGTGTCACAAACCTTCTGGAGTTTTATGATAAAATAACAGAAGTAAGACAAGGAAGAGGGGTGGTGATTGCATCTTCTTGGACTGCAAGAAGGCCTTTGACACAGTCCTCACAAGAGATTAAAGTGCAAGAAGCTAGAGCACAGGCGTATATAACAGGAAGGGCAACTGCAATGGATCAGAGAATACCTGACAGGGAGGCAACAACGAGTCATGTTACGTAATGTATGTATCACAGTGGGCACCTGTGGACTAGCGGGTCCACAGGGGTCGGTCCTAAGGACCTGTGCTATTTTTGTATATGTGAACGACATGAGACGGAAGGGTTAGACTCAGAAGTGTCCCTGTTTGCAGATGATGTGAAGTTAATGAGGAGAATTAAATCTGATGAGGACCAGCAGGACTTCAAAGAGACCTGGACAGACTGGACACCTGGTCCAGCAAATGGCTTCTCGAATTTAATCCTGCCAAATGCAAAGTCATGAAGATGGGGGAGGGGCACAGAAGACCACAGACAGAGTATAGGCTAGGTGGCCAAAGACTGCAAACCTCACTCAAGGAGAAAGATCTTGGGGTGAGTATAACACCGAGCATGTCTCCGGAAGCACACATCAATCAGATAACTGCTGCAGCATATGGGCGCCTGGCAAACCTGAGAACAGCATTCCGATACCTTAGTAAGGAATCATTCAAGACACTGTACACCGTGTATGTCAGGCCCATACTGGAGTATGCAGCACCTGTTTGGAACCCGCACTTGATAAAGCACGTCAAGAAACTAGAGAAAGTACAAAGGTTTGCGACAAGGTTAGTTCCAGAGCTAAGGGGAATGTCCTATGAGGAAAGATTAAGGGAAATCGGCCTGACCACACTGGAGGACAGGAGGGTCAGGGGAGACATGATAACGACATATAAAATACTGCGTGGAATAGACAAGGTGGACAAAGACAGGATGTTCCAGGGAGGGGACACAGAAACAAGAGGCCACAATTGGAAGTTGAAGACACAAATGAGTCAGAGAGATAGTAGGAAGTATTTCTTCAGTCATAGAGTTGTAAGGCAGTGGAATAGCCTAGAAAATGACGTAGTGGAGGCAGGAACCATACACAGTTTTAAGACGAGGTTTGATAAAGCTCATGGAGCGGGGAGAGAGAGGGCCTAGTAGCAACCGGTGAAGAGGCGGGGCCAGGAGCTAGGACTCGACCCCTGCAGCCACAAATAGGTGAGTACATACACACACACACACTGTACTGCACTGTACTGTAATGTACTTACACCACACACACATTACACACACACTGTACTGTACTGTACTGTACATACACACACACTGTACTGTACTGTACTGTATGTACACACACACACTGTACTGTACTGTACATACACACACACACTGTACTGTACTGTACTGTACATACACACACACACACTGTACTGCACTGTACTGTACTGTACTTACACACACCACACACACATTACACACACACTGTACTGTACTGTACTGTACGTACACACACACTGTACTGTACTGTACTGTACTGTACGTACACACACACTGTACTGTACTGTACTGTACATACACACACACACTGTGCTGTATTGTATGTACACACACACACTGTACTGTACTGAACTGTATTGTACATACACACACACACTGTACTGTACTGTACTGTATGTACACACACACTGTACTGTACTGTACTGTATGTACACACACACACACACTGTACTGTACTGTACTGTATGTACACACACACTGTACTGTACTGTACTGTATGTACACACACACACACACTGTACTGTACTGTACTGTATGTACACACACACTGTACTGTACTGTACTGTATGTACACACACACACTGTACTGTACATACACACACACACTGTACTGTACTGTACTGTATATACACACACACACTGTACTGTACTGTATGTACACACACACTGTACTGTACTGTACTGTATGTACACACACACACTGTACTGTACATACACACACACACTGTACTGTACTGTACTGTATATACACACACACACTGTACTGTACTGTATGTACACACACACTGTACTGTATTGTACTGTACATACACACACACACTGTACTGTACTGTATGTACACACACACTGTACTGTACTGTACATATACACACACACTGTACTGTGCACACACACACACACACGCACTGTACTGTACTGTGCACACACACACACACTGTACTGTACTGTGCACACTCACACACACACACACACACTGTACTGTACTGTGCACACACACACACACACACTGTACTGTACTGTGCACACACACACACACACTGTACTGTATTGTACTGTACTGTACATACACACACACTGTACTGTGCACACACACACACACACTGTACTGTATTGTACTGTACTGTACATACACACACACTGTACTGTGCACACACACACACACACTGTACTGTATTGTATTGTACTGTACTGTATGTACACACACTTGAACACAACTGTACTGAACACACAACTGTACTTGAACATAACTGTACACACACTTTCATTGTACATACACACACTGTACTGTACACACACTTAAACTGTACATACACACACTATACTGCACTGTATACACAATACACTGTACTGCACTGTACACACACACTGAACTGTACTGTACTGTACACACACACACTGAACTGTACTGTACACACACACACAACACACTAACCACAACACAAACACACCAACCACAACACAAACTAAATTCGAGGGTCCACTGTATGTATGTATGTATGTATGTATGTATGTATGTGTATGTGTATGTATATATATATATATATATATATATATATATATATATATATATATATATATATATATATATATATACAAACACTGATCTCTGGCTGAAGGAGACTCGAACCTACGAACCTTAGGACAAGGTAACGCAGTGCTTTACCAATCTACCCACACTGGACAATACCTTGTCCAGTGTGGGTAGATTGGTAAAGCACTGCGTACCTTGTCCTAAGGTTCATAGGTTCGAGTCTCCTTCAGCCAGAGATCAGTGTTTGTGTATATTTCGCCTGCTCTCGCGAATTCCATATATATATATATATATATATATATATATATATATATATATATAATATATATATATATATATATATATATATATTGTGTGCCCTCCGAATAAGGATGGCGGAATCAGGCCCATTGCAGTGGGTAACACCCTTCGGCGCCTAGTCGCCAAGGCTGCAGTAAGAAGGGTGAGTCAAGAGGCTGCTGCAATGCTGAAACTAAGTCAGCTCGGTTTCGGCGTTCAACAGGGCTGTGAAGCAGCTGCCCACGCAGCACGAGTATATATCAAAAACATGTCCGATGAAAAAGCTTTGGTCAAATTGGACTTTGCCAATGTTTTCAACTCAATCAGAGGGGATGTTGCTCTCCAAGCAGTTTATAGAAACTTCCCTTCCTTTTATCCCTTCATAGAATCGTGTTATAGTGTGACTTCCAAACTATTGTTTGGGGACCATGAAATGTGAGGGTGTGCAACAGTGTGAGACTTTTACCCACTCTGCCTGAGGTATCCCAGCGAGTGAGCACGTCTCCTGTGTATCCCAGTGCTTAACAGAATAGGGAATAGCATATGGAGGTACAAATAAAAATGGGAACAATGGCTATAGTTTACTTAATAACATAAAATGGCTAGAATACAACATATACTGATGGACATTTACATAATATAACAATTGACCTATGAGACTTATTACCAGGGGGAAAGGTAGATGTTATCAGTAACACGGACTAGTACTCACTCTTAATTCACCGACCAGCTGACCCGAGATTCCCAATGCGTGGTCCACTACACACGCGGCTGTCCAGAGCTCTCGCTCCTCGGACCTGTCACCAACAACCCTCCTTGCTCAGCTGTGCCCTGGGCTTATATGGTAGTCAAAGCACCCCCTCCACAATGGGGTGTGTACCACGTGTCACGACCTGACACCGAGGTCTGACGCCGTCAAGAACAAAAGGCCTCAGACGTGGGCGTGACTACCCAACATTTGCTAAGGCAGGTGTGACCATATAATTAGGTCTCCCTAGAGACCTCACAGGCCCATCTGAACTGCATCACAACAGGGGGACCCTCTCGCCCTCTTTCTATTCTGTGTGGTCATTAAGGAAGTCACAGAAGCACTCTCCAGTGAGCTCGATATCTGGTTCCTGGATGATGGTACCCTAGCTGGCACAACAGAATCTTTCCTAGAGGACACCAGTAAAACTGAAGACATGGGAGAAAGCCTGGACCTATCTTTAAACCCCACCAAATGTGAAATAGTTTCTACCAATCGACAGATGATCCAGAATATTAGTGCCGTTTTACCAGGAGCAAGAGCCATTGATCCAGCCAATAGCACTCTCCTTGGCGCTCCTCTTGGGTCCAATGCCATCGATCTGATCCTAGAAAAAAAAGCCTCAAACCTCTGGAAAGCAGGATGAAAGACATTGACACACATGATGCCTTCTACCTACCCACCAGGTGCCTGTCAATCCCAAAACTTACCTACTTTCTGAGATGCTCCCCAGCCTTCAGCAGTCCAAAACTCAAGGAATATGACTTTCTCCTTAAGACCATGCTAGAGAGTGTATTGAATCTTTCCCTTGAAGATGGACAGTGGTTGCAAGCCTCACTTCCTGTCAGGCTTGGGGGGCTGGGAGTATGCAGATCCTCCCAGATTGCTCTACCAGCTTTCCTATCCTCTTCCATAGCATCAAACGAGTTGATAAGACAAATTCTTCCTGATAATCTCAGTGACTCAGCAGGAATTCAGGATCCTAGCTATGCCAGTGCCATCACTGAATGGGAGACTCTTGCTGCTCCAGCACCAAACCCTAGTGCAGCACTGGCTCACAAACAGTCAAGCTAGGATGGCTCAATCGCTGAAAAGGTGCTTGCCAACATGCTCAGGGCTGCAACATCAGATAGGGAGACTGCCCATCTCCAGGCTGTGATTGCACATCACTCTGGGGACTTCCTCCAAACAGTTCCCATATCGGCAATGGGAACGCGACTCGACCCTAAGACCCTCTGTATTGCAGTGGCTCTGCGCCCTGCTGCCCCAATTCACACAGAATATACGTGTATTTGCGGCGAAGCACAAGCAGACCAATATGGTCTACATGGTCTTAACTGTTCCAAAACTAAGGGCTGGCATGCAAGACACAATGAGGTCAATGACATCATTAAGAGAACCCTTGCTACAGCTGGATGCCCAGCCGAGAGGGAGCCCCGATCACTAGCAGCCAACAGAACCCACAACCCAGCAAACCACTCCGATGGGATCACCATCTATCCTGGGAAGAATGGCAAGTTCTTAGCATGGGACTATACCTGTGTGTCCACACTGGCTGACACCTATATCCATCACAGTGTCAGGTGACAGGGAGGAGCTGCTGACCACAGGGAGGAGTACAAGATCAGCAAGTACAGGGACATAAGCCAACAGTATCAATTTGTCCCAGTGGGATCAGAGACCTTGTGATCATGGGGAAAAAATGCCACACGTTTCCTTAAAGAATTGGGTTCCAGACTCATCGACACCACCAGGGACCCAAGGACAGTCACTTTCATGTTCCAGCACCTCAGCGTGGCCATCCAGAGGGGAAATGCTTGCTGCATACTTGGCTTGCATCTGGCTTCGGAGGAGCTGGAGGAAATTCATGATCTTTAATACATTGTGCCATTGTATTCATGTTTGTGTTTTCTGTAAATGTATTCTGTTTATTAATAAATGTTCCCATAAAATATAAAATATATAGGGGTGGTAGGAGAAGAAAATATTCAAACAGCTCCGGGGAGAATCTTGAGTTTTCCCTGAGGTACGTTTATTGTCTTCTCAGAGGATGAGGGTCCCCAGTCCAACTATAGAGATGGTACTTCCCTATATGTATTATGTATATATATATATATATATATATATATATATACATACATACATATATGTATTATGTATATATATATATACATACATACATACATATATATATATATATATATATATATATATATATATATATATATATATATATATATATATATATATATATATATATATATATTATATATATATTATATATATAAGCCATCCTGAGCTAGGATATATCGATCTACATGGTTATAATTCATTGTAAAGGATATATCCTGGGTTATAGTGCTTCCTAGTGTCATAATTCATCTTGGGCCAGGAGCTATACTCATGTAATTGTGGCTGTCTAACCACATCGTTTTTCACTGCAGTCTCCTCTCCTAGTTTGTCATACCTGGAGTCTACCTGGAGGGTATTCCGGGGGTCAACGACCCCGGTGCGCAGTCCTTGACCTTCCTCCTGGTGATCAACACATTGCAAAGCTTACAATGTGTGGGTTACATATTATAAAGTATTAATTACAAAGAAAGGTCACTAGCATGCCTTGTCATGCTAGTTGCCACAGCCAATTCTTGACATCTCTTGCATGGCCTTTCTTACCCACCAAGGATAAATAGCCGAGGAAAAACCGACATATGGTCAGCGCAGTTAGGCTGGTGGGATGACCTCGGGCCTGCGTCTTCTCCGTGTTGTGACGGGGAGAATATCCGTCAATAAATTACAAAGAGGCATGATACCGTGACTGGAACAATACACAAATAATCCGCACATAGGTGGGAGGAGCTTACGACGACGTTCCGGTCCGACTTTGACCATTTACAGTCACACTAACAGAAAGGAGGTTAGGTAATATTCGTCAGGAAACAGCACAAGTGTCTCCTGACGCGGGTCTTAGTCAGATGATGACCCGCCATTGGAGCTTTTGGTCATCCAGAAAGGAGAGAAGGAGGGCGTATATATATGCCAGCAGACAGGGACGGGACAAGATAGTAGGAAAGGGAGAAGAGAGGTACTGGTAGAGAGAGTAGTAGTAGTAGTAGTCGTAGTGGTGGAATCTGTCGAAGATTAAGAGGTTTGGTTTTTTCTATGTACCGCAAACCTATCCATAGTGGCATGTACATTCAGTACTTTTCTTATCGTGCTTCCCTCCTTTCTCCATGCTCTCCGCATTTGTGATCCTCAGTCCCTTGAATCAGAAATTTCCACTCTTCGTTATTCATTTTGCCGTCTTGGCTACTCTTCCCAAGCAGCCTTACCAAGCCACGGGACACCTTGGTTTGAGTCACTTACCTGGAGGGTATTCCATAGGTCAACGCCCCCGCGGGCCGGTCCATGACCAGGCCTCCTGGTGCATGAGGGCCTGATCAACCAGGCTGTTACTGCTGGCCGCACGCAAATCGGCGTATGAACTACGGCCCTGCTAGTCAGGTACTGAATTGAGGTGTGTGTGTCCAGCTCCCTCTTGAAGACAGCCAGTAATCTTGAAGACAGCCAGGGGTATTGAAGACAGCCAGAGGTCTTGAAGACAGCCAGGGGACTTGAGGACAGCCAGGGGTCTTGAAGACAGCCAGGGGTCTTGAAGACAGACAGGGGTCTTAAAGACAGCCAGGGATCTTAAAGACAGCCAGGGGTCTTGAAGACAGCCAGGGGTCTTGAAGACAGACAGGGGTCTTGAAGACAGCCAGGAATCTTGAAGACAGCCAGGGGTCTTGAAGTCAGTCAGGGGCCTTGAAGACAACCAGGTGTCTTGAAGACAGCCAGGGGTCTTGAAGACAGTCAGGGGTCTTGAAGACAACCAGGTGTCTTGAAGACAGCCAGGGGTCTTGAAGACAGTCAGAGGTTTTGAAGACAGTCAGGAGTCTTGAAGACAGTCATGGGTCTTGAAGACAGTCAGGGGTCTTGAAGACAGTCAGGGGTCTTGAAGACAGTCAGGGGTCTTGAAGACAGTCACGGGTCTTGAAGACAGTCACGGGTCTTGAAGACAGTCAGGGGTCTTGAAGACAGTCAGGGGTCTTGAAGACAGTCACGGGTCTTGAAGACAGCCATGGGTCTTGAAGACAGTCAGGGGTCTTGAAGACAGTCAGGGGTCTTGAAGACAGTCAGGGGTCTTGAAGACAGTCACGGGTCTTGAAGACAGCCATGGGTCTTGAAGACAGTCAGGGGTCTTGAAGACAGTCAGGGGTCTTGAAGACAGTCACGGGTCTTGAAGACAGTCACGGGTCTTGAAGACAGTCAGGGGTCTTGAAGACAGTCACGGGTCTTGAAGACAGTCAGGGGTCTTGAAGACAGTCAGGGGTCTTGAAGACAGCCACGGGTCTTGAAGACAGCCATGGGACTTGAAGACAGTCAGGGGTCTTGAAGACAGTCAGGAGTCTTGAAGACAGTCACGGGTCTTGAAGACAGTCAGGGGTCTTGAAGACAGTCAGGGTCTTGAAGACAGTCAGGGGTCTTGAAGACAGTCACGGGTCTTGAAGACAGTCAGGGGTCTTGAAGACAGTCACGGGTCTTGAAGACAGTCACGGGTCTTGAAGACAGTCAGTGGTCTTGAAGACAGTCAGGGGTCTTGAAGACAGTCAGGGGGTCTTGAAGACAGTCAGGGGTTTTGAAGACAGTCAGGGGTCTTGAAGACAGTCAGGGGTCTTGAAGACAGTCAGGGGTCTTGAAGACAGTCAGGGGTCTTGAAGACAGTCACGGGTCTTGAAGACAGTCAGGGGTCTTGAAGACAGTCACGGGTCTTGAAGACAGTCACGGGTCTTGAAGACAGTCACGGGTCTTGAAGACAGTCAGGGGTCTTGAAGACAGTCAGGGGTCTTGAAGACAGTCACGGGTCTTGAAGAGAGTCAGGGGTCTTGAAGACAGTCACGGATCTTGAAGACAGTCACGGGTCTTGAAGACAGTCACGGGTCTTGAAGACAGTCAGGGGTCTTGAAGACAGTCACGGGTCTTGAAGACAGTCAGGGGTCTTGAAGACAGTCACGGGTCTTGAAGACAGTCAGGGTCTTGAAGACAGTCACGGGTCTTGAAGACAGTCACGGGTCTTGAAGACAGTCACGGGTCTTGAAGACAGTCACGGGTCTTGAAGACAGTCACGGGTCTTGAAGACAGTCACGGGTCTTGAAGACAGTCACGGGGTCTTGAAGACAGTCACGGGTCTTGAAGACAGTCACGGGTCTTGAAGACAGTCAGGGGTCTTGAAGACAGTCACGGGTCTTGAAGACAGTCAGGGTCTTGAAGACAGTCACGGGTCTTGAAGACAGTCACGGGTCTTGAAGACAGTCACGGGTCTTGAAGACAGTCAGGGTCTTGAAGACAGTCACGGGTCTTGAAGACAGTCAGGGGTCTTGAAGACAGTCACGGGTCTTGAAGACAGTCAGGGGTCTTGAAGACAGTCACGGGTCTTGAAGACAGTCACGGGTCTTGAAGACAGTCAGGGGTCTTGAAGACAGTCACGGGTCTTGAAGACAGTCAGGGGTCTTGAAGACAGTCAGGGGTCTTGAAGACAGTCACGGGTCTTGAAGACAGTCACGGGTCTTGAAGACAGTCAGGGGTCTTGAAGACAGTCACGGGTCTTGAAGACAGTCAGGGGTCATGAAGACAGTCATGGGTCTTGAAGACAGTCACGGGTCTTGAAGACAGTCAGGGGTCTTGAAGACAGTCACGGGTCTTGAAGACAGTCAGGGGTCATGAAGACAGTCACGGGTCTTGAAGACAGTCACGGGTCTTGAAGACAGTCAGGGGTCTTGAAGACAGTCAGGGGTCTTGAAGACAGTCACGGGTCTTGAAGACAGTCACGGGTCTTGAAGACAGTCAGGGGTCTTGAAGACAGTCACGGGTCTTGAAGACAGTCAGGGGTCATGAAGACAGTCATGGGTCTTGAAGACAGTCACGGGTCTTGAAGATCAGGTCTAGGGTCTTGAAGACAGTCACGGGTCTTGAAGACAGTCACGGGTCTTGAAGACAGTCAGGGGTCATGAAGACAGTCACGGGTCTTGAAGACAGTCACGGGTCTTGAAGACAGTCACGGGTCTTGAAGACAGTCACGGGTCTTGAATACAGTCAGGGGTCTTGAAGACAGTCACGGGTCTTGAAGACAGTCACGGGTCTTGAAGACAGTCACGGGTCTTGAAGACAGTCACGGGTCTTGAAGACAGTCACGGGTCTTGAATACAGTCAGGGGTCTTGAAGACAGTCACGGGTCTTGAAGACAGTCACGGGTCTTGAAGACAGTCAGGGGTCTTGAAGACAGTCACGGGTCTTGAAGACAGTCACGGGTCTTGAAGACAGTCACGGGTCTTGAAGACAGTCACGGGTCTTGAAGACAGTCACGGGTCTTGAAGACAGTCAGGGGTCTTGAAGACAGCCACGGGTCTTGAAGACAGTCAGGGGTCTTGAAGACAGTCACGGGTCTTGAAGACAGTCACGGGTCTTGAAGACAGTCACGGGTCTTGAAGACAGTCAGGGGTCTTGAAGACAGTCACGGGTCTTGAAGACAGCCACGGGTCTTGAAGACAGTCAGGGGTCTTTGAAGACAGTCAAGGGTCTTTGAAGACAGTCAGGGGTCTTGAAGACAGTCACGGGTCTTGAAGACAGTCACGGGTCTTGAAGACAGTCACGGTCTTGAAGACTGTCAGGGTCTTGAATACAGTCAGGGGTCTTGAAGACAGTCACGGGTCTTGAAGACAGTCACGGGTCTTGAAGACAGTCACGGGTCTTGAAGACAGCCACGGGTCTTGAAGACAGTCAGGGGTCTTGAAGACAGTCACGGGTCTTGAAGACAGTCACGGGTCTTGAAGACAGTCACGGGTCTTGAAGACAGTCACGGGTCTTGAAGACAGTCAGGGGTCTTGAAAACAGTCACGGGTCTTGAAGACAGTCACGGGTCTTGAAGACAGTCACGGGTCTTGAAGACAGTCACGGGTCTTGAAGACAGTCACGGGTCTTGAAGACAGTCACGGGTCTTGAAGACAGTCACGGGTCTTGAAGACAGTCAGGGGTCATGAAGACAGTCACGGGTCTTGAAGACAGTCACGGGTCTTGAAGACAGCCACGGGTCTTGAAGACAGTCAGGGGTCTTGAAGACAGTCACGGGTCTTGAAGACAGTCACGGGTCTTGAAGACAGTCACGGGTCTTGAAGACAAGTCACGGGTCTTGAAGACAGTCACGGGTCTTGAAGACAGTCACGGGTCTTGAAGACAGTCAGGGGTCTTGAAGACAGTCACGGGTCTTGAAGACAGTCAGGGGTCTTGAAGACAGTCACGGGTCTTGAAGACAGCCACGGGTCTTGAAGACAGTCAGGGGTCTTGAAGACAGTCACGGGTCTTGAAGACAGTCACGGGTCTTGAAGACAGTCACGGGTCTTGAAGACAGTCACGGGTCTTGAAGACAGTCACGGGTCTTGAAGACAGTCACGGGTCTTGAAGACAGTCACGGGTCTTGAAGACAGTCACGGGTCTTGAAGACAGCCACGGGTCTTGAAGACAGTCAGGGGTCTTGAAGACAGTCACGGGTCTTGAAGACAGTCACGGGTCTTGAAGACAGTCACGGGTCTTGAAGACAGTCACGGGTCTTGAAGACAGTCACGGGTCTTGAAGACAGTCACGGGTCTTGAAGACAGTCACGGGTCTTGAAGACAGTCACGGGTCTTGAAGACAGTCACGGGTCTTGAATGGGAAAGATTGATAAATGTTATGTTTGAAAATCAGTAAATGCCCCTCACCACTAAGCAAGATTTTGATATCCCTGTAATTCACCATTACTTCCTAAGTTCCTCATGTCTGTAACTGATCAGCCGGGCTGTGGTTCGCACGCTGGATTGCGTGCGGCCACTACCAACAGCCTAGTTGATCAGACCTTGACCCACCAGGAGGCCTGGTCTCGGACCGGGCAGACGGGGCATTGAGTCCATCTCTCTCTGTGGAAAGTATTCCAAAGGATCGTTCAGACATTATTTTCACGCTTTGTTCATCAGTCTTCGTCTCTTTCTCCATATCCACCTTATTCTGCCTCTCTCTCTCTCTCTCTCTCTCTCTCTTCTCTCTCTCTCTCTCTCTCTCTCTCTCTCTCTCTCTCTCTCCTCCTCTCTCCTCTCTCTCCTCTCTCTCATCTCTCTCTTCTCTCTCTCTCTCCTCTCTCTCCTCTCTCTCTCTCTGCCCCCCTTCTCTCTCTGCTCCCCTCTCTCTTCCCCCCTTCTCTCTCTGCCCCTCACTCTTTCCCCGTCCCTCCCTCTCTCCTCCTCCTCCCATTTCCTTCAAATAACCTTGAAGTGAGTATAATGCAGACCCGTCTAGCATTCCAATGATGGTGTGTACTCACCTAGTTGTGGTTGCAGGGGTCAAGTCACAGCTCCTGGCCCCGTGTGTATGTGTGTGTATACTCACCTAGTTGTGGTTGCAGGGGTCAAGTCACAGCTCCTGGCCCCGTGTGTATGTGTGTGTGTATACTCACCTAGTTGTGGTTGCAGGGGTTAAGTCACAGCTCCTGGCCCCGTGTGTGTATGTGTGTGAGTGTACTCACCTATTTGTGGTTGCAGGGGTCGAGTCACAGCTCCTGGTCCCGTGTGTGTATGTGTGTGTACTCACCTAGTTGTGGTTGCAGGGGTCAAGTAACAGCTCCTGGCCCCGTGTGTGTGTGTTTGTGTGTGTGTGTGTGTACTCACCTAATTGTACTCACCTAATTGTGGTTGCAGGGGTGGAGACTCAGCTCCTGGCCCCGCCTCTTCACTGATCGCTACTGGATCCTCTCTCTCTCTGCTTCCTGAGCTTTGTCATACCTCTTCTTAAAACTATGTATGGTTCCTGCCTCCACTACTTCACTTGCTAGGCTATTCCACTTGCTGACAACTCTATGACTGAAGAAATACTTCCTAACGTCCCGTGACTCGTCTGAGTCTCAGCTTCCAGTTGTGACCCCTTGTCCCTGTGTCCCCTCTCTGGAACATCCTATCTCTGTCCACCTTGTCTATTCCCCGCAGTATCTTGTATGTCGTTATCATGTCTCCCCTGACCCTTCTGTCCTCCAGTGTCGTCAGTCCGATTTCCCTTAACCTTTCCTCGTACGACATTCCCTTGAGCCCCTGGGGCTAGCCTTGTTGCAAACCTTTGTACTTTCTCTAACTTCTTGACGTGCTTGACCAGGTGTGGGTTCCAGACTGGTGCTGCATACTCCAGTATGGGCCTAACATACACAGTGTACAGTGTCTTGAACGATTCCTTTTTAAAGGGTATCGGAACGCTATTCTCAGGTTTGCCAGGCGCCCGTATGCTGCAGCGGTTATTTGGTTGATGGTGCCTCCGGTGATGTGCTCGGTGTTATGGTCACCCCAAGGTCTTTCTCCCTGAGTGAGGTCTGTAGTCTTTGTCCACCTAGCCTATACTCTGTCTGCGGTCTTCTTTGCCCCTCCCCAATCTTCATGACTTTGCATTTGGCTGGATTGAATTCGAGAAGCCAGTTACTGGACCACATGTCCAGCCTCCCCGGGTCTCTTTGCAGTCCTGCCTCATCCTCGTCCGATTTAATTCTTCTCATCAACTTCACGTCACTGCGAACAGGGACACTTCAAGTCTATTCCTTCCATCATGTCGTTCACATATATCAAAAATAGCACTGGTCCTAGAACTGACCCCTGTGGGACCCCGCTCGTAACAGGCGCCCACTGTGATACCTCTTCACGTACCATGACTCGTTGCTGCCTCCCTGTCAGGTATTCCCTTATCCATTGCAGGGGCCCTTCCTTTTACGTGTGCCTGATCCTCCAGATTCTGCACTAATCTCTTGTGGGAACTGTGTCAAAGGGCCTACCTGCAGTCTAGGAAAACGCAATCTACCCAACCCTCTCTCTCGTGTCTTACTTCTGTTACTTTGTCATAAAACTCCAGGAGGTTTGTGATACAAGATTTGCCTTCCATGAACCCATGCGTTTTCATTTATAATCTTGTTCCTTTCCAGGTGTTCGAACCACTCTCCTCCTGATAATCTTCTCCATGACTTTGCACACAATACATGTCAGAGACACAGGTCTGTAGTTTAGTGCCTCGTTTCTGTTTCCTTTCTTAAATATGGGGACTACATTAGCTGTCTTCCATTTCTCAGGTAGTTGCCCAGTTTAAAGGGATGTGTTGAAGATTGTGGTTAGAGGCACATACAGCATCTCTGCTCCTTCTCTAAGGACCCATGGGGAGATGTTGTCCGGCCCCATCGCCTTTGAGGTGTCAAGGTCACTTAAGAGCTTCTTCACCTCCTCCTCAGTTGTTCGTATGTCTCCAACACTTGTTGGTATATTCCCTCTTGATGTTCCCTTCTGTGCTGTCTTCCCACAGCCCTTCCTGTCTCTACTGTAAAAACTTCCTTAAATCTCCTGTTCAACTCCTCACTTTACCTCCTGATCATTTCTTGTGAGTTCTCCACCTTCTGTCCTTAATCTGATCACCTGGTCTTTGACTGTTGTCTTCCTCCTGATGTGGCTATACAACAGTTTCGGGTCAGTCTTGATTCTCGATGCTATGTCATTTTCATACTGTCGCTGGGCCTCCCTCCTTACCTGTGCGTACTCATTCCTGGGCTCTGTGACTGATCTCCCTATTTTCGTGTGTTCTCTGCCTTCTGTACTTTTTTCCATTCTCTATTGCACTTTGTTTTTGCCTCCTTACACCGTCGGGTAAACCAGGGCTTGTTCTGGTCTTCCCGTTGTTACTGTTGCCCTTGGGAATGAACCTTTCCACTGCCTCCTTGCATTTTGTTGCTACATATTCCATCATTTCATTTACTGGCTTTCCTGCCAGTTCTCTGTCCCACTGGACCTCCCGCAGGAAGTTCTTCAACCCTATGTAGTCCCCTCTTTTATAGTCAGGCTTTTCCCATTCTACTCCTGTATTCTCTCCCACTTGCAGCTCTACTATGTTTCAAAGCACAGAACCACGTGGTCGCTAGCTCCTAGGGGACTCTCATACTTGATTTTCCTCAATGTCTGAGCTGCCCAGGGTGAACACAAGGTCCAGTCTTGCTGGGTTTATCCTCCCCTCTCACTCTGTAGTGTCCTTAACATGTTGGTGCATGAGGTTTTCCAGCACCACGTCCAACATCCTGGCTCTCCATGTTTCGGGACCCCCATGTGGCTCCAGGTTTTCCCAGTCAATCCCCCTGGGGTTGAAATCCCCCATAACCAGAAACTTTGTTGCTGGAGTGAGCTCTTCTTGCCCCCTCAGCAAGTGTGTCCACCATTGCTCTTTCTCTTTCAATTCCCTTGGCCTCCTGCATTTCCCTGTGATGGATTTTTAAATCACTGCAATGCCCACTTGTGTTCCCCCAACTGAAGTGTCCCTGCTATTGTTCTTTCTCCCTCTCATCATTCCTTCCATTTTCTCGAAATTTCCCTTGTTTTTTACGAGCAGGCACCCCACCTCCCCCCCCTGCCCCTTCATCTTTTCCCCATGATTGGTATCCTGGTGGGAAAAAATTGCATCTGTTTGTCTCCATGTGTGTGTGTGTGTGTGGTGTGTGTGTGGTTGTACTCACCTAGTTGTGTTGCAGGGGTCTTTACAGTCCCGGGCCCGTGTTTTGTGGTGTGTGTGTTGTGAAATTCCCCATCCCCTCAAAACCCTTTCGTCCCCATACCCCAAACTCCCCCCTTTTCCTTTCTTCACTAATCCTTTTTCCTCTCCTTTTTCCCCCGCCTCTCCGCTTCACCTCCCCTTTCCCCCCCATCCTGCACCCCTTTTATCCTTCCCCCCCTTTATGCTCTATTTCGCCCCTCAGGGCTTCAATCTCTACGCCACAATTCCTCCCGGTCAACAGGATCCAAACAAAAATAAAAAGAATTTAAAACACACCCAAAAAGGGGTACAAAAATACAAACACTATACAAAAAATGCAAGAGCATACAAAAGATACAAAATGAAAACAAAATGGGGGACTACAAATACAACAAACAAAAAGGATGCAAAAAAGATCGAACAAATGCAAAACTGGGTACAAACTGGATCAAAAAATACAGACAGGATACAAACAGGATGCAAACAAAATACAAACAAGATACAAACTGGATACAAACTGGATACATACAAGATACAGACAGGATACAAACAGGATGCAAACAAGATACAAACAGAATACAAACAAGACAGAAACAAGACACAAACAGTATACAAACAAGATAGGAACCAGATACAAACAATTTACAAACAGGACACCATATAAATCTTGTTTTGTACACAATCCAAACTGCCAAAATTTGACTGGATTTTCATTCACTACTATGTTTATATCTGACAGCATAACTGAACGTAATATTATAATTTGTTAACATTATAGTTAGTGTGGAGAAATTTTCTCCAGGAGGGGGGCATCAGCCCTCTTCAGCCCCTTTCAGCCCCTTTCAGCCCTGAGGGGCCCAGCCCTCTCAGAAGGGGCAAGTATCTTGTTTACTGCTACAGCAAGTAATTGATCCCAGATGCAGTACAAGTATGTGACGTGGTCAAGCGACCTCCGCTCCTTGCAAGAGTCCAGTGTTGCAAAGTGTAGTTTAATAAAAGACAGTCCATCTCTTGCCTTAGCAGGACAATTAAGGAAAATCCTGCTCCTACTTTATTACCATGGTAAAGATAATGTACATTGTTGTCTATGCTTAAGACAACAAGAATCAAGCATTCTGCTTTGCTTCATGGAGGAAATTTGGCAAGGAAGTAAAAAGTACTAGGTCAGCTTTTCCTTTGTGTTCTAGGGGCATTGCAGCGGCGTAGGACGCTGTGAGGTCACATTACTTTTCACTCTACTGAGAGTCACACTGACGCCAGGATAACCAACAAAGAACACTGATCCGTGCGTTAGTGGGAACAAAGTGTCTCACAAAACACGATAAACAATAAAGACAAACCTTGTGGAACAAAGTGTACCAGTGTGCGGATTCCTAGACTATGGAAGACGTGGACATGATGACCCAGCATTCTCCACCTGATCCAGCATTCTCTACCTAACCCAGCATTCTCTACCTGACCCAGCATTCTCTACCTGACCCAGCATTCTCTACCTGACCCAGCATTCTCTACCTGACCCAGCATTCTCCACCTGACCCAGCATTCTCCACCTGATCTAGCATTCTCTACCTGACCCAGCATTCTCCACCTGACCCAGCATTCTCCATCTGATCTAGCATTCTCCACCTGACCCAGCATTCTCCACCTGACCCAGCATTCTCCACCTGATCTAGCATTCTCTACATGACCCAGCATTCTCCACCTGACCCAGCATTCTCCACCTGATCTAGCATTCTCTACCTGACCCAGCATTCTCCACCTGACCCAGCATTCTCCACCTGACCCAGCATTCTCCACCTGACCCAGCATTCTCTTCCTAACCCAGCATTCTCCACCTGACCCAGCATTCTCTACCTGACCCAGCATTCTCTTCCTAACCCAGCATTCTCCACCTGACCCAGCATTCTCCACCTGACCCAGCATTCTCTTCCTAACCCAGCATTCTCCACCTGATCTAGCATTCTCTACATGACCCAGCATTCTCCACCTGACTCAGCATTCTCCACCTGATCTAGCATTCTCTACCTGACCCAGCATTCTCCACCTGACCCAGCATTCTCCACCTGATCTAGCATTCTCTACCTGACCAGCATTCTCCACCTGATGCAGCATTCTCCATCTGATCTAGCATTCTCTACCTGACCCAGCATTCTCCACCTGATCTAGCATTCTCTACCTGACCCAGCATTCTCCACCTGACCCAGCATTCTCCACCTGACCCAGCATTCTCCACCTGATCTAGCATTCTCTACCTGACCCAGCATTCTCCACCTGACCCAGCATTCTCCACCTGATCTAGCATTCTCTACCTGACCAGCATTCTCCACCTGATGCAGCATTCTCCATCTGATCTAGCATTCTCTACCTGACCCAGCACTCGTGGAACTCTGTTTTCATTAAGAACTGCAAGAAACCCCTCTCGCGTGCCTTAAGTACACTATGGAGAAGGAGCTTGGACATGGGTGAAATTCCACAGTCACTTAAAACAACGGATATAGCCCCACTCCATAAAGGTGGTAGCAAAGCATTAGCTAAGAACTATAGACCAACTGCTCTGACGTCCCACATCATAAAAATTTTTGAAAGAGTGCTAAGAAGCAGGATTGCAAATCACCTGGATTACCAAAATCTGCAACATGGGTTCAGGGCAGGTTGCTCCTGCCTCTCACAGCAACTGGATCACTATGATATGGCCTTGGATGCACTGGAAGAAAATCAGAATGCAGATGTAATAAACACAGACTTTGCAAAAGCATTTGACGAATGCGATCATGGCGTAATAGCCCATAAAATACGTGCTAAAGGAATAACTGGGAAAGTGGGGAGATGGATCTTCAACTTCCTAACAAATCGAACACAAAGAGTAGTGGTCAACAGAGTTAAATCGGAGGCTGCCATAGTGAAGAGCTCTGTTCCACAAGGCACAGTACTCGCCCCCATCTTATTCCTCATCCTCATATTAGACATAGACAGAGATATACATCACAGCACCGTATTATCCTTTGCGGATGATACTAGGATTGCATGAGGCTGTCATCTGCTGAGGACGCGGTTAACCTCCAAGAAGATATAAACAAAGTTTTCCAGTGGGCAACGGTAAACAATATGATGTTCAATGAGGACAAATTCCAACTACTCCGTTATGGAAAACTGGAGGAGATAATAACTAGAACAGAGTATACTACTGACTCCGGCCATACAATAGAGCGGAAAAATAATGTAAGGGACCTGGGAGTAGTAATGTCTGAGGATCTCACTTTCAATGATCACAACAGTGCCACGATCACAAGGGCAAAGAAAATGATAGGATGGATAATGAGAACGTTCCGAACGAGAGATGCCAAGCCAATGATGATCCTTTTCAAATCACTTGTTCTCTCTAGGCTGGAATACTGCTGTACATTAACATCTCCATTCAAAGCAGGTGAAATCGCAGATCTAGAGAGTGTACAGAGATCCTTTACTGCACGTATAAGTTCTGTCAAGCACCTTAACTACTGGGAACGCTTGGAAGCACTTGACTTGTACTCGTTGGAACGCAGGAGGGAGAGATGTATCATAATCTACACTTGGAAAATCCTGGAAGGAACGGTCCCAAATCTGCACACAGAAATCACTCCCTATGAAAGAAAAAGACTAGGCAGGCGATGCAAAATGCCCCCAATTAAAAGTATTGGCGCCATTGGTACACTAAGAGAAAACACCATAAGTGTCCGGGGCCCAAGACTGTTCATCAGCCTCCCATCAAGCATTAGGGGAATTGCCAATAAACCCCTGGCTGCCTTCAAGAGAGAGCTGGACAGATACCTAAAGTCAGTGCCGGATCAGCCGGGCTGTGGCTCGTACGTTGGGCTGCTTGCAGCCAGCAGTAACAGCCTAGTTGATCAGGCCCTGATCTAACGGGAGGCCTGGTCATGGACCGGGCCGGGGGGGCGTTGACCCCCGGAATAATCTCCAGATAGAGAATGCTGGTTCAGGTGAAGAATGCTGGGTCAGGTAGAGAATGATGTGTCAGGTGGAGAATGCTGGTTCAGGTGAAGAATGCTGGGTCAGGTAGAGAATGATGTGTCAGGTGGAGAATGATGGGTCAGGTGAAGAATGCTGGGTCAGGTGGAGAATGCTGGGTCAGGTGGAGAATGCTGGGTCAGGGGGAAAGAATTTGCTGGTTCAGTAGAGAATGATGGGTCAGGTGGAGAATGCTGGGTCAGGTGGAGAATGCTGGGTCAGGTGGAGAATGCTGGTTCAGGTGGAGAATGCTCAGTCAGGTGGAGAATGCTGGGTCAGGTGGAGAATGCTGGTTCAGGTGGAGAATGCTGGGTCAGGTGGAGAATGCTGGGTCAGGTGGAGAATGCTGGGTCAGGTGGAGAATGCTGGGTCAGGTGGAGAATGCTGGTTCAGGTGGAGAATGCTGGGCAGGTGGAGATGATGGGTCAGGTGGAGAATGCGGGTCAGGTGGAGAATGCTGGGTCAGGTGAGAATGATGGGTCAGGTGGAGAATGCTGGGTCAGGTGAAGAAGCTGGGGCCAGGTGGAGAATACCGGTTCAGGTGGAAAAATGCTGGGTCAGTGGAGAATGCTGGGGTCAGGTGGAGAATGCTGGGTCAGGGGAGAATGTGGGTCAGGTGGAGAATGCTGGCCAGTTTAGAGATTGCTGGGTCAGGTGGAGAATGCTGGGTCAGGTGGAGAATGCTTGGTCAGATAGAGAATGATGGGTCAGGTGGAGAATGCTGGGTCAGATAGAGAATGAGGGGTCGGGTGGAGAATGCTGGGGGTTCAGGTGGAGAATGCTGGGTCAGATGGAGAATGCTGGGTCGGGTTTAGAAAATGATGGGTCAGGTGGAGAATGCTGGGTCAGATTAGAGAATGATGGGCCGGGTTTGGAGAATGCTGGGTCGGTGGAGAATGCTGGGTCAGGTAAGAAGAATGCTGGGTCGGTAAGAATGCTGGGTCAGGTGGAGAAATGCGGTTCAGGTGGAGAATGTTTGGTTCAGGTGGAGAATGCGGGTCAGGTGGAGGAATGCTTGGGTCAGGGGGAGAATGCTGGGTCAGGGGGGAGAATGCTGGTTCAGGTGGAGAATGCTGGGTCAGGTGGAGAATGCTGGGTCAGGGAGAATGCTGGGTCAGGTGGAAAATTTGCTGGGTCAGGTGGAGAAATGCTGGGTCAGGTGGAGAAGCTGGGGGTCAGGTGGAGAATGCTGGGCCCAATGGAGAATGCTGGGTCAGGTAAGAATGATGGGTCAGGTGGAGAATTGCTGGGTCAGATAGAGAATGATGGGCCAAGGTGGAGAAATGCTGGGTCAGGTGGAAAATTTGCTGGGTCAGGTAGAGAATGCTGGGTCGGGTTTAGAGAATGCTGGGTCAGGTGGAGAATGCTGGTTCAGGTGGAGAATGCTGGTTCAGGTGGAGAATGCTGGGTCAGGTGGAGAATGCTGGGTCAGGTGGAGAATGCTGGGTCAGGTGGAGAATGCTGGTTCAGGTGGGGGAATGCTGGGTCAGGTGGAGAATGCGGGTCAGGTGGAGAATGCTGGGTCAGGGGGAGAATGCTGGGTCAGGTGGAGAATGCTGGGTCAGGTGGAGAATGCTGGGTCAGGTGGAGAATGCTGGGTCAGGTGGAGAATGCTGGGTCAGGTAGAGAATGTGGTTCAGGTGGAGAATGCTGGGTCAGGTGGGAGAATGCTGGGTCAGGTAGAGAATGCTGGTCAGGTGGAGAATGCTCGTTCAGGTGGAGAATGCTGGGTCAGGTGGAGAATGATGGGTCAGGTGGAGAATGCTGGTTCAGGTGGAGAATGCTGGGTCAGGTGGAGAATGATGGGTCAGGTGGAGAATGCTGGGTCAGGTGGAGAATGCTGGGTCATGTGGAGAATGCTGGGTCAGGGTGGAGAATGCTGGGTCAGGGGGAAAGAATGCTGGTTCAGGTGGAGAATGCTGGGTCAGGTGGAAAATGCGGGGTCAGGTGGAGAATGCTGGGGTCAGGTGGAGAATAAATGGGTCAGGTGGAGAATGCTGGGTCAGGTGAAGAATGCTGGGCCAGGTGGAGAATGCCGGTTCAGGTGGAGAATGCTGGGTCAGGTGGAGAATGCTGGGTCAGGTGGAGAATGCCAGTTCAGGTGGAGAATGCTGGGTCAGGTGGAGAATGCGGGGGCCAGATAGAGAAAGCTGGGTCAGGTGGAGAATGCTGGGTCAGGTGGAGAATGCTTTGTCAGATAGAGAATGATGGGTCAGGTGGAGAATGCTGGGTCAGGTGGAGAATGCTGGGTCAGGTGGAGAATGCTGGGTCAGGTAGAGAATGATGGGTCAGGTGGAGAATGCTGGGTCAGATAGAGAATAAATGGGCCGGGTGGAGAATGCGGGGTCAGGTGGAGAATGCTGGGTCAGGTAGAGAATGCTGGGTCAGGTAGAGAATGCTGGGTCAGGTGGAGAATGCTGGGTCAGGTGGAGAATGCTGGTTCAGGTGGAGAATGCTGGGTCAGTTGGAGAATGCTGGATCAGGTGGAGAATGCTGGGTCAGGTGGAGAATGCTGGTTCAGGTGGAGAATGCTGGGTCAGGTGGAGAAGCTGGGTCAGGTGGAAAATGCAGGGTCAGGTGAGAATCTGGGTCAGGTGGAGAATGATGGGTCAGGTGGAGAATGCTGGGTCAGGTGGAGAATGCTGGGTCAGGTGGAGAATGCTGGGTCAGGTAGAGAATGATGGGTCAGGTGGAGAATGCTGGGTCAGGTGGAGAATGCTGGTTCAGGTGGAGAATGCTGGGTCAGGTGGAGAATGCTGGGTCAGGTGGAGAATGCTGGGTCAGGTGGAGAATGATGGGTCAGGTGGAGAATGCTGGGTCAGGTGAAGAATGCTGGGCCAGGTGGAGAATGCCGGTTCAGGTGGAGAATGCTGGGTCAGGTGGAGAATGCTGGGTCAGGTGGAGAATGCCAGTTCAGGTGGAGAATGCTGGGTCAGGTGGAGAATGCTGGGCCAGATAGAGAAAGCTGGGTCAGGTGGAGAATGCTGGGTCAGGTGGAGAATGCTTTGTCAGATAGAGAATGATGGGTCAGGTGGAGAATGCTGGGTCAGGTGGAGAATGCTGGGTCAGGTGGAGAATGCTGGGTCAGGTAGAGAATGATGGGTCAGGTGGAGAATGCTGGGTCAGATAGAGAATGATGGGCCAGGTGGAGAATGCTGGGTCAGGTGGAGAATGCTGGGTCAGGTAGAGAATGCTGGGTCAGGTAGGAATGCGGGGTCGGGTGGAGAATGCTGGGTCAGGTGGAGAATGCTGGTTCAGGTGGAGAATGCGGGGCCCAGTTGGAGAATGCTGGATCAGGTGGAGAATGCTGGTCAGGGGGAGAATGCTGGTTCAGGTGGAGAATGCTGGGTCAGGTGGAGAATGCTGGGTCAGGTGGAGAATGCAGGGTCAGGTGGAGAATGCTGGGTCAGGTGGAGAATGATGGGTCAGGTGGAGAATGCTGGGTCAGGTGGAGAATGCTGGGTCAGGTGGAGAATGCTGGGTCAGGTAGAGAATGCTGGGTCAGGTGGAGAATGCTGGGTCAGGTGGAGAATGCTGGGTCAGGTAGAGAATGCTGGGTCAGGTAGAGAATGCTGGGTCAGGTGGAGAATGCTGGGTCAGGTGGAGAATGCTGGTTCAGGTGGAGAATGCTGGGTCAGGTGGAGAATGCTGGATCAGGTGGAGAATGCTGGGTCAGGTGGAGAATGCTGGGTCAGGTGGGAATGCGGGGTCAGGTGGAGAATGCTGGGTCAAGCGGAGAATGCTGGGTCAGGTGGAGAATGCTGGGTCAGGTAGAGAATGCTGGTTCAGGTGGAGAATGCTGGGTCAGGTGGAGAATGCTGGGTCAGGTAGAGAATGCTGGGTCAAGTGGAGGCTGACCCAGCATTTTCCACCTGACCCAGCATTCTCTACCTGACCCATCATTCTCCACCTGATCCAACATTCTCTACCTGACGCAACATTCTCCACCTGACCCAGCATTCACCAACTGACCCAACATTCTCCACCTGACCCAAATTCACCAACTGACCCAACATTCACCACTGACCCAACATTCCCCCAACTGACCCAACAATTCTCCACCTGACCCAACATTCACCAACTGACCCAACATTCTCCACCTGACCCAACATTCACCAACTGACCCAACATTCTCCACCTGACCCAACATTCCCCACCTGACCGAGCATTCTCCACCTGACCCAGCATTCTCCACCTGACCCAAATTCTCCACCTGACCAACTTTCCCACCTGACCCAACATTTCCCCCTGCCCAACTTTCCCCCACCTGACCCAGCCATTCTCACCTGCCCCAGCATTCTCCCTGACCCAACATTCTCCACCTGACCCAACATTCTCCACCTGACCCAACATTCCCCACCTGAACCCAACATCTCCACCAGAACCAACTTCACACCTGACCCAACATTCACACACCTGACCCAACATTTCTCCACCTGACCCAGCATTCTCCACCTGACCCAACATTCTCCACCTGACCCAGCATTCTCCACCTGACCCAACATTCTCCACCTGCCCCCAACATTCTCCACCTGACCCAACATTCTCCACCTGACCCAACTTTTCCCCACCTGACCCAACATTCACCACCTGACCCAACATTCTCCACCTGACCAGCATTCTCCACTAAACCCAACATTCTCCACCTGCCCGAACATTCTCCACCTGACCCAACATTCACCACCTCCCCCAAAACATTCTCCACCTGACCCAGCATTCTCCACCTGACCCAACATTCACCACCTGACCCAACATTCACCACCTGACCCAACATTCACCACCTGACCCAACATTCTCCACCTGACCCAACATTCTCCCCCTGACCCAACATTCACCACCTGACCCAACATTCACCACCTGCCCCAACATTCTCCACCTGACCCAACATTCTCCACCTGAACCAACATTCACCACCTGCCCCAAAACATTCACCACCTAAACCCAACATTCACCACCGACCCAACATTCACCACCTGACCCAACATTCACCACCTGACCCAACATTCTCCACCTGACCCAACATTCTCCACCTGAACCAACATTCACCACCTGCCCCAAAACATTCTCCACCTGACCCAACATTCCCCACCTGACCCAGCATTCACCACCTGACCAACATTCCCCACCTGACCCAACATTCACCACCTGCCCCAAACATTCACCACCTGACCCAACATTCACCACCTGACCCAACATTCCCCAAACCGACCCCAACTTCTCCACCTGAACCAACATTCTCCACCTGACCCAACATTCTCCACCTGAACCAACATTCTCCACCTGACCCAACATTCTCCACCTGACCCAACATTCTCCACCTGACTTCATCCTATAAATACTCACGTATCTTTCACCCAGGTAGATCTGTTTATGACTTGATAAAGTACACTATATGATCGAAACGTTGTCAATAAAGGCTCACATTATACTGCTTATGTGTTTATCTTAGGTAAACACTGGTTGTTGAATAAGCTTACCTGTGCTTGGGATGCACTTGTAAACTTCACGTTACTGATGTCCTCTACAACACTGAAGTGTTTACAAGTTTGGTGTTGTGAATTACACTTGAGTTACTTTCGTTACGTCTTGCATAACCCCCCCCCCCCCATCCAGCACCAATCCCTTCCCACCCACCCCTGACATATGGGCAAGTATCAAGGTACCACGAATCCACAAACCGGAACACATTAATGGTAAAAAGGCTGAATTGAAAAGTTATGATACATTGGAAAAAAAATGGAGGGGTGTTGAAAACATGTCGCAATAGTTGGGTAGTTGATGCGAGTATAATATTAATTTATGTGGATACAAGGAGATGGGTATGGAGAGGATTTTATTAGAATTTTAGTACTGTAGGGAGGAATGTGTATTACTTTTAAGATTCAGTAAAAAGAAGGGGAAAAAATGTGAATAAATTGGTAATTGATGAGGGTTGTGGGTAATGTAGTCGAATTAGAGATACCGAAAAAGATGATATAAGTGGGTTGTTTTTTTGACTTTTCTGATGAAATTTTGTTAAAACGAGAAAAAATTGTAGGTGTTGTGGGATGTGGGTGTTGTGGGTGTTATAAGTTGTGGGTTTTGTGACTTTTTTTTGATGAATTGTTAAAACGAGAAAAAAATTGTGGGGTGTGGGTTTATGTGGGGTGTTGTGGGGTGTGGGTGAAATGGGTTGTGGGTGTTGTGACTTTTTCTGATGAAATTATTTAAAACGAGAAAAAATGTGGGTTGTGGGGTGTTGGGGTTGTGGGTGTTGTGGGTGCTGTGGGTTGTGGGTGTTGTGGGTGTTGTGGGTTGTGGGTGTTGTGGGTGTTGTGGGTTGTGGGTTGTTGTTGTTGTGACTTTTGAATGAATTAGTTAAAACGAGAAAAATTGTGGGTTGTGGGTGTTGTGGGTGTTGTGGGGTGTGGGTGAAGTGGGTTGTGGGTGTTTTTGGGATGTGGGTGTTGTGGATGTGGGTGTTGTGGGTTGTTTGGGGGTTGTGGGTTGTGGGTTGTTGTGTTGTGGGCTTTCTGATGAAATTAGTTAAAACGAGAAAAAATTTGTGGGTTGTGGGTGTTGTGGGTGTTGTGGGGGGTGTGGTGAAGGGGTTGTGGGTGTTTGTGGGATGTGGGTGTTGTGGGTGTTGTTTTCGAACTAGAGATACCGAAAAAGATGTTATAAGTGGGTTGTTGTGACTTTTTCTGATGAAAAATTTGTTAAAACGAGAAAAATATTGTAGGATGTGGGTGTTTTGGGATGTGGGTGTTGTGGGTTGTGGGGGTTGTGGGATGTGGGTGTTGATCTTAGTTTATGGTGATTTTGGTGGTGTTTTGGTGTATTCAGTGGTGTTTTAGTAGTATTCAGTGGTGTATTTGGGGAGTACTCAAATGGTGTTTTGAAGTGTTTCAGTGTTGTTTGGAAAATGTTCAAAGGTGTTTTGAAGGTGTTCAAATGATGTGCAAGAGTACTTATGAATGTGTTTGGGAGTATTCCCGAGGTGATTTGGGGGTGTTCGAATGATGTTTTTTGGGGTATTTCAGTGTTTTTTTTTGGGGATGTTCAAAGTAAAGTGATTGAGTTAGTTTTTGTGATAATGTTGTGAAGTCTGGAGACTGAGGAGGAGTTTGGGGGGGGATGAGTTTTTAATTTAATGAAATGTGTAAGTGCAGATAAATTAGAGCTGTCCCAAATCTTATTTGGGAGTATTCAAAATGTTATTTGGAAGTGTTTCAGTGTTGTTTGGAAATGTTCAAAGGTATTTTTTTTTTGTGAGTATTCAAAAGATTTAAGAGAGTGTTTTTGAAGGTGTTCAAAGTGAGGTGTGTGTGCGTATTAACTTTGTAATATGTAAATTTTTGACTAGTGAATTTATCGAAAAGTGGTTATAAGTGTTGTGGTGACTTTCTGATGAAATAGCTAAAACGAGAAAAATTGGGGGTTATGAGTGAAAATTGTGAGGTGTTGGTTGGAGTGTGAGGGTTCGGGAGGGTGGGGAGGAGGAGAGAGAGAAGGTTACTTCGTGGGGAGTGACCTGAGATGAAATAGTTAAAACGAGAAAAATGTCTAGACTTGTGTTGTATTTTGTAAAGAAAATGTGGGTATTAACGAAAAAAATGTGAAATTAATTGGGTTAAGAGTGAAAATGTTTTCCCTATGTTGTATATGAAATGTGTAGGGGTAAGTCGACAAGATTCAACCTGTGTGTGCGGGGTCATCACGTGACGTCACTGACAGAAGGTAAGTGTCCCCTTATTAACTTTAATGAACTAAAAGGGTCGACAAGATTCAGCGTGTATGTGTGACGTCACTGACCGCCGAGTAAACACCCTTCTTAGTTCATTTGACTTGATGAGAGGATACTGACGTCACACATGTTTAGACCTGTAGTAAGAGAGAGCAGCATGCCTCATAGGAGGAGGAGTCCATTTGAATGCTTATACCCAGAGGGGGGAATCCAAAAGCTTGATCCGAGGAATTGGAGACTTGGTATTATCGAGAAAATTTGGGGTGAAAGGAGGGGTACCCAAAAATTTGTTCCAAGGAGAGCAAAAGAAATTCAAAACCCCATAGGGGAGAATCCAAAAACCTTGATCCAAGGAGATGGAGTCTTGGTAATATCGAGAAAAAAATTTGGGGTGGGGGGTGAAAGTGGGAGGGGTAATCCAAAAATTTGTTCCGAGGAAGTAGAGTCTTTGTATTATCGAGTGAAAAAAAAATTTGGGGTGGGGGTGAAAGTGGGAGGGGCAATCCAAAAACTTGATCCATGGAAGTAGAGTCTTTGTATTATCGAGAAAATTTGGGATGGGGGTGAAAGTGGGAGGGGCAATCCAAAAAACTTGATTCGAGGAAGTGGAGATCATAAGAAAATGAAGTTAAAAAAAATTTGAAAACAATCGGAAAAAATTCGGGGCGCAGGGGCGATCCGGACGACGCTGCAGAAGGCGCAGCAGAAGGCGCGGGGCGGGGGCACGAGGGGCGCAGGCGGGGCGCTAGGGCGCGGCGGGGCCGGTGGGTCGGCGCGGGTGGGCGGGCGCGGGTGGGGGCGCAGGTGGGGGTCGTGGGCGGGGGTCGTGGAGGGGGGTCCTGGCGGGGGTCGTGGAGGGGGGGTCGTGGCCGGGGGTCGTGGCAGGGTCAAGGGTGGGGTCATGGGCGGGGTCAAACCGGAAGTAACACATAGGTGTGAAAAGGGGACCGCGAGACTCTAGACTGGAAGGGACCTCCCTGTAGAAGGCCTAAACCAGAAGGGACGCCCCTGTAGAAATTAACACTACTTGTATGGTACACCAACACAGACTGAGGGGTAGCACTAACGAATTATGAAGAAATCTCTAGACATTATAGCACTCACGGAGAAAAAGCTTACGAAGAATGTGACGAACCCGATATTACCGGCTGGCTATCAAATTCTAAGGAAAGACAGAGGGGACAGAGGAGGAAAAGGAGTAAGTAGTGTGTGTATCAACTTTTCTGTACTCGACTGAAGAAGCCTACTGTGTAGGTGAAACGTTTCGAAATAAAGATACCTAACTGTTGCATATGTGTCTTACCTAACAGATATATATATATAATTCTTGCCAGTTATCTTACAGTGTTCTTGACAAGACCAACAGAGTGCAAAGCATTTAACAAGCTTCCATAACATTTCACTCACATAACAGGAGGGCAGAACCTTCCTGGATGGTTGTAACCTTCTAGCATATTACTGGAGGGTAGTGCCTCCCTGGATGGTTGCTGTCTACTTGCATATTACAGAAGGGTAGTACGTCCCTGGATGGTTATTGTCTACTAACATATTACTGGAGAGTAGTACCTCCCTGGAGGTTTGTAGAGGTGGTAGAGGTGGTGATGGTAGTGATGGGTGGTAGAGGTGGTGATTGGTAGCAGAGGTGATGGTGGGGATGGGTGGCAGAGGTGATGGGTGGCAGAGGTGATGGTGGTGATGGGCAGTAGAAGTGATAGTGCTGATGGGTGGCAGAGGTGATGGGTGGTAGTGGTGGTGATGGGTGGTAGAAGTGGCAATGGGTGGTAGTGATGGTAGTGATGGGTGGTAGAGGTGGTGATGGGTGGGGAAAGTTGGTGATTCGTTAGTAGGGTAATGTGGGTATAGTAGTGGTGATGGGTGGGGAGAGGCGGTAAAGGGGGGTAGAGGTGGTGTGGGGGTAAGGTGATGATGGCGGTAGGGTGGGATGGGTGGTAGTGGTGGTGATGGTGGGAAGGTGTGTGGTGGTGGGGGATGGGGGTAGGGGGGGGGAGGGTAGTGGGGGGTTTTTTGGGGGGGGGGTGGGGGTGTGGGGGGGTAGAGGTGGTGATGGGTGGTAGAGGTGGTGATCGTTAGTAGTGGTGATGATGGATAGTAGTGGTTATGGGTGGTAGAGGCAGTAATGGGTGGTAGAGGTGTGAGGGGGTGAAAGAGGTGATGATGAGTGGTGTGGTGGTGATGGGTGGTAGTGGTGGTGGAGGGGTAGTGGTGGTGGTGGTGTTGATGGTGGTAGTTGGTGGATGGGTGGTAGTGGTTGTGGTGGGTGTAGTGGTGGTGATGGGTGGTAGTGGTGGTGATGGGCAGTAGAGGTGATGATGAGGGGTAGTGGTGGTGATGGGGGTAGTGGTGGTGATGGGTAGTGGTGGTGGTGGTTTTGATGGGTGGTAGTGGTGGTGATGGGTGGTAGGGGTTGTGGTGGGTGGTAGTGGTGGTGATGGGTGGTAGAGGTGGTGTTGGGTGTAGGTGGTGATCGTTAGTAGTGGTGATGATGGATAGTAGTGGTTATGGGTGGTAGAGGCAGAAATTTGGATGGTAGAGGTGGTGAGGGGTGGTAGAGGTGATGATGAGTGGTAGTGGTGGTGAGGGGTGGTAGTGGTGGTGATGGGTAGTGGTGGTGGGGGTGTTGAGGGGTTTGGTAATGGTGGTGATGGGTGGTAGTGGTTGGGGTGGGTGGTAGTGGTGGTGATGGGTGGTAGAGGTGGTGATGGGTGGTAGAGGTGATGATGGGTGGTAGTGGTGATGGGTGGTAGAGGTGGTGATGGGCGGTAGTGGGGGTGATGGGTGGTAGAGGTATGATGAGTGGTAGTGGTGGTGATGGTTGATATGGTTTTGATGGGTAGTGGTGGTGGTGGTGATGGTGATAGTGGTAGTGATGGGTAGTGGTAGAGGTGGTGATGGGTGGTAGTGGTGGTGATGGGTGGTAGTGGTGTGATGGGTGGTAGAGGTGGTGATGGGTGATAGTGGTGGTGATGGGTGGTAGTGGTGGTAATGGGTGGTAGTGGTGATGGGTGGTAGTGGTGGTGATGGGTGGTAGTGGTGGTGATGGGTGGTAGTGGTGGTGATGGGTGGTAGTGGTGGTGATGGGTGGTAGTGGTGGTGATGGGTGGTAGTTTTGAGAAATGGTTTACCAGCTAAGGTTAAAGATTAAATATAGGGAGTACTTAGCTAAGACAGCTATCATCCACACAGCCGCCCCTGCAGACGAGGTCTTGAGAAGCTGTCTCATCCACTTCTTAACAGGCTGTAATAGATTATATTATGTTAATAATAATTTACCCCTAGGGGGTGTTATGTCAGCATATATCAGACACTGATGGCTGACGACACTTACCTGTGTGGACTCAAAGGTCCAATTATCACCGGGGTTTATGATAAGTGACTAACTCGTAACTTATACTCAACTGCGCAGTCAATAGTAGTACATCACGAGTTAGAACACTTACCTGGGTATATGTATCTGACCCGTAGTTACGCCTGGATATCCGATGAGCTGATTGAAGAATAGTGTTCTCTGAAGAATGTCGCACTACACTCTGTTGGATCGCAACACTCGTTACACTCTTCATCAATAATTGTTCACGCCATATCACTAAAGAAGCTGATCACACTTCTCTGTAAGTGAGAACATTAGTCAGTCAGGCGTCATTACCACAGTTCTTAGTGATCATTTCATCATTTACTGCACCAGGAAAATCAATAGGGATAGGATAGGCCTACACAGGACAATAAAAATGAGGTCAACTAGAAACTACAGTAAAGAAACACTGGTAAATAGGCTACACAATTGTGACTGGACAGAGATAACAAGTTGCACGGACGTAAACGATGCCTGGGAAAAATTCAAAACAATGTTCACTACCATCCTTGATAATATTGCACCAGTTAAAGAGGTTAGGATTAAACGAAGAACTGAACCCTGGATGACTACTGAGTTTATTAGATAATATGAAATTCAGAGACCAGCTGCTAAAAAGATTTAAGCAAACAGACAGGAATTTGCAGCACTAAATGAATTCCAAAGGGTGGGGAAAACAGAGTACAGAGACTATAAAAGGAGCAAAGGCAAAGCACTGTTGCTCAAAATTGAAGGGTATAAACATAACCCCAGAAAGCTCTGGCAACAACTAAAAAAAGTTGGGTATAGCCATAAGCCGTAGATAGGTCTAACATAGTACTCACTATCGATAATGAGGTATGCCACGAAAAAATCTAAGGTGGCCCAAAATTTCTTTAATTCCTGTTGCATCAACATAGTAGGTAAACTACAGCTGCAATCAAATACCTTTAAAAACAGACTCTGATAAGTTTCAAACATACTATACAAATAAAAAGGTAACCCCAAACAGTTGTCAACTAGTAAGTGTATCTCATGACTTTATTCAAATAGAAACTAAGCAGGTTAAACCCAAACTAAGGCACTGGCCCTGATAACATTCCTGTCTAAGTTCCTAAAAGATGGTGCTTCTGAACTGTCAATCCCCATTGCCCACATTAAAAAAATCTATCAATCACCACTAATAACCGTACCGGAGGGGTTCAAGGAGGCCAGAGTTACTCTATCTTCAAGAAAAAGTAGGTCTGATGTCAGCAACTATAGGCCCGTTAAATATAACTCAGTATAATATCCCCAAAAAAACTAGAGAGGGCGGTGTACTCTCAAGTAGTTAAGTACCTTTAAAGACAACAGCATTCTCCATAGCTATCAATCGGGCCCTTTTGAAGATCTTACTCAACCGGACACCTCCCTAATTAATCTGATGGATTACCTGAGAACTGAAATGCCAAAGGGGAACCTCATAGGTATGGTAACCTTAGACCTGCAAAAGGCCTTCGATACTATCAACCCCAATATATTATGTAAGAAACTTCAAAACTATCGGTATAGGTTCTGTAGGCTGGTTTTTAAATCCTACCCTTTGCAACAGGGGGACAAATTGTCAAAATCAACAAAACGGAATCAAACCCCTGCCCATAACATGTGGAGTTCCCCAAGGTAGTATTCTGGGTCCCTTATTATTCTTATGTTATGTCAATGACATGCCTATCAGTGTCAAGTGCAAACTCCTACTGTATGCAGATGACAGTGCCCTGTTAGTGTCAGGTAAAGACCCACAAGATATAGCTAATGTTTTAACACTGGAACTGGAGTCCTGCAGCAAATGATTAGTAGACAACAAACTATCATTACACCTCGGGAAAACTGAAGCCATTCTCTTTGGCACGAAACATAAACTGAGAAGGGTAAATAATTTTAATGTCCAGTTTTATTTGGGGAGCCCATCACTTTGGTTTCATCAGCAAAATATCTGGGAATTCCCTTTGACCCATGCATGTCAGGAGAATTGATAGGGATCAGTGTAGTAAAGAAAGCGAATGCCAGACTGAAGTTCCTGTATAGACAAGCACAGTGTCTACCTACTGAGGCTTGCAGGACCCTATGTCTAGCCCTTATACAATGCCCTATGGATTACGCTTGCTCTTCATGGTACTCTGCCTTGACAAAAAACTGAAAGATAGACTGCAAATCACCCAGAACAAAATCGTAAGATTCATCCTGGACCTGGGTCCAAGAGAACATGTAGGCCAGGATGAATTACAGCAGTTGGATATGCTGAATGTTGAAGACAGAGTAAAACAACTGAAGCTAAATCATGTTAATAAAATTGCTCACAGTGTCCAGAATATCTTGCTGTCAGTTTTGTCAAGGCTGGAAACCAAAGCAATCATAGTACTAGGGGGAGAGAGCACAACTTTGTAGTACCCACAGTCATTGGCCAGGCTTCAAACACTTTTTATTGTACAGCAATAAAGGATTGGAACAGACTGCCCGCACATGTCAAAGCCAGTCATAGCATGAACCAGTTCAAGAAGAGTGCCAAAAGGTGTCTGATGAATGTAGCTACAGAAAGGGAGGGGAATGATTTTCTATTTTTTAGCTAACATACGTGTAAATTTTACCTTATTCCTAGTAATGACCCTCGTATTGTAGATAGTCTTAATGACCCTCGTGTAGTAGATTGTCTTTTTAGTATGATAATAAGATGTTATCTTCATTATAGAATAATAAGAAAATATTATAACCTTTATATTATAATAATAAGGTAAAAGGACCCCAATGGAAATAAGTCACTCCATCTGACTTTTTTGTGGTTATCCCAGGTTCTCTACACATATACTGCTATGTATGATAATTCTATGTAACTGTATTTGTGTATACCTGAATAAACTTACTTACTTACCTATCGTGTTTTGTGAGACACTTTGTTCCCACTAACGCACGGATCAGTATTCTTTGTTGGTTATCCTGGCGTCAGTGTGACTCTCAGTAGAGTGAAAAGTAATGTGACCTCACAGCGTCCTACGCCGCTGCAATGCCCCTAGAACACAAAGGAAAACCTGACCTAGTACTTTTTACTTCCTTGCCAAATTTCCTCCATGAAGCAAAGCAGAATGCTTGATTCTTGTTGTCTTAAGCATAGACAACAATGTACATTATATTTACCATGGTAATAAAGTGGGAGCAGGATTTTCCTTAATTGTCCTGCTAAGGCAAGAGATGGACTGGCCACCAGGCCACCAGGCCCGGTGGCCTGGTGGCTAAAGCTCCCGCTTCACACACGGAGGGCCCGGGTTCGATTCCCGGCGGGTGGAAACATTCGACACGTTTCCTTACACCTGTTGTCCTGTTCACCTAGCAGCAAATAGGTACCTGGGTGGATAGGATAGGATAGGACTCACAGGTAAGTACCCACGAGGGGCGAGGGGCAAGTGGGGACAGTGCGAAGAATAGACGGTGAGAGGAATGTCTTGAGTCGAAGAGAGAAGAGTCAGGACTAGACCCAACTGCTAAGCCACAATAACGATAACAAAAGACGATGTAGATACAACAGGAGCTCTGCAGGCCTTGACTGCAACTTGCTGGACGAAAAATTGCTGCATCTTGATGTTGATTGGCGGCTGGCAGGAGCTGGAGGAGTGGTCAAGGGAGGCAAGCTTCTTGATTGGTCAGGTGTCGTTAATATGTGAGTCACCTGGGTGTTAGTCGACTGGTGTGGGTCGCATCCTGGGGGACAAGATTAAGGACCCCAATGGAAATAAGTTAGACAGTCCTCGATGACGCACTGACTTTCTTGGGTTATCCTGGGTGGCTAACCCTCCGGGGTTAAAAATCCGAACGAAATCTTATCTTACACTTTGCAACACTGGACTCTTGCAAGGAGCGGAGGCCGCTTGACCACGTCACATACTTGTACTGCATCTGGGATCAATTACTTGCTGTAGCAGTAAACAAGATGCTTGCCCCTTCTGAGAGGGCTGGGCCCCTCAGGGCTGAAAGGGGCTGAAAGGGGATGAAGAGGGCTGATGCCCCCCTCCTGGAGAAAATTTCTCCACAGGTAGTGGTTGTGATGGGTGGTAGAGGTGGTGATGGGTAGTGGTGGTGGTGATGGGTGGTAGTGGTGGTGATGGGTGGTAGCAGTGGTGATGGGTAGTGGTGGTGGTGATGGGTGGTAGTGGTGGTGATGGGTGGTAGTGGTGGTGATGGGTAGTAGTGGTGGTGATGGGTGGTAGTGGTGGTGATGGGTGGTAGTGGTGGTGATGGGTAGTAGTGGTGGTGTGTGGTGGTAGTGGTGGTGATGGTAGTAGTGGTGGTGATGGGTGGTAGTGGTGGTGATGGGTGTAGTGGTGGTGATGGGTAGTGTGTGGTGATGGGTGGTAGTGGTGTGATGGATGGTAGTGGTGGTGATGGGTAATAGTGGTGGTGATGGGTGGTAGCGGTGGTGATGGGTAGTAGTGGTGGTGATGGGTGGTAGTGGTGGTGATGGGTGGTAGTGGTGGTGATGGGTGGTAGTGGTGTGATGGGTAGTAGTGGTGGTGATGGATGGTGGTGGTGATGGGTGGTAGTGGTGGTGATGGATGGTAGTGGTGGTGATGGGTAGTAGTGGTGGTGATGGATGGTAGTGGTGGTGATGGGTAGTAGTGGTGGTGATGGATGGTAGTGGTGGTGATGGATAGTAGTGGTGGTGATGGATGGTAGTGGTGGTGATGGGTAGTAGTGGTGGTGATGGATGGTAGTGGTGGTGATGGGTATTAGTGGTGGTGATGGATGGTAGTGGTGGTGATGGGTAGTAGTAGTGGTGATGGATGGTAGTGGTGGTGATGGGTGTAGTGGTGGTGATGGATGGTAGTGGTGGTGATGGGTAGTAGTGGTGGTGATGGATGGTAGTGGTGGTGATGGGTAGTAGTGGTGGTGATGGATGGTAGTGGTGGTGATGGGTATTATGGTGTTGATGGATGGTAGTGGTGGTGATGGGTAGTAGTGGTGGTGATGGATGGTAGTGGTGGTGATGGGTAGTAGTGGTGGTGATGGATGGTAGTGGTGGTGATGGGTAGTAGTGGTGGTGATGGATGGTAGTGGTGGTGATGGGTAGTAGTGGTGGTGATGGATGGTAGTGGTGGTGATGGGTAGTAGTGGTGGTGATGGATGGTAGTGGTGGTGATGGGTAGTAGTGGTGGTGATGGGTGGTAGTGGTGATGATAAATGGTAGTGGTGGTGATGGGTTGTAGTGGTGGTGGATGGGGTGGTAGTGGTGGTGATGGGTGGTAGTGGTGGTGATGGGTAGTAGTGGTGGTGATGGGTGGTAGTGGTGGTGATGGATGGTAGTGGTGGTGATGGGTGGTAGTGGTGGGATGGGTGGTAGTGGTGGTGATGGGTGGTAGTGGTGGTGAGGGGTAGTAGTGGTGGTGATGGGTGGTAGTGGTGGTGATGGGTGGTAGTGGTGGTGATGATGGTAGTGGTGGTGATGGGTAGTAGTGGTGGTGATGGATGGTGGTGGTGGTGAGGGTAGTGGTGGTGATGGATGGTAGTGGTGGTGATGGGTAGTAGTGGTGTGATGGATGGTAGTGGTGGTGATGGGTAGTAGTGGTGGTGATGGATGGTACTGGTGGTGATGGGTAGTAGTGGTGGTGATGGATGGTAGTGGTGGTGATGGGTAGTAGTGGTGGTGATGGATGGTAGTGGTGGTGATGGGTAGTAGTGGTGGTGATGGGTGGTAGTGGTGGTGATGGATGTAGTGGTGGTGATGGGTGGTAGTGGTGGTGACGGGTGGTAGTGGTGGTGATGGGTTTAGTGGTGGTGATGGGTAGTAGTGGTGGTGATGGGTGGTAGTGGTGGTGATGGATGGTAGTGGTGGTGATGGGTGGTAGTGGTGGTGATGGGTGGTAGTGGTGGTGATGGGTGTAGTGGTGGTGATGGGTAGTAGTGGTGGTGATGGGTGGTAGTGGTGGTGATGGGTGTAGTGGTGTGATGGGTAGAGTGGTGGTGATGGTAGTAGTGGTGGTGATGGGTGGTAGTGGTGGTGATGGATGGTAGTGGTGGTGATGGGTGGTAGTGGTGGTGATGGGTGGTAGTGGTGGTGATGGGTGGTAGTGTGTGATGTTGTATAGTGTGATGGTGTAGTGAGTGATGGGTGGTGTGGTGGTGATGTATAGTGGTGGTGATGGGTGGTAGTGGGTGTGATGGGTGGTAGTGGTGGTGATGGGTAGTAGTGGTGGTGATGGGTGGTAGTGGTGGTGATGGGTGGTAGTGATGGTGATGGGTAGTAGTGGTGGTGATGGGTGGTATGGTGGTGATGGTGGTAGTGGTGGTGATGGGTAGTAGTGGTGGTGATGGGTGGTAGTGGTGGTGATGGGTGGTAGTGGTGGTGATGGGTATAGTAGTGGTGGTGATGGGGTGGTAGTGGTGGTGATGGGTGGTAGTGGTGGTGATGTGTAGTATAGTGGTGATGGGTGGTAGTGGTGATGGGTGGTAGTGGTGGTGATGGGTAGTAGTGGTGGTGATGGGTGGTAGTGGTGGTGATGGGTGGTAGTGGTGGTGATGGGTAGTAGTGGTGGTGATGGGTGGTAGTGGTGGTGATGGGTGGTAGTGATGGTGATGGGTAGTAGTGGTGGTGATGGGTGGTAGTGGTGGTGATGGGTGGTAGTGGTGGTGATGGGTAGTAGTGGTGGTGATGGGTGGTAGTGGTGGTGATGGGTGCTAGTGGTGGTGATGGGTAGTAGTGGTGGTGATGGGTGGTAGTGGTGGTGATGGGTGGTAGTGGTGGTGATGGGTAGTAGTGGTGGTGATGGGTGGTAGTGGGTGGTGATGGGTGGTAGTGGTGGTGATGGGTAGTAGTGGTGGTGATGGGTGGTAGTGGTGGTGATGGGTGGTAGTGGTGGTGATGGGTAGTAGTGGTGGTGAATGGTGGTAGTGGTGGTGATGGGTAGTAGTGGTGGTGATGGGTGGTAGTGGTGGTGAATGGTGGTAGTGGTGGTGATGGGTAGTAGTAGTGGTGATGGGTGGTAGTGGTGGTGATGGGTAGTAGTGGTGGTGATGGGTGGTAGTGGTGGTGATGGGTGGTAGTGGTGGTGATGGGTAGTAGTGGTGGTGAATGGTGGTAGTGGTGGTGATGGGTAGTAGTGGTGGTGATGGGTGGTAGTGGTGGTGATGGGTAGTAGTGGTGGTGATGGGTGGTAGTGGTGGTGATGGGTGGTAGTGGTGGTGATGGGTAGTAGTGGTGGTGAATGGTGGTAGTGGTGGTGATGGGTGGTAGTGTGGTGAGGGTGTAGTGGTGGTGATGGGTAGTAGTGGTGGTGAATGGTGGTAGTGGTGGTGATGGGTGGTAGTGGTGTTGATGGGTGGTAGTGGTGGTGATGGGTAGTAGTGGTGGTGAATGGTGTAGTGGTGGTGATGGGTGTAGTGGTGGTGATGGGTGTAGTGGTGGTGATGGTAGTAGTGGTGGTGATGGGTGGTAGTGGTGGTGATGGGTGGTAGTGGTGGTGATGGTGATGGTATGGTGGTGAGTAGTAGTGGTGTGATGGGTGGTAGTGGTGGTGATGGGTGGTAGTGGTGGTGATGGTGGTATGGTGGTGATGGGTAGTAGTGGTGTGATGGGTGGTAGTGGTGGTGATGGGTGGTAGTGGTGGTGATGGGTGGTAGTGGTGGTGATGGGTGGTAGTGGTGGTGATGGTGGTAGTGGTGGTGATGGGTGTAGTGGTGGTGATGGGTGGTAGGGTGGTGATGGGTGGTAGTGGTGGTGATGGGTGTAGTGGTGGTGATGGGTGGTAGTGGTGGTGATGGTGTAGTGGTGGTGATGGGTGGTAGTGGTGGTGATGGGTGGTAGTGGTGGTGAGGGTAGTAGTGGTGGTGATGGGTGGAGTGGTGGTGATGGGTAGTATGTGGTGAGGGTTGGTGTGGTGGTGATGGGTAGTAGTGGTGGTGATGGGTAGTAGTGGTGGTGATGGGTGGTAGTGGTGGTGATGGGTGTGGTGGTATGGGTGGTAGTGGTGGTGATGGGTGGTAGTGGTGGTGATGGGTGGTAGTGGTGGTGATGGGTGGTAGTGTGGTGATGGGTAGTAGTGGTGGTGATGGGTGGTAGTGGTGGTGATGGGTGGTAGTGGTGGTGATGGGTAGTAGTGGTGGTGATGGGTAGTAGTGGTGGTGATGGGTGGTAGTGGTGGTGATGGGTGAAGTTAAAATGCTCGCCAAAAATAACCCATCATCTACAGCTCCATGTTGGATCATCCACCAGCTACATCTATATTTACCCCTTGTCCAGTGGCACTGTTCTGTCCAATGACACTGTTCTGCATAGTGGCACTGTTTTTCCCGGTGGCACTGTTCTGCTTAGTGGCACTATTCTGCCCCAGTGATACTGTTCTGTCCAATGGCACTGTTCTGTCCAGTGGCACTGTTCTGTCCAGTGACACTGTTTTACCCTGTGGTACTGGTCTGCTCGGTGGCACTGTTCTGCCCAGTGATACTGTTCTGTCCAGTGGCACTGTTCTGTCTAGTGGCGCTGTTCTGTCCAGTGGCGCTGTTCTGTCCAGCGGCACTGAATTAAGTACAGATCACCACTGATTGTCGTGGGCTGGACTCAACAATGAGCCTCTACCTAGAGAGAGAGTGGGGAAGTTGGCCTGTGGTTGGTGTGTATTTTGTCGGAAGAGAGTCAGGGTCAGACCCTCGACGGATCACCAGCTGGAATACACCCGGGCGGCGACAAGACCGACAAACCTACAACAACCACAACAACAGGGTCAGAGTTGCAGGCGGGTGTGAATAGGTGTGTCCCTGCCACCTGCCTGCTTCTTCCTCTCTCTCCTAACTTACAGGATACAATATTTGCAAGGTATCTAAGAAGATACAATGAGGACCTGCGTACCCTCCAGGTTGACAGGACGTCACAAGGCAGGTAGTTATGCACACACATTATAAAAACATAATATAGTATGATTTTCTCATTATTATTATTAATAGTAGTAGTAGTTGTAGTAGGTGTAGTAGATCTCGCTTCACACAGTGAGGGTCAAGATAAGATAAGATAAGATTTCGTTTGGATTTTTAACCCCGGAGGGTTAGCCACCCAGGATAACCCAAGAAAGTCAGTGCGTCATCGAGGACTGTCTAACTTATTTCCATTGGGGTCCTTAATCTTGTCCCCCAGGATGCGACCCACACCAGTCGACTAACACCCAGGTACCTATTTGCTGCTAGGTGAACAGGACAACAGGTGTAAGGAAACGTGTCGAAATGTTTCCACCCGCCGGGAATCGAACCCGGGCCCTCCGTGTGTGAAGCGGGAGCTTTAGCCACCAGGCCACCGGCCACCAGGTTCGATTCCCGGCAAAGGGGTGGAAACATTGGGCATGTTTCCTTACACCGATTGTCTATGTACACCCATCAGTGGAAGAGGTACCTGGGAGTTAGTCGACTGGTGTGGGTCGCATCCTGGGGCAAAACTGACCTAGTTTCCCGAAATGCTGTACATAACAAGCGGCTTTCTATATATTAATGTCACTGTATCAGCTTGGCCTGTATACCTTGTACACATACTTGCAGAAATGAAGATAATATTAGTATTATTAATTTTTGAGTTGTGGACAAGGGTGCAGGAGGGAAGGGGATGATGGGACGTGGATTGGATGTGGTAATGGGGGAGGGGGGTGAGGCAGGCGAGGTGTGTCCTTGAGCTAAGGGTGAGCAAGAAAGCTGGCTGGGATGGTCTGGGAACGGGGTGGATGGTCGACTGGTAGTGAGAGCATTTGTGAAAGTTGTTGCAAGTGCTTCGTTATATAACATGATCTACCTGGAGTTTACCTGGAGAGAGTTCCGGGGTTCAACGCCCCCTCGGCCCGGTCTGTGACCAGGCCTCATGGTGGATCAGTGCCTGATCAACCAGGCTGTTACTGCTGGCTGCACGCAATCCAACGTACGAGCCACAGCCCGGCTGGTCAGGTACCGACTTTAGGTGCTTGTATGTAACACCTTTGAACAGTCTGGTCATTCAGGCTGTTGGTGCTTTCATGACTCACAAAATCATAATAATAATTGCAAATAAATCACTGAACAAGTAATAATAATAATAATAATAATAATAATAATAATAATAATAATAATAATAATAATAATAATAATAATAATAATAATTAATAATAATAATAATAATCTTTAGAAAGCCGCTTGTTATGCAGAACATTTTGGGCAAATTAGATCAATTTTGTCCCAGGATGCGACCCACACCAGTCGACTAACACCCAGGTACCTATTCTACTGATGGGTGAACATGGGCAACAGGTGTCTTAAGGAAACACGTCCTATCCCGTAGCTCTCGATCGCTAGGGCACTCAGCTCACACACACACTGAGGTCCAGGGGTCGATCCCCAGTACGGCTGAAAAACATTAAAATGTGTTTCCATAAGACAGCTGCTGCCCAATGCTCACTCATCAGTAAAATTGGTACCCGGTTGTTAGTTGACTGGTGTGGGTCGCATCCTGGGGCAAAATTTAGCTAATTTGCCCGAAATGCTCAGCATAACAAGGGACTTTCTATATAGCAGTATGTCATTGATGTCAGCTATGGTCTGTATACCTTGCATTTGTACTTGTGGGAATAAAATTATTATTAATGTTTCCACTGAGCTGAGTATGCTACCAATTGAGCTAGGGCAGGTATGTCCCAAAACTCGCAGGCCAGTGTGTTAACCACTGTTCTATGCCAGAAAACAACATTCATCCAACTAAGTATATTTCTATACACCAAAGAAATGTTAGCACGAGCCACCACTCTGACCACAAATGCAGGTTTTTACAGACAAATCCTACACAACACTGGCCTGAGGATTTTAGGGCTCACCTGCTATGGGTTTGATCCTCATACGTTCTGTGTTTTATTGCTTCTTGTAGTAGGGATTCTGATGCAGGATCTGCCACCTGACTCCTACCACTATAAATACTCGGTTCTTAGTTATCTCTGTATTAGGACTGAAGAAGCCACTCGTGGCGAATTGTTTCCTTTAATAAATGTCCTGAACTGCAGAAAAGTGTATTGATGAAAATTTGGCACATGTGCAACGTCTGGGTATCTTGAAATTAACGCGGAGTTCAATCAAGCCGACAAAATCACCGGGAGGTAGAGGATGATTAAGGTCCTGATTAACTTTACGTCATAGAACATCAATGGCTTGTGTGGTAGGTACTTGTCGGTATACAATACCAAAAAGATGAAAATTAGACACATATGCAACATCTGGATATCTTTAGTGTAGATGTTTCGCCATCCAGTGGCTTTATCAATACAAATTCTAGGACATAATTTGAAGACACTAGAACTATATACAAAAGATGAGGTAATCAGTCCCTCAGCCTTGGAGTTGGTGTGAAGAGCACTGTAACTGTGAAGAATCTGGAGCACAGGCAAGAATGCTGATGCTTATATGCTGGTGTCAGGTGAAAAGGGGGCGGGTAGCAGGTGAAGACATTGTCACTGGTAAGTGGGATACCTTTCTTCCCTGCTTCACTCCTGCTAACCAGTCCTCAAGGGACGGGCTAGTGGAAGTGAAGAAGGTTGTGGAGATGTTCTCTGAACCAAGATTCCATAATGTTGCAGTGTCTGACAAGCTGTACATGAATGATATACAATATCGACAAGATGAAAATTAGACACACGTGTCTACAAATTATGTCCTAGAATATATTGATAAAGCCACTGGATGGTGAAACATCTACACTAAAGATACCCAGATGTTGCATATGTGTCTAATTTTCATCTTTTTGGTACTGTATACTGACAAGTACCTATCATACAAGCCATTGATGTTCTATGACGTAAAGTTAATCAGGACCTTAATCTTCCTCTACCTCCCGGAGATTTTGTCGGCTTGATTGAACTCTGCATTAATTTCAATTGCTTTTCTTTCAATAACAGGCTCTACAAACAAACCTATGGTATGGGAATGGAGTCCCTTATCATTGCCGTCTTAGATGTCTGAATCAAGATGTCCTTCAAATCTGAACCAAGATGTCTTCCACTGAAAAACTTAAGCTTAAAGAGGAGCTTAAAGAAGAGCTTAGGGTAGTTAAGCATAAGATATGGCGACTGACAGAGGAAAACAAGAGAAATCATAGTAATCCTTCTGTTGGAGTGGTAGAAACAACGAAGATCCAGAAGACTACTGTGGAAACTTCGCACCCATTTTCAGTGCTACCCAACGAATGTGGGTTGTCTACTGGGAATGTCACAGTGAGCACCAAGGAAGCATTGGCAGACGAGAGTGAGTTGACATCCCTTGAAACCCCAACGAAGACTATTCCAATGAAGGCCATCCCAACAAAGGCCATTGAGAACATCATGACAAACTCTGCCAGTGAAGGTAAGAACATTGTTTTAGGTGGGGACAGTCAGGTTAAGTTTAGGGATAGGGCTTTTTTTCTTAGGAATAGGAAGAGGAGGCAGAGGGTGTTTTCCTGGGGCTGGGATGGGGGATATTGTTAGCCATCTAGATGAAATCATGAAAAGTAATGGGCACAATCCTATTATCTGCCTCAGTGTGGGAGGCAATGATGTTGGCAGAAGTAGGAGTGAAGACCTGATTAGCAGGTATAGGACAGTAATAGAGATAATTAGGAAGAAGGGAGGGAACTCTTTGATATGTTGCATTTTGCCCAGGAGAGGAGTTGGAAATGAATGGTTGTACAGGGCAACTGGTGTCAATTGCTGGCTGGACAAACACTGTAAGGAAAATTCAGTAACATTCATAGACAACTTGGACCTCTTCTGTGGTAGAAATGACATGTATGGCAGGGATGGAATTCACTTATCTAGGTTTGGGGTGGGAGCACTGGCCAACACAGTGGAGGGAGCTGTTAGGTCTTTAAACTAGAAATAGTTGTATGGGTTTTTGTGGAAAATTAATGAATTCTCAGTGTAGTGATAGTGTGAGTTTTAGGGAAACCAGTGGCAGAATGAAGTTATTGGTGAATATTGGAAAGCCAGTGGCACTAGGTGACAAGGACAGTAACAAGTATAGTGGAGGAACAGAAATCAACAGGAAGAGAAAAGAGAAGGGAGGTTTTTCTAAATATATATTATGCTTATAGTTGTAGTGTGAGAAATAAGATGAACGAACTGAGATTAGTTACAAGTGCAGGTAACACTGATGTTTTTGCCATAACTGAGACATGGTTTAATATGAAAATACTGGACATGCCTGCTGAATGTCATATTCGAGGTTTCAAATTGCTCAAAGTGGACAGAAGTATCAGAAAGGGGTTGTGGGGTGACACTCTATGTCCAAGATCGTTTAAATTGTTGCATAAAAATGGGTATAAAGTCTAAAACACATACTGAGTCTGTTTGGGTAGAATTTTCAGAGGGGTATGAAAAATTGATTTTAGACGTGATATACAATCTCAAAAGCTTGGATAGAGCCAAAGGAAGATTACTGTGGGAGGGAATTGTTAGGGCCACAAGGCATGATAACGTAATTCTAGGGGACTTTAAATTTAGTCAGATTGATTGGAATGCAAAATGAAACTCTGTGAACCACTGACTGATATTTTTAATTTATCTCTTCAGACAGGTGTGGTGTCTGATATGTGGAAGACAGCCAATGTAATACCTATTTTTAAAGCAGGGGACAAGTCGTTACCATCAAATTACCGCTCAGTAAGCCTGACCTCAATTGTAGGCAAATTATTAGAGTCAGTTATAGCTGATAATACAAGAAGCCATCTTGATAAGCATAATTTGACTAATAATACTCAGCATGGATTCACGAGGGGCCTTTCTTGCCCAACTAATTTACTTTCTTAAGTAAAGCTTTCGAGGCCATTGATCATGATAAAGAATTCGATATTGTTTATCTGGATTTTAGTAAGGCTTTTGATAGAGTACCATATTAGAGACTGTTAAAGAAAGTGGCAGCTCATGGCATTGAGGGAAAAGTGCTGTCATGGATCAAGTCATGGCTCACCAATAGGAAGCAGATAGTGTGCATAAATGGGGCTAATTCTGGGTGGGGATCTGTAACAAGTGGCATTCCACAGGGATCACTTTTAGGCCCATTGTTCTTTATAGTATATATCAATGACCTTGACAAAGGAATTACTAGTGATATGAGCAAATTTGCTGACGACACGAAGATTGGTAAGATAATCAGTTCAAACGTAGATGTCACAGAACTTCAGGAGAATTTAGACAAAATCAATACATGGTCAGAAAAGTGGCAGATGTAGTTCAATGTAGATAAATGCAAAGTTCTAAAGGTTGGGAATGTTCATAACCCTAGCACCTATCAGCTTAATAATGTAGAACTTAGCAGTACAGAATGAACAAAAGACTTGTGGGTTATGGTAAGCAGCAACCTTAAACCAAGACAACAATGCCTAAGCGTACATAATAAGGCAAATAGATTATTGGGATTTATATCAAGAAGTGTAGATGAATGGTTCAGAGAACCAACAAGTTGATAAATTAGACACATGTGCAACACTTGGGTATCTTTATTGAGGAAACATTTCGCCACACAGTGGCTTTATCAGTCCATACAAAGGAGAACAGGTAAGAACAGGAGGAGTTTGAGGTAATCAGTTCCTCAGCCTTGAGTCGATGTGGTCAGTCCATCAATCTTGAAAAGAATACAGCATATGTGTGAAGAGATAGCTTATATACGGTAGGTAGGAGAGGTGCAGCAGTCGTAGGTGGTATCACATTTGTCCAATGTGGAATGTGATACCACCTATGACTGCTGCACCTCTCCTGCCTACAGTATATAAGCTACTTCTTCGCACATATGCTGTATTCTTTTCATAATTGATGGACTAACCACATCGACTCAAGGTTGAGGGACTGATTACCTCAAACTCCTCCTGTTCTTCCCCATTCTCCTTTGTATGGACTGATGAAGCCACTGCGTGGTGAAACGTTTCCTCAGTAAAGATACCCAAGTGTTGCACATGTGTCTAATTTATTATATAAAGAAGTGTAAGCAATGGAAGTCCAGTGGTTATATTGCACCTTTATACATCATTAGTAAGGCCTCGCATGAATTATGCAGTTCAGTTCTGGTCTCCATATTACAGAATAGATATAAATTCATTAGAAAGCATTCAGTGAAAATGATAAAATTAATTCATAGTAATAGAAATCTTCCGTATGAAGAAAGATTGAAATCCCTTAAATTACATGAGAGAAGACATGATCGAAGTGTATAAGTGGAAGATGGGTATTAACAAAGGGGATATAAATAAGGTCTTGGGGATATTTCTCCAAGAGAGAACCCCGGCAACAATAGATTCAGATTAGATACGTTTAGATTTAGAAAGGATATAGGAAAGTATTGGTTTGGAAATAGGGTAGTTGATGAATGGAACAGTCTGCCTAGTAGGATTATTAAAGCTAAAACTTAGGCTAGTTTCACATTTAGGTTGGATAAATACAAAGGGGTTCTTTCAAGTGTATAGGATGAAGGTGAAGGAAAAATTAGGACCTCTGAAAATTGGGAATGGACAGGTGATGACTATTTTTTGTCAGTTTTTACACAGGAAGACACAAATGAGATTCCAGAAATTAAAAAATTTTCGGTCAGTGCCGGATCAGCCGGGCTGTGGCTCGTACGTCGGACTGCGTGCGGCCAGCAGTAACAGCCTAGTTGATCAGGCCCTGATCCATCGGGAGGCCTGGTCGTGGACCGGGCCGCGGGGGCGTTGATCCCCGGAATAACCTCCAGGTAACCTCTTGATGAATTCAAATTAACTAATATTACTGTCATGAGGGACATAGTTATTAAACAGACAAACTGAAGCAAAATAAGTCCCCAGGGACCGACGAGTTGTTTTCCAGGGTACATAAGGAATGCAAGATGGAACTTAGTCAGCCATTAACAAGAGTTTAATGCATCTATCCTTACTGGTGATGTGCCAGAGTTGTGGAAGATGGCTAATGTGGTTCCTATATTCAAATCAGGGGATAAATCTGTTCCTTCAAATTACCATCCAATAAGCCTGACATCTATAGTGGGCAAGCTATTAGAATTAGCAGGCTGTTACTGCTGGCCGCACATAATCCAACGTACAAGCCAGAGGTCTATTGGTAATCCCCCTGACGTATGCTGGGAGGCAGTTGAACAGTCTTGGGCCCCTGACACTTATTGTGTTGTATCTTATCGTACTAGTGGCACCTCTGCCTTTCATTGGGGGGATGTTGCACCATCTGCCGAGTCTTCTGCTTTCGTAGGGAGTGATTTTCCTGTGAAAGTTTGGTACTAGTCCCTCTAGGATTTTCCAGATGTATATAATCATATATCTCTCCCTCCTGCATTCTAGGGAATACAAATTTAGGAACTTCAAGCGTTCCCAGTAAATGAGGTGGTTTATTGCAGTTATGAATGTGAATTAGACTTGACTGGCTTGGGCCAGTAGGTCTGATGCAGTGCTCCATCCTTAAGTGAATGTGACTTGGACCTGACTAGCTTAGGCCAGTAGGTGATTCAGCCCTGCCTAGCATGGGCCAGTAGGCCTGCTGCAGTGCTCCTTATGTTCTTATGAAACGAGGAGAATGTGATGGATAAGGAAGAGAATGTTGTGGGGAAGTGAATGTGTTGGTGGCGGAGGGGGGGGGGAGGAGGTAAATAATTCACGTAGGAAAATACTGGCAGAGAGAAACCTGTAGGTGTGGGGGGGGGGGGCCGGGAGGGAGAAAATGTTTGAACTCCTGGAAGAACGATGGGGGAGAATGTGGAGGCGGGAGGAGGGGGGGGGGAGAGGAATTCGGGTGCATGCGTCGTTTGGGAGAGGGAAGGGAAGCGAGAGGTACTTGGGAGGGAGATGGAGTGACTGGGAGGGGGAGTGATGTAGGTCACACAATACCAACCTCAGCGATGCCTAGGCTCCTCCCTCAGCTATATCCTTGAAATATCCTTCAACTTTCCATTGTTGATGGTGCTGAGGGAGACACAGACCTGAAGACCAAACTCTGAGAGCAGAAGAAAGTGAAAGACAGAGAGAAAATAGAGCAGAAAGAGAGCCACTGGGTGGTGTCCATGTGAAAGAGAGTGGAAGAAGAGAAGGGTGAGGTGTGGTTGGTGTTTTCCTGCTGGGGAGGGGAAGAGGGGGAGGGGGGAAGGGGTGGAGCACCATAATTAGGAGGGGGAGAACTGTTGCCCTCTGAAGGTCTGACATTTACCGAATTTTAGAACACTGGACATTCTACCTCCCTCTCTAGCCTGAGCAAATTATTTATTTTCTTTCTATACTTCAATATATATATATATATATATATATATATATATATATATATATATATATATATATATATATATATATATATATATATATATATATATATATATATATATATATGTGTGTGTGTGTGTGTGTGTAAAGTAAAAGGACACAAGTGCAATATATATATATATATATATATATATATATATATATATATATATATATATATATATATATATATATATATATATATATATATATATATATATATATATATATATATATATATATATTGAAGTATAGAAAGAAAATAAATAATTTGCTCAGGCTAGAGAGGGAGGTAGAATGTCCAGTGTTCTAAAATTCGGTAAATGTCAGACCTTCAGAGGGCAACAGTTCTCCCCCTCCTAATTATGGTGCTCCACCCCTTCCCCCCTCCCCCTCTTCCCCTCCCCAGCAGGAAAACACCAACCACACCTCAACCTTCTCTCTTTCCGCCCCTCAAGGAAGGTTCCTTGATGTTGGTGAGGGGCTCTTGATTTAGGGAATTGGATCTGTGCTCTAGTTCCCCGAATTAAGTCTGAATGCCTTCCACATCCCCCCCAGGCGCTGTATAATCCTCCGGGTTTAGCGCTTCCCCCTTGATTATAATAATAATAATTCTCTCTTTCCATTGTCTTCCAAGGAGGAAGACCATTGAAGGTCACAGTTTACAATGACACAACGAGCAGCTGTACAGTTATGTCAAAACCGCTATGAATCCTGTAGTAAGATGTGAACACAGTGAGGAATGACCACTGGAAGTGTATTATACTTACTTACTTACTCAGTGGTGAATGTGGCAAGATAATGAATAAAAGAGTACTGGGGGGGATGTAGTGTAGAATGATGAGGCACGGCTAGGGAAGCAGTATGCTGTCAAGCAGTGTAGAATGACTTGGTTGGCTACCAGGCAGTGTAGAACGGCTTGGCTGGCCGCCAGGCTGTGTAGAATGACGTGGCTGGCTGCCAGGCTGTGTAGAATGATGTGGCAGTCTGGCACATCAAGTGATGCTCCATTAACCTAAATCTTTACCTCATGGCTCTACACACATCATTGATTTCAGTATCCAGGCAGTGGACTGACCTTTCAAAATGAATGTCCAGTCGATAATACAATCTAAGAGGCTAGTTACACATCTTTACACAGGAAATAAGGCAACATTCCATGCTGGGATGTCATGGAGGACAGGAAGAAATTGCGCAGTAGCCAATATATACATGTGTTCTTGCTACCAAGGAGTACATTTACACACGTGTGTGTGTGTATATCCATGATGTAATTACAGCTACACTTGTGTGTTCAAGTGTGAACAGTTGTAATAGTGTGGTGAGGTTTTTCGGTAGAATGGAAGCCTGTTGATGCTTGATTAAACCAGTTTGTTTGAACAAAGAGGTGAAGGTTGGCATGGTAACCCAGCCAGCCAATGAGAATGAATCATGGTTTTTTTTTAAGCCTGAGTTCACTGCACGCTGATTGGCTGGAGCGGGAAGCGAGGCCGGGTGGTGGCGTGGCAGCTGACGCCACTATATAAGGCTCACCATTGCCGCGCCCGCGTCAGTACTGTCTTAACATAGAAGAGCGAGGTCACGCTCGAAGCAAGCAGTCCTTGTATTCTCAAAAAAGGTCATTTCAATGAACTTTAAATAAAGTGTCTATTTATGGCAGTGTGGCCATACTGAAAAGTTAATATAAATACCTTCAAACGAGTTAAAGGTAAGTTATTTATTGTAACTGTTGTGTTGAATGGTGATGTGTGGCAACTGAAGCCAGAACTGGCCGTTCTTCCCAAGGCCAGAGAGAATGTTTGATTTTTTGAAAGTGATTTCATTGAGAATGATTGATGTATAAACAGACACTCAAGGTTGGGAGCCGGCCACACTGACGGACTGGCACAGGTGAAAGTGACCTACATTTAGCAAGTGAATGATGAATCATTGAATGACGGATGGTAGAATGATGGAGGAACATTCTTGTTATAGTTCATTTAGT
>NC_069406.1:46819893-46922393 GCF_026875155.1 Cherax quadricarinatus | reverse complement strand
AAACACTCAGGGTGTGGAGCGAGAGCTTTGCCACCAGGCCACGGCCCACTGTACTGTACCTTGTGGAACAAGAGCTTTTCACTGTGGCAGCCTCTGTCTCAACTCTATTATTACTCTTTGTGTTGTCTTGGATAGAAAGTTCCCCTCATGGAAGGTTCCTTGATGTTGGTGAGGGGCTCTTGATTTAGGGAATTGGATCTGTGCTCCAGTTCCCCGAATTAAGCCTGAATGCCTTCCACATCCCCCCCCCGGGCGCTGTATAATCCTATGGGTTTAGCGCTTCCCCTTTGATTATAATAATAATTGGATAGAAAGTTAAGTTCCAGCCTCCCATTATTTTCAGTTATATTTGGACAGAATAAGTCATCATTGAGTTACTTGCACACCCTGTTTGCTGGTAGTGAAGTTAGTGGAACAACAACTCCTGGTTCCTTTGTTTATTTTACTAGTGAGGCATACTAGTACACTGTCATCCTCCGAGTAGTTAACCATAATACATTGTGTGGACCCTGCTGGACTTGGGTTTTTTCAAATGTATGAATAGATGGAAGAAGGCCCAAAGAGTTGTGCTGAGGTCGAAAATATTGGCAGGCAGCGGATTTGTGGGTACGAAAAATTGTAAACTAGTATGTTGGACACTCCATTTGTGTACTAGTACTTTGGACACAGTTAAAGCGTTAAATATTTAGCACTGACCTAGTGACCACAACGTTAGTGACATGACAACTATCACACAAACATGCCATCATATCATTATAAAAGACTTTAATATACTCATCTCAAAGGTATCTGCTATTTGGTAGATTAGGTAGGTTGGTAAACAGCAGCCACCCAAGGAGGTACTACTGTTCTGCCAAGCGAGTGTGAAGCTGAAACCTGTAATTGGTTTACATGATGGTAGTTGTGCTGGTGTCTTGTTTTTGTCTCATAAACATGGTGAGTATACATGCATTTGCACACACATTTCCTTACCCATCTGGGTTTTCTTCTATTTTCTTCATAGTTCTTGTTCATTATTTCCTCTTGGCTCCATGGAGAAATGGAAAAGAATTCTTCCCTAAGCCACGTGTGTAGTAAGAGGCTACTAAAATGCCAGGAACAAAGGGCTAGTAACCCCTTCTGTATAAATTACTAAATTTAAAAAGAAAAATGTTTATTTTTCTTTTTAAGCCACCCTGCCTTGGTGGGATATGGTCAGTTTGTTGAATATATATATATATACAGCTCAGTGCTGGGCCTGTTAATCTTAGGATCATGCATTCAATTCAAGTTTATTCTCTATAATGGTTACAATGTGGGGTTTACAGGTTTTGGGTATTGTGTGGTTTACATGTTATAAAATACTAATTACAGAGGGGGCCACTAGGACACCTAGCCTGGCTAGGCATTTCGAGCAGACTTAGATTAATTCTTAATATTAAATCCTTACAGATTATGGTATTAAGGCTAAGTGACTACATCATAATTTGTGAGTTTAGCAATGTGAATGCTTTTGTTTTGGCACAATACAAAGTGTCTATATTGGAGTATCATAGGCAAACTTATGATTAGTTAGGATTTATTATTTTAAGATTAAGATTAGTATTTCTGGGTTTATAGTCAGTGGGTGAGTGAGTGTAATTGTGAACCACCAGGTGGTTATCATGTAGTTAGTTGTCGGGGTCAATCAGGGAGATGTTTTCTAACTGTAGTTTTGAAAGTGATGAATGTGTCTGCAGTTCAAGAGTTTTCAGGTAGGGTGTTCCAGATTTTAGGTCCTTTGAAATACATTGAATTTTTGTAAAGGTTTAGTTGAATACGGGGAATGTCATAGAGATGTTTGTGTCTGGTGTTATGCCCGTGGATCCTGTCACAACTATCAAGAAAGCATTTTAGGTCAAGGTTAATATTGGAATTTAAGGTCCTGTAGATATAGATTGCACAGTATTAAGTGTGGATGTTCTGAACAGGGAGTAAGTTTAGATCTATGAAGAGGGGGGGGGAGTGTTGCCTGGGATGGGATTTAGTGATTATTCTTACTGCGGCTTTTTGTTGGGTTATTATTGGCTTTAGGTGTGTTGCTGCAGTTGAACCCCAAGCACAGATAGCATAGGTGAGGTATGGATATATAAGCGAATGGTATAGTGTGAGAAGTGCAGTCTGCGGCACGTAGCATCGTATCTTGGAGAGGATCCCCACCGTTTTGGATACTTTTTTTGTTATGTGTTGGATATGGGTGCTGAAATTTAGGTTGTTGTCGAGGTATAGGCCTAGGAATTTGCCCTCATTATGTCTGGCAATTAGAGTGTTGTCGATCTTAATGTTAAGTTGCGCAATGCCTGCTCTACTACCAAACATAAACAACTATTTGTGTTGTACACAGTGTTTATCTTAAACCTCACAGTGTAAAATACAGTACTAACAACATAAAAAGTAAAGTAAAACATGAAATACCAAAATAAAACAATAAAATAAAGTCATTACAAAAATGTTTTGTTGATATTCAGTAGTAAAGTTCGACTTACGACCATTTCGACTTAGGACCGGTTTCTCGGAACCGAACTCGGTTGTAAGTCGAATGATAGGGTAGTAGGTTTTGCCAGTGTTAAGTGTAAATTTATTGGCTGTCATCCAAGTCGATATTTTGAGCAGCTCCTCGTTAACAATGGTGTTGAGGGTGGCAAGATTAGGGTGGGAGATGACATAAGTCATGTCGTCAGCAAAGAGAATGGATTTCAGGTGTTGGGATATGTTTGGAAGATCATTGATGTAAATGAGGAAGAGCAGGGGTCCAAGGACACTTCCCTGCGGAACTCCAGCATCGAGTGGCCGTATTGATGAGGCTGTGACTTTAATGGTGACATACTGATACCTATTAGAAAGGTAGGATTTAAAATATGCAAGCGCATGGCCTCTTATACCGTAGTGGTCAAGTTTGTGGAGTAGGATGCCGTGGTCTGTTGTGTCAAACGCTTTTCTTAGGTCAAAAATTCCTAGCGGATATTCCTTATTTTCAAATGCTGTGTAAAGCAGGTCTAGCATTTTTATAATTGCATCATTAGTGCTTTTATTTTTCCTGAATCCAAATTGGCAGGGTTTGAGTATGTTTTGTGACGTTATAAATGAATATAGTCTCCTGTGCACGAGTTTCTCGAAGATTTTGGATAGCAATGGTAAGTTTGATATTGGCCTATAGTTGTTTACGGCTGTAGGGTCACCACCTTTATGTATTGGTGTAACCCTTGATGTCTTGAGTAGTGTCGGGAAAGTGCTAGTTTCTAGTGACTTGTTAAAAAGTAATGTAATAGCATGCGAAAGGACATTGAACCTCCCATATACTTTTCTGTGTATTCATTGACAGTTATTCATTATTATTTAATCTGAGTTCTCTCTCTGTCTCACACACTGAAGGCACTAAATACAGAATCTGGGAGAATGCAACAGTCAGGTTTGATCCAAGGAAAGAGATAGTTCAGCAAAAGCTCACACTTAGTAGAAGAACCTTATATGTACAGTTGTACCTCAGTATTCGAACAACTCCCAGCTCGAACAATTTGGTATTCGAATGCTTTGTTTGGTAAAAAAATCGCTCGGTAGTTGACCGTTTGCTTGACATGACCAAATAATGTGTGTCAGTCTCCCTGCAGCTGTCGCTCAGTGCAAAACTCCACTGAACTTCACTGTAAACTATCTGGTGATTTTTTTATATTGTATAAATAAGTCACCACGGGGCCTGAGGAGATTAGTGATAGCCAACCAAAGGGAAAATTGGTTAGTCACAACAGAGATGAAAAAAGAACTCATGGTGAAATATGAAAGCTGTGCCCATGTGATAAGATAAGATAAGATAAGATTTTGTTCGGATTTTTAACCCCGGAGGGTTAGCCACCCAGGATAACCCAAGAAAGTCAGTGCGTCATCGAGGACTGTCTAACTTATTTCCATTGGGGTCCTTAATCTTGTCCCCCAGGATGCGACCCACACCAGTCGACTAACACCCAGGTACCTATTTGCTGCTAGGTGAACAGGACAACAGGTGTAAGGAAACGTGTCGAAATGTTTCCACCCGCCGGGAATCGAACCCGGGCCCTCCGTGTGTGAAGCGGGAGCTTTAGCCACCAGGCCACCGGGCCACCCGTATGACAAAATCTATGATCTGTTACTAAAAAATAAAGAGGCCATTAAAAATGATGTTGCAAAAGGAATGAAATTGGTTATGAAACAAAGACCACAAACAGTTGAAGAGATTGAAAAATTGTTGATTTTGATCAATGAAAAACAGCTGGTGATAAAGTGTTTCTGAGACCTTCATTTTTTAGGTTTATGCATGCTAGACTTGTAAACTTTGTGTTAAAATGCTTTTGTAAGTGTATTTTTGGGGGCCTGAAATGGATTAATCTAATTTACATTATTCCTTATGGGAAAAATTCATTTGGTACTTGAACAGATTTGCACTCGAACAGCCTTCTGGAACAAATTAAATTCGAGTACCAAGGTACTACTGTATTCTGGTCCATCCTGGACCATTGTAAAGTGACAATGGGTGAGAAAAGTAAAGGCCAGATTTGTCTTTTCGTTTAGAGTGCCACAAATTATTTACTGCTATTACTATATACGTACTATTCTACTATTGCTGTTACTACTGCCTCACTGCTGCTGCTTTTACTAATACTGCTATTCTTCAAATTCTAAGTTCACCATTATTACTTTACTACTACCACCATCACCACCACCACTCCCTCTCTTCCCAGTTCCCTCCTGTATTATGGGGGGTGTTCTCTACTTCTCTTTGCCCTAGTAGTGAAAATTTATTATAAGGTTCCTAAAGTGCAGGGTTTTGGTGAATTGTTTCAGCCACAGTATTGACTGAAGGATACATTAAGTTCCTTGAATTAAGTGCCCAACTGATATAGAGACACTTTTATATACATGTCCAGTTGACCATTAAGATAAAAAAAATTGTCTAAAGTGAACTGAAGAATATATGGGAAAATTAGAGTTGTGTTCCTTAAACCCTCAAAGAAGCTAACAAATTCTTTTAAAGCTTTGTAATTCAATAAAACTCAAAAATAATAGTTTTGTATTGATTGCATTATAGTTGTTGCTTGTTATAGAAATGTGTATGGGAGGGTTGATGTGACCCTGTACAATACCTAATCAAACATTTGACAGGCAGTTCAACTATTGCCTGCCTCCACCACAATCACTGTGGCCACTCTGGCCCATACCGGACAAATTTCCGAATCATCAGACTTAGTTCAATACCCCGTAAGACAACTGGACACTTGATTCAATACTTCAAAAGATAACCAGACACTTTGCCCAGTGATTACAACAACTGTCCAACTAATTTCTTTTAACAATCTGAACACACTGGCCATTTCCCACCGATGCAGTGACCCAAAAAAGAAATGCTTTCACCATCATTCACACTATAGCTGCCTTGCCAGAGGTATACAGTTACGACAGTTCAGATGCCTCTCCAATCACCAAGTATCCTAAACCCCTCTAGAGTGAAGGCACTGTACTTTTCACCTCCAAAATATTACCTTCCTAAATGTGCAGAAAATATCTGACCAAGACAGGATTCACAGCACTGGGTTCAAGTTGGAAATATTTAGATTCAGAAAGGATATGGGAGAGCATTGGTTTGGTAATAGTTGTAGATGAGTGGAACAGATTCCCAAGCAGCATCATTGAAGTTATAATGTTGTGTAGTTTTAAAAATAGGTTAGAAAAATACATAGGTGGGTTTGAGTTAGACCTGACTTGGGCCAGTAGGCCTGCTGCAGTGCTCATTCTTAATGTTCACTCCAACACCTCATCAGGTCTGCAAAACCATTCATCTCCACTCCTCTCTAACATCTTCAGACATGCCTGCTGTATGTCCAAGGAATTTTAGGCCACTTTGTTAGCCTATAGTAATACATACCTATCAGCTAACAAATTCGGAAATTAATGTTGGATTTTCCTTGATGTCAAGTGAATCCAAATCAGTATTATATACTTATTATTTTTTATAAAGTTTTTGTGTCATACAAAACCTCCTATCATCAAGTGCTTCTTTTATTCCAAAGTTGAGGATTCTGCAGCTGCATAATGCTTGTACATATTCTACTTTAAATCCTGCATTATTATCCATGCTTACAATTATTAGAATTACAAACACCTGTGCTTATAATTTCTGGTGAAGGGTTCTTGTTCCTAGGAAATGGATATATTCTCTCCTTCCTTGGATCAAACCTGACAAAACTTCAGTGCAACCTAAATGAGTCACCATTCAGAGAATCCTAGTGTTGCACATGTCATATTGATATGAATGCTGATCTGTATACCTGGAGAGGTAGATATTTAATTTAAAAAAAAAAATTTGATTAATCATTAACTGTAGACTAAATAACTGCAAATTTAAAACTAAATAGTTAACATTTTTCTCTATTGTTTTATCTTATGCAGTAATATTTGATGAATAGGTGGTAGGGATGTTTTATTTAGTAAAGATTGGTAAAGAATTGTAGATTTTATAATTATAACCTTAAATTTTCAAACTAGCATTCTGCAACCCCAAATGGGATATGCTTTTAGGCCTACTTTGAGCCTTTCCACAGCCTAATTAATTCACAGGTAATTGTTAACATTTTTGTAAATCAGTAGAGGAGCTTTTTGTCAAGTAACCAATCAGATATACCTAACTCCCAGTGGAGTGAGAATAGCCCTAACATTTTCCTGATGGAGTGAGAGATCTAGATGTGAAGCATCTAGACCTGGGAGTGTGTGCTTCCCAGTCATTCACAATTCCTTTTAAGAATAATGACTAGACTTGCTTTAACATACTAAAAAACCAGCAAAGATAAATCAAAAGTTGCAAGTAAAAAAGGTCATAGAATGGGCTAATCTGTATTGTACTAGAAGCATATTTAAATTCCTTTAATATTTTGATGACCAAAAAACTAAAAAGCTCTCGTGGGTCATTAGCTTTCCTGCGGTGCTCCCTTTTCTTGTCCTTCGACTTATTCCACTTCTATTACTACTACTATTGCCTCGCTTCACTCCCCTTTGTCTCTAGTGCCACTACCACTGTCTCTCCTTCTTACTATTACTACTTTTGGTACTAGCTTTACTTCTACCACTATGTCTCCACTTCCTCTCTTTGTCCTATCCCAGTCCTCTCCTATATATACTGGCTCCCTTACCTTCGTGTGTTAGATTTGTCAATGGTAAAAGTTATACTGAAACGTCTTCATAAGCTTCTTTCTCCTATGTTCAGGTTATTTGTGTATACAAACACTAAAAGGCTAAAGCTGAGTTATAAATAGTAATTCCATTCTTTTTTTTATAAGCATTGATGTTTGTTGTACAATATGTTTTGCATGTGTGGTGGGATCACAGTTATTTGGTACAGATTGGTCAGGAACTGTAAATTTAAGATGTTGGGTGACAGCAGTGTCTGGTACATGTCAGCTCTGCTGACTCCCCACAACCCTCCACATACAGCAGCTGCAAAACAGTGGGAGGGTGAGATTAGAGAGTATTTGTAAAGAACATTCTTATACAGTGGGACACAGTCCTGTTTTTGCTGCCAGTGACATATTGTGTTAGATAGAGAGGAAATGGGGGAGAGTTACAGACCAGGACTTTAAAAGTGATGCCCTTCGCTGGGTGGTTTCTCAAATGTGCATATGTATTCCCAAATGGCTGCAAACTATCATTTTTTTTTTAACAGTTGTCCTGTTCTAAATTATTTGCCAAAGTGTTTGCCGATTCGAGCCCTGAGCTGTCTAGTCAAACTTACCAATGTATTGAGACTAAGAGGATGGGCTGGCTGGTCATGTTCACCTAGCAGCAAATAGGTACCCATGAGTTAAGTCTACTACTGTGGTATGCATCCTAGGTTAGGATTATTTTGGGTTAACCCTGAGGATGTCTCCTGTATTGTTAGGTATAACCTATGGGTATATGAAGTCTGGAATCACATATTTGATTACACTTTGAACCATTTGTAGTTTCTAAATATTTAAGGTTTACATTATGTTTTAAGATTTAGGCATATATACATTATTTACTATCTATCATTTTGATTAATTTCAGTATGTATGAAAAGTATTAACATAATAGTATGGTGTGTGTGAAAATATGAGACATACGTTTGGATGATTCATTATCAACCATTTTAATTTCAATACATATGTATGAAAAGTGTTAATAGTATGCAATTGGTTGACAATGGAATGTAGGAGTATCTTATCTAATAAATATTTTTACACCTTTCAGGCTGCGCTAGAGATTTTCACTATGGCAAGTCGAGTCATATATCGAAATCCGGCCATGGACAGACCAGGACCCTGGACTTTTATGCCAAGTCAACCTCTACAAAATTTATATTTTAACCATGTAAGCCAACAAAATTTGCCCAGGGATCAGGATGAACATAGAGGTTTCCAGCAACAAAGATCACACTTGCAGTCTGTGAATCTACAGCAGTCATTGAGTTCCACAGAAGTGCAGAAGCCAGTATTGGAGGGCAACTCAACTTTATGCAAGACCACGATTCAACCCACAGAGAACTCTACTCACCCTGTTAAAGACTGTAAAGATACCAGCAAAGTATCAAAAAGCAGTGAAGTGCCAAAATATTCCCTAGGACATAATCAACAAACAGTTAAAACTCAAGATATTGTTCATTCAAAATTACTTTCTCAGGTAAATTTTCAATTTGAAAGAGATGAAACTATACGAAAAGCATTATTGAAACCCAAAATGTCATCTAAACCTATATCTATTCAGCCTATTAAAAATTTGAATTCAGAAGTTACGACAACTCTCGCAATGAAACCAGTGAATTCAAAAATAAAGAAAACTGTAAAACCAATGAAGCCGAAAGAGAAAATTGTAATGACTGTAGCTGATTCAAAATTCAGAGTGAATGTAATAACCCCAAGATTGAAAGACAAGAAAATTAAAGATTTAATGTGTTATCTTTGCCAAAAAAGTATCAAGGAAGAGCACTTTGGGGAACACTTGTTCTTTGGTGCCGTCAGATGTACCCATTGCAAGGAAGAGTTTTTGCAGTGCCATAGCTTCATGGTAATGGTAGTTAACAGAAATATGGGTAGAGTGACATGTGAGCATTCGCTGCAGTACTGCTCTGACCCATTTGATTACATTAGTGCTAAACTCTCAGGTGATTCCTCTGGCAATCTTAATGGTGCATTAGTTCCTTCATATGTGCTCAAAAAACTTTCATTTTATGTTGGACAAATGAGTGTCCTAGAAAAAAAGGACCCATGGCAATCGGCAATTTTACAGTGCAAAACACTGTTGCCATCTGCTGTAACAAAGTCAGCAGAAAATACCAGTTCACTATCTGAACCTAACCCTAACAGTGGTAATTCAAAAATATTGCCTGCTGTATCTACAGCACTAACACCATCTCAAATAAATCACAGCAACCAAAAAGATATACATCCTAAAACAAAAAGTCCAGAGATCTACCAAGAGATACATCCAATAAGGAAAAATCCTACACTCATTTTACCAAATTTGAAACAAAATGGTTATGAACAAGTCCATGAAGATGATGCAGGGGATCTGCTCTTATCCCAAAATTATGGTCTTGAACAGCTTGAGCAAGCAGTAGAGTATGTTGAAGTGGCAGGCCAGTGTAAGTTGCAGCAGTCTAACATGCCAAAGAAGCCTAGACCTTATAAGAAACGGAAATCTGCAAAAAATCGGTTCAGCCCCTTGGTCATAGGAAAAGATGAGCCCGCAGAAGAAGAAATGTCTTTGGAATTTATTGAAACTCCAACTAATGGGTATTATTATGTGGTTCGCAGTGCTGTTGAGGAATGCCCAATGTGTTACACAGTTCTGTGCCCCTCAGAATGTACTGTGAATGTTGAAACATTTCTTGTTACAGTAGTGTGTAGTGGTTGCAACCTCGTGATATATATAGTATCTGATTTCCCTGATGGACCAAGTGTTTCAATAGTGACAGAGAAATCTAACGAAAATAAAAAGGAGCCTAAACCAGAAGAAAATTTAAAGAAAAAGCGCAAATACACAAAGTGTGTAAAAGAGAATATTACTTTTTACCCATCAAAGGCAAAAGAGTTCTTTGCTAAATAATATATTTGTTGTAAATATAATTTGCATTATTTTTACATAAAATTCAATGCAATCCAAAGATTATTTTTAAGTTGTGACTGGTTGCAGGCAAAATGCTGCCACTGGTGCTAAATGCCGAATGTATCAAAATTTTTGTATGATATAATAAAAGTTTGTATTAAAAAAAAATCTTTAAATATAGTTTATCCTATACATTATATATATATATATATATATATATATATATATATATATATATATATATATATATATTATATATATATTATATATATATATATATTATATATATATTATATTATATATATATATATATATATATATATATATATATATATATATATATATATATATACACACACACCCTGCCTTGGTGGGAGTCGGCCGGTGTGATAATAAAAAAAAAAAAAAATAATATATACACACACACAGTGGTACCCTGACTTACGAGTTTAACCCTTTGACTGTCGAAAGGCCCAATCCTGAAGTGTCTCCTGGTGTCGCAAAATATTCGACAAAAAAATTATTTTTTTCTTATGAAAATGTTAAGATTATTTTTCTGATTGTTTTAGTCCAAAAAAAAAAAAAAAATTTCCCATCAGTACTTACCCAGATATAGAGGCATGAAGTTTGCAGAAAATGAGCTGCATATGGCAACAGCGGCGACTGCCGTTCACCCGGTAAACTTTGGTTTACTTGTATTTGAAGGTTGTTTTTTTCACTATTTTATTTTTTCACATAACTTATGTGGCCAGTGAGACCAAAGTAAGGTGCAATGTACATATGTACACCCGTTGTATACAACACGAGCACACAAACATAATTATCAATATATTGTTTACAAAACTTGTTTACAAAAACAAACAATACAAAAATTTTTTTATTACTATTGTTCTATAATATATATACCAATATACAGTCACTGGACATATTCCTAGAAGTTCTGCAGCTTGTGTAACTCTTTGAAACATGGTGTCATACACAATGGTGTTTTACACTCCTCACACATAAAACCAGTGTGTGTGCATTTTTGTGGAAGTTTTTTTTTTGCAAAGACAAAACACCTCTGAACAGTTTTCTTCAAAGTATTAGCAGGCAGTTGTGTTATGTAGTTATCCAAGGTAAATGGTCATGTGTCATTCCTTCCTGCATTCCTTTCCTACCTTCCGTCCTACATTCCTTCGTCTTTCCTTACTTTTTTCCTTTGATCTTGTCCTTCATTCCTGCCTTCCATTCTTCCTTCTGGTTTCTATAATATACACATATATAGTCACTAGATACTTTTATATAACTGCTATTATCTTCAATCATCAAGCTTTTCTTGTGTGCAAGTGTGTGGCTTATAATTGTTTTGAGTCAGGAGTCGCCAGCTGTCAAAATGACATATCTCATTACTCACTACTCCTCATGCCTGTCAAAACAATGGGGTGGGATGTTGCTTCCCCTCCATTCTAATTATCTTTTTCCCTCATTCTCTTTCAATCTGTCTCTCTCTGTCTCACAGGTACACATAAATACAAGTATACATAGTGTAAATTACCTAGGATAACTCAAAAAATCCAGACAAAGTGCTATACTCTGCTTGATGTGAGTAAACGTGATGACACAGTCTTGTGGCTCTCTCTGAGATAGAGCTAGACCGATAGACAGGGAGCTTGGCAGACAGACAAATGTTTGTGTACCAGCAAAAACGAAGTGAGGGGGATGGTCATCTAATCTTTTCTTATCAGCTGCACCCTCACTTCACCCTTGTTTATGCTCATCAAATGTCAGCTCTTATCAGATGTTATCTCCCCTTATCTTGTCACTGTCATGGGGTGAACTGTTTTTCAGGCTTCAAGGGAACATTATTACATATTATTACGTCATCTTCTTCTTCTTCTTCTCCTCCTCCTCCTCCTCCTCCTCCTCCTCCTCCTCCTCCTCCTCCTCCTTCTCCTTCTTCTTGTGGCTCTCTCTGAGACAGAGAGCTAGATGGATAGACAGGGAGCTTGGCAGACAGACAAATAGACAGACAAATGTTTGTGTACCAGCAAAAACAGAGGGAGGGTGATGGTCATCTAATCTTTTCTTATCAGCTGCAGCCTCCCTCCACCCTGTTTATGCTCATCAAACATCAGCTCTTATTATATGTTATCTCCCATTATCTTGTCACTGTCATGGGGTGAACTTCTTCATGCTTCAAGGGAACATATTACATATTATTATTACATATTCTTCTTCTTCTTCTCCTCCTCCTCCTCCTCCATCATTGCTTTTGGTCTCAAACTCCTCGAAATCATGAAATTGATCTTCACTGACACTTCCATCTCTGTTAGAGCATCACTTGGGAAGAGAAAAGTCCCAGATTTCCTGGGGAGTCACATATTTCTTACCGCTAGACATGCTGAAAAAGGACGACTGAAATCGCATTCCCACAATGCACCACTGGCTCCCCGATTTTTTTTATATGGTGCACACTGACCATGGAGACCCATTCTCTCACATGTGGGCCTACCAGCTTTCTCCTGCTTGATTTGAAGCCGCTAGAATTTATGCGTATAGATACGTCAGTATCTCCTATGATGTATATATACGACCGCGACAGTCAAGGGGTTATTTCATTCTATGACCGAGCTCGTAACTCAATTTGCTCATATATCAAATAAATTTTCCTTGTTGAAATTAATTGAAATGCCATTAATCTGTTCCAGCCCCCCAAAAAAAACACCCCAGGGGTGGGAGAAAATACTTCAATATACTGCTAATATTAACTCTATGGCTTATCTATCAGAATTGATCTAATGTGATATAATAAACACTATAGGTAACATTGTAACATGATATATACTCTAGAATGAATAAAATAGGCCAAAATATAGCGTGTCCAGGACCTGTCTGAGCATATAAAATCATTATTGCTCCTTCCTGTAACGTGTTCTTTGGTCCTGGATAAGAGAAAATGAGTTTTTGAGAGGCTAACTGCATTAGATCACTAGTGCAGTGATATATGAATATTTTGGAAGTTATTGACTTATTTCATGAAGCCCACCATGAGGCCTGGTCTCAGACTGAGGTGTGGGGGTGTTGACCCCCAAAACTCTCTCCAGGTAATTTATTATTGAAGTGCAATAATATTGATGGGAATCATAAAAAAATGATTTCTCTACAATTGGCTTGTGGAATATTGGAAATATTTCAAATATTTTGGGATTTGTGTGGGAGTAAGGGGCAAGATATTTTGCAAATGTCAAAAACTTAGCAACTTTATTTTTCTGTAGAATAAAGATAATTACATGATTATCTCCAGTGAGAACATTGCACTGGCGTTGTTTTATAAGTACCAAGTCCCAAAACCACCTTTTGTTGTGCCATTTAAGCTGGGAATCTTGTTAAATGTCATTTTCAGTAAACATTTTTTTTTTTTGCTCATAACTTGGATTTTGGCTTGCAACTCAAAGCAAAAAAATTGACTGAGCAACAGCTCGTAACTCAGAAAACTCATTAGTTGGGGCACTCGTAAATCAAGGTACCACTGTGTACAGTGGTACCTCGGGATACGAACAGCTCAAAACTCAAACAATTATGTAAGTGCTTTTGTAAGCGTAGTTTTGGGGGTCTGAAACGGATTAATCTAATTTAAATTATTCCATACGGGAAAAAATTCGGCACTTGAACAGCATTCTGGAACGAATTAAGTTCATATCCTGAGGTACCACTGTATATATATATATATATATATATATATTATATATATATATATATATATATATATATATAATATATATATATATTATATATATATATTATATATATATATATATATATATATATATATATATATATATATATATATATATATATATATATATGATCTTATTGCATGTGTGTGTGTATGTAATGTTATATATATATATATATATATATATATATATATATATATATATATATATATATATATATATATATATATATATATATATATATATATATATATATATATATATATATGTATATATGCAAAACAACCACTGTAAAAGAATAGAGAAATTCCAAGCGCTTTTGTGACTACTCACATTATCAAGGAACAATGAAGAGCATCAAAGGAAGGTATATAAAGGGTCTAGCCCACACCACACTATCAGATCCCACAACAAAGGAACACCTGACATGCGACTCATAAGAAATGGAACACTGCAGCAGGCCCGCCAGCCCAACTAGACAGGTCCTTCACACAACCCACCAACAAACTACTCTACCCAAGAAATAAGAATTTTAAAAATTATTATTTGTCCAATGTATTATTAAATTCTTCCCAAATTCTATTAGTTATAAATGGATCTAAGTTATATAAACCAAAGGAAATATTCATATTATTGTCAAAACTGCTTTTTATGAAACAAGATTCAATTATATTCCTGTCGACCATGGACTTGCTTGATACAACTTTCTCAACTTTTTGAAAATCAATTGGATGGTTAAAATCGCTCACATGAATAAATAGAGCATTGGAATCTTGTCCAGTTCTAATGCTATGTTTGTTGTTTTAATCTTAGTTTGAGATTTTTACCAGTTTGACCATAATAAACTATCGCAAATTTTACAAGGAATCTTATAGACACATCCATCAGCATTTTGGGGGGAATTCTTTATCAAAAGTTTTTTTACTGTATCAAGATTTTTGAATACAACTTTAATATTAAAAGTCTTAAGAGAAGGCATATCAACCAAGTTTTCATGGTAACTAAGAACCAACATATTTTTAGTTGAATAAGGCTGGTTGTCCCTTTTTGGATTGTAAAAAGTATTTCTATGGAAATAAATGGTATAAAATACCGACACAATGGAAATATAAACACAAATGCAGTATAATGTGATCCTTTATTGACTACGTTTCGCCCACACAGTGGGCTTTTTCAAGTCACAAACAGAACTACCTGGGGTGGAAGGAACGCGAGTATTTATAGTCCGGTTCAGAATGCTGAGGTCAGGTGAAGAATGCTGCATCTGATGATGTACCGAGTGGGGTTATAGAGTCTAAAAACTTGGGCAGCTTGGAAAGGAGATTGGATAAGTTTGTGAGCAGACCTTCTACAGTGTTCTTATGTGGGATAGCGATGAAGAAGTTTCTTGGCAAGTGGTTCAGCTATGTTATAGAAGCCACTATTCTGGTTGAAGTTGTCGGATATAGAAATAAGTGATGATTCCAGGATTCTTCGGTATTGAGTGTTGTCTTCTGTGGCGATAAGTCTTGAGTTTCTGTAGTTTATCAAGTGGTTGTGTGAATTACGGTGTTGTACGCAGGCATTCCTTGTGTCGTCAGATCTGCTTGCGTATCGGTGTTCCGAAATACGTGTTTGGAGGTCCCTTGATGTTTCGCCCACGTATAACTTGTTGCAGTCATTACAAGGGATTATGTATACCCCTGCAGAGGGGTGTTGTTATCATGAACACTGACGATTACAGGAACAAAATGCTCAATCTACTTAATGACCCAGATACCTACAAACCTCTCACAACTAACCAAGTGGACAACCTTACTAAAACTTTTCTTCAAAGGACTCGCCGCATTCTGAGGGGCTCAGAACAAGGGAAGAAACTTCTGCACACCATGCCCAGCAACCCCAGACCTGCCAGAATGTACGGCCTGCCAAAGACTCACAAGCCTGGTATCCCACTGAGGCCCATATCCTCGGGAATAGGCAGTGCTCCCCACAACTCTCAGGAATTCTCGCCAAACATCTCTCTAAACTCTTGGGCACTATCAGTCCAGCACATCTCAAACACTCAGGTGATCTTCTCAATCGCATTCGCAACATCAACATCAGGAACAAGAAACTTTCCAGCCTTGACGTGACTTCCCTATTCACCAAAGTACCTACTACACAAGCCATCGATCTCTTGCGCAGGAAAATTGACGATTCACTTGATCTTCCCATTCCAGCCAGCGATTTCATCGACCTTGTTGAACTATGTGTTGGCTTTACATGTTTCTCTTTCGAAAATCACCTCTTTCAGCAGACTTTTGAACTACCCATGGGTTCGCCACTCAGTGCAGTCCTGGCGAACCTATACATGGAACATCTAGAAGCCGAACGTTTCTCCACCATTATTCCTTCGTCTGTCACCTGGCTCGTTATGTTGACGACATTCTCCTCATAACTCCTAAACGCTTCAACGTTCAAGCTCTCCAAGACAAGCTCAACCAGGTTGAGCCTTCAATCCAGTTCACACTTGAAGAAGAAGTCGACAACACTCTTCCTTTCCTTGATGTCCTGCTCTGCAAAGCTGACCACGAAACTTCGTTTTAAAGTCTATCGAAAACCCACCAACCAAAACGATCTTCTCCACTTCTACTCTCACCACGACACCAAAACCAAACGTGGTGTAATTATAGGCTTCTTCCTGCGTGCACTCAGAATCTGCAGCAACGAGTTCTTGAGGAAGAATGCACTATAATTGAACAAATATTTTCTAAACTCCACTATCCTCGTCACTTCATCAGAGACTGCAGACGGCGGGCATTAAACATCTTCAACACACCCAGAGAAGACACTGCCGAGAAGAGATACATAGTCCTTCCCACCAACTCCATTGCCAAACATGTTTCCAACATCTTTGCCAAAACATCATTCCAAGTATCTACCTCCACACAACCACGACACATCAAGGACATCACCAGTAGTAGACGGACAAGCCTCCATCCTCTGCAGGGGTATACATAATCCATTGTAATGACTGCAACAAGTTATACGTGGGCGAAACATCAAGGGACCTCCAAACACGTATTTCGGAACACCGATACGCAAGCAGGTCTGACGACACAAGGAATGCCTGCGTACAACACCGTAATTCACACAACCACTTGATAAACTACAGAAACTCAAAACTTATCGCCACAGAAGACAACACTCAATACCGAAGAATCCTGGAATCATCACTTATTTCTATATCCGACAACTTCAACCAGAATAGTGGCTTCTATAACATAGCTGAACCACTTGCCAAGAAACTTCTTCATCGCTATCCCACATAAGAACACTGTAGGTCTGCTCACAAACTTATCCAATCTCCTTTCCAAGCTGCCCAAGTTTTTAGACTCTATAACCCCACTCGGTACATCATCAGATGCAGCATTCTTCACCTGACCTCAGCATTCTGAACCGGACTATAAATACTTGTGTTTATATTTCCAAAAAGTATTTCTAGCAACTTTACAAGATTTATCAATTACGTTTCTTGGGTATTTCAAATCATTACCTATTTCATAAATTTTGGATATTTCCTCATCTATGAACTCTGGACTACAAATTCGTAAAGCTCTCAAAAACATTGATGAGAAAACAAACAATTTAACTCTGTCTTGATGCGAAGAATAATAGTGGACATAGGAACAGTTATTTGTAGGTTTTCTGTAAATTTTAAATTTGAATTCATTATTACCCTTAATAATTAAAACATCTAGAAATGGCAATGAGTTATTTTCTTCAAACTCAACAGTAAAGTTTATAGAATGGGCTAAGCTATTTAATTTGCCAAGGAAATGGTGTATATCTACATTAAATTAAATAGCTTAGCCCATTCTATAAACTTTACGGTTGAGTTTGAAGAAAATAACTCATTGCCTGAACATTAAAATGGTATAAAATACCGACAGATTGTTAGGTAACAACTCATTGCCTTTTCTAGATGTTTTAATTATTAAGGGTAATAATGAATTCAAATTTAAAATTTACAGAAAACCTACAAATAAAGTTTATTACGGTCAAACTGGTAAAAATCTCGAACTAAGATTAAAACAACATAAATATAGCATTAGAACTGGACAAGATTCCAATGCTCTATTTATTCATGCGAGAGATTTTAATCATCCAAAAAGTTGAGAAAGTTGTATCAAGCAAGTCCATGGTCGACAGGAATATAATTGAATCTTGTTTCATAAAAAGCAGTTCTGAAAATAATATGAATATTTCCATAGGTTTGTATGTGGCGAGGCGTTTCCTCGGTGAAGATGCCCAGGAGTTGTACATGTGTCTAATTTATCAACATGTCGGTTCTCTGAACTATTCATCTACAAACACAAGGGTATCTTGGTACAGACCATCAACTTCGACAATCTCTACTAGTGAGAACGGCTGGGTTTGAGAGGGACCTGCCCTCCCAACGCAACCTACGTCTCACCTCCTGGCACTATAAAGGGCTCCATCCTGTCACTTCAACTTCGTATTGTTTCAGACAACGGAACAATGCTCTTCTCCAGACTGAGGGACTGGCCACCTCGAAACTTTAAGGGTGGTGGACTGATTGCATCGTCTTCTAGTATCTTCTGCTTCTATCAACTTTTCTGTACTCGACTGAAGAAGCCTGCTGTGTGGGCGAGGCGTTTCGAGATGGAGATGCCTAGCTGTTGCATATGTGTCTTACCTAACAAACTGCATATGTGTTTATGTTTCCACTTGGTGGGCTTGCCTGCGATTGGACAGTGAACCAAGGTGCCTGATTTAATGACAGGTACCCTAATCGTTAAATCTTTAGCACTCAGTTTGCTGGTTGGGAGGCAGCCTATACGGGAGTGTGTACATATGCCGAATAAATTGTAACATACTCTTTGCATGCCACAGTTCTTGAAGATACCTCAAAAATGCTTTTGTGGGTCAACGCCCCTGCTGACTGGTCCTTGATCAGGCTTCCTGGTGGACCAAGGCCTGGATTAACCAGGCTGTTACTGCTGGCCGTACACAGTCCAAAGTACGAATCACAACCCGGCTGGTAAGGAACTATCTTGAGGAACTTGTCCAGTTTCGTTTTGTGGACAGTCAGGAGTCTCTTAGTAATTCCTGTTATGTATGATGGGAGGTGACTGAATAGCCTTGGGCCCCTTACACTTGTATTCTCGGTATACTCATGGCACCCCTGCATTTCATTGGAAGTATTTTACACCGTCTGCCGAGTCTCTTGCTTTTTTGGAGAGTCATTTCTGTGCAGATTTGGGCTTAGCGCTTCTTTTTTATTATAATAATAATAATAATGTGCAGATTTGGGACCAATTCCTCTAAGATTTTCCAGATGTAAATTGTTATGTATCTTTCTCACCTTTGATTTAGAAAGGACATAGGTAAGTACTGGTTTTCTAACAGAGTTGTAGATGCTTGGAACAATCTTCCCAGTGGGGTGATAGAGGCTAGGACCTTGTGTAGCTTTAAGAAGAGACTGGACAAATATATGAGTGGGAGGGGCTGGGTTTGATTGGTGTCATTGGGTACGGGAGTTATTTCTTGGGTGGCTTTAGGTAGAGATCGTTTTGAGAGTGAGACACGTGTGCAACATCTGGGTGTCTTTGTTGTGGACGTTTCGCCGTCCAGTGGCTTTGTCAGTACGGGTTCCGGGACATAACTTGAAGACAGTGGAACTGTGAGAAGATGAGGTGGTCGGTCCCTCGGCCTGGGAGTGGGTGCGAACAGCACCATAGTCTATGGTGCTGTTCGCGCCTACTCCTGGGTTGGGGGACTGGTTGCCTCATCTTCTGTACATAGTTCTACTGTCTTCAAGTTATGTCCTGGAATTTGTATTGGTAGGGCCACTGGATGGCGAGGCGTCTACGATGGGGATACCCAGGTGTTGCACATGTGTCTTACTCTCATCTTGTTGGGTAAGACACATGTGCAACAGTTGGGTGTCTTTATTTCGAAACGTTTCGCCTACCTCAAAACTTTAAGGGTGATGGACTGATTACATCGTCTTCAAGTATCTTCTGCTTCTATCAACTTTTCTGTACTCGACTGAAGAAGCCTACTGTGTGGGCGAAACGTTTCGAAATAAAGATGCCTGACTGTTGCATGTGTGTCTTACCTAACAATCTGTCGGTATTTTATACCATTTTTAATGTTTACTCTCATCTTGTCGGTATTATATACCATTCGGATATAAATTCTCTGGAAAATGTACAAAGGAGGATGACAAAGATGATCCCATGTATCAGAAACCTTCCCTATGAGGATAGACTAAGGGCCCTGAAACTGCACTCTCTAGAAAGACGTAGAATTAGGGGGGATATGATTGAGGTGTATAAATGGAAGACAGGAATAAATAAAGGGGATGTAAATAGTGTGCTGAAAATATCTAGCCTAGACAGGACTCGCAGCAATGGTTTTAAGTTGGAAAAATTCAGATTCAGGAAGGATATAGGAAAGTACTGGTTTGGTAATAGAGTTGTGGATGAGTGGAACAAACTCCCAAGTACCGTTATAGAGGCCAGAACGTTGTGTAGCTTTAAAAATAGGTTGGATAAATACATGAGTAGATGTGGGTGGGTGTGAGTTAGACCTGATAGCTTGTGCTAACAGGTCGGTTGCCGTGTTCCTCCCTTAAGTCAATGTGACCTGACCTGACTAGGTTGGGTGCATTGGCTTAAGCCGGTAGGAGACTTGGACCTGCCTCGCATGGGCCAGTAGGCCTTCTGCAGTGTTCCTTCGTTCTTATGTTCTTATGTTCTTATAATTAATAAAATTTGGTTAGAGTTCAATAATACATTGGACAAATAATAAACCTTATTTCTTGGGTAGAATGATTTGTTGGTGGGTTGTCGTTAGGACCTGTCTAGTTGGACCAGCGGACCTACTGCAGTGTTCCTCATTTCTTATGAGTCCGGTATTGTCTCGCATCAGGTGTTTCTTTGTTGTGGGAGTTGACTGTGAGGTGTGGTCTAAGCCCTTTAATTGCCTTCCTTTGATGTATTACTTTCATAGTTCTTTGACAATGTGAGTAGTCACGAAAGCGCTTGGAATTTCACTACTCTTTCACAGTGGTTGTTTTGCGCATATGTATATATATATATATATATATATATATTATATATATATATATATATATATATATATATATATATATATATAATATATATATATATATATATATGCAACCGCCCAGGGAGGTACTACCGTCCTGCCAAGTGAGTGTAAAATGAAAGCCTGTAATTGTTAGGTAAGACATATGCAACAGTTAGGTATCTTTATTTCGAAACGTTTCGCCTACACAGTAGGCTTCTTCAGTCGAGTACATAAAAGTTGATAGAAGCAGAAGATACTTGAAGACGATGTAATCAGTCCATCACCCTTAAAGTTTTGAGGTGGTCAGTCCCTCAGTCTGGAGAAGAGCATTGTTCCATGGTATGAAACAATATAGAGATGAAGTGACAGGATCGAGCGTTATATAGCGCCAAGAGGTGAGACGTAGGTCACTAGGAGAGGTAAGAACTCAGATGTTGGGAGGTCAGGTCCCTTTCAAATCCAGCCGTTCTCACTAGTAGAGGTTGTCGAAAGTTGATTGTAGGTCTGTACCAAGATACCCTTGTGTTGCAGTGTCAGACAGATTGAACATTAAAATGGTATAAAATACCGACAGGTTGTTAGGTAAGACACATATGCAACAGTTAGGTATCTTTATTTCGAAACGTTTCGCCTACACAGTAGGCTTCTTCAGTCGAGTACATAAAAGTTGATAGAAGCAGAAGATACTTGAAGACGATGTAATCAGTCCATCACCCTTAAAGTTTTGAGGTGGTCAGTCCCTCATTTTAATGTTCAATCTGTCAGTCACTGCAACACAAGGGTATCTTGGTACAGACCTACAATCAACTTTCGACAACCTCTACTAGTGAGAACGGCTGGATTTGAGAGGGACCTGTCCTCCCAACATCTGAGTTCTTACCTCTCCTAGTGACCTACGTCTCACCTCTTGGCGCTATATAACGCTCGATCCTGTCACTTCATCTCTATATTGTTTTATACCATGGAACAATGCTCTTCTCCAGACTGAGGGACTGACCACCTCAAAACTTTAAGGGTGATGGACTGATTACATCGTCTTCAAGTATCTTCTGCTTCTATCAACTTTTATGTACTCGACTGAAGAAGCCTACTGTGTAGGCGAAACGTTTCGAAATAAAGATACCTAACTGTTGCATATGTGTCTTACCTAACAACCTGTCGGTATTTTATACCATTTTAATGTTCAAAGCCTGTAATTGTTTTACATGATGGTAGGATTGCTGGTGTCCTTTTTTCTGTCTCATTAACATGCAAGATTTCAGGTACGTCTTGCTACTTCTACTTGCACTTAGGTCACACTACACATACATGTACAAGCATATACATACACACCCCTCTGGGTTTTCTTCTATTTTCTTTCTAGTTCTTATTCTTGTTTATATCCTCTTATCTCCATGGGGAAATGGAACAGAATTCTTCCTCCGTAAACCATGCCTGTTGTAAGAGGCGACTAAAATGCCGGGAGCAAGGGGCTAGTAACCTCTTCTCCTGTATATATTACTAAATGTAAAAGGAGAAACTTTCGTTTTTCATTTTGGGCCACCCCGCCTCGGTGGGATACGGCCGGTGTGTTGAAAGAAAGAAAGAATATATATATATATATATATATATATATATATATATATATATATATATATATATATATATATATATATATATATATATATATATATATATATATATATATTTATATATATATATATATATATATATGTATATATATGTGTGATGAATGGTTTGAAAAACCGACAAGTTGAAGATTGAAACACTTATGCAACATATAGGAATCTTTATTCAGGAAACGTTTCGCCACACAGTGGCTTCATCAGTCCGATACAAAGTAGAAAGGCGTAAGGAGAGGAGTTTGAGGTAATCAGTCCATCAGCCTGGAGTCGATGTGTTCAGTCCATCAATCTTGTAGAATGTACAGCATAGGGCCGTAGACGTGGCTTATATATATATATATATATATATAATATATATATATATATATATATATATATATATATTATATATATATATATATATATATATATATATATATATATATATATATACTATTGTATTAGTTAAAACTGTCAACTTTGTTAGTTTTCTAAACCATTTATACATTTAATTCTTATAATGGCTAAAAGTGGAGCCTGGAGACTGTGAAGCTTTTGATCTAAGAAAATGGAGCTGCTCTTCCCTTCCTCTGATCAAATTGGTTATCATTTCTATTTTCCAGTTGCTGGTCATTACTGGTTCAATGCATCTCATGAATATAATTCCTATTAAGTTATTGGTATTGTGAATTTAAAATTCCGTTTTATTGCTTCAAGATGGAATGTAGATTGGATGTTAATGGTGCAGTAATGCATTTATTTAAAAGTTTGAGAACCAACAGTAATGTCAGTTTTTATTCAGTATAGTTGAAAGGCCTATTAACTCTTAAATTTATGTAAGATATTCTTACTACGTATTTCATTTTTATAGTTATAACTTACTGTTTTCTGTACAGATTTCATTGCAGCTTTGAAACTGGTCCATATATTTGCGAAAGATATGCCAAATTAAAAATGGCCCATGGCCAGATTATAAAGGGCTTACATGTGGAGATCTACCTGCGTGTTATTATCTCTATCTAAAATCTCCTTGGAAAAGCTAATTAAATTCTCTTAAGTTCTGTATGACCCCTTTAGGTTCAGTATTTCCCCAGGTTAAGCACTTCTTTTTGATTATAAATGGTATTTCCCCATGAATGTAATAATCTCTAATATGTGAGTCGGATTCAGTACTTGACTGATGGAAAGTTAATGCTATGAATTCAATTTTAATGATCTTATACTAGGCTTGTTTACTGATGGCAGCAATACCTGTTGCTGGGTTGTTTGTTAACTACCTGCCACATAACTGAAAACCCTTGATTAAACGCATTATTCACGTTATCACAAAAAAATGCACAAAATTCATAAAACGTTTGTACAATTCGTATTTTTTTAATCCCATTAAACATTCTTAAGTTCCACCAAACACTTCCTTGAACCCCCGAATAACCTGTTGCTATAGGCATGGCAACTGTATAACCCATATGGGTTTAGCACTTTTTCAATGTAACCCAAATCATGGTAAATTAAGATTTTGACTAATTTTTACTCAGCTAATTTTTACTCAGCATGGTAAATTAAGATTTTGACTAATTTTTACTCAGCTAAAAAAAAAAATACAAGGTATCAGTAGTAAATGTTCAAATGCAGTCATGAATGACAAACCTGAGCTTTATGCTTCTATTTTAATATTACTTTCCCAGTTATACGCTCACCAAGTCATTTTATTTTGTTCCAATCTCTGAATGTCTGAACCACACCGATAACCCCTCCTCAGCCCTCTGAATAATATTTGTAACCCCACACTTCCTAATTTCCAAACAAGAGATTCTCTGCATTGTATTCACACTGTACATTGCCCTCGGACAAGTCTTTACTGCCTCCAGCCTTCTCCTTGTTGTAACATTCACCATCTATGCTTCACACCCATATAAGAGTGTTGGTATAACTTTATTCTCATACATTTCCCTCTTTGCTTCCCTGGATAATGTTCTTTGTCTCCACAGACTCCTCAGTGCACCACCCAACTTTTTCCCCTCATCAAGTCTATAATTCACCTTGTCTTTCTAAGACCCATATGCTGACAAGTCCATTCCCAAATATCTGAATACATTCACTTCCACACTCCCTCCAATCTGATATGCAATCTTTCATTACCTAAATTTTAAAGGATTGCATATCAGATTGAAGGGAGTACGGAAGTGAATGTATGCAGATATTTGGGAGTGGACTTGTCAGGAGATGGGTCTTTAAAAGACAGGGTGAACCATGGATGGTTAATGTTGCAGCAACAAAGCTGGAGGCAGAGAGATGTCGTGTCTGAGGGCAATGTGAATATAATGCAGAGAATCCATTGTTTGGAAATTAGGAGATGCGGGGAAACTAAAAGTATTATCCAGAGGGCTGAGGAGTTGTTTTGGACATCTAGAGGATGGAATAAAATAGAATGACTTGGAGAGCATATAATTCTGTAGTGGAAGGCGGAGTAGGGGTCAGGGGTAAAAGAGGTTTTTGTATGTATGAGGCTTGGACCTCCAGCAATCATGTTAGGAGCAAGTGGAGATGAATAGTTTTGATAACCTGATGTGCTGTTAAGATAAGATAAGATTTCGTTCGGATTTTTAACCCCGGAGGGTTAGCCACCCAGGATAACCCAAGAAAGTCAGTGCGTCATCGAGGACTGTCTAACTTATTTCCATTGGGGTCCTTAATCTTGTCCCCCAGGATGCGACCCACACCAGTCGACTAACACCCAGGTACCTATTTGCTGCTAGGTGAACAGGACAACAGGTGTAAGGAAACGTGTCGAAATGTTTCCACCCGCCGGGAATCGAACCCGGGCCCTCCGTGTGTGAAGCGGGAGCTTTAGCCACCAGGCCATCGGGCCTGGATTTGAGTCCTGGAGGTGTGAAGTGCAGTGCCTGCACTCTGGGGGAAGGGAGGTGTTGATGTTGCAGTTTAACTGTAGTGTAGGCATGCCTCTGGCAAGACAGTCAACAATGAATGTGTTTCTTTTTCGGGTCACCCTGACTTGGTGGGAAATGGCCGATGTGTTTAAAAAATCGCCAGTTATCAAAAAAATCCATTTGTTTTTCAGCACTTGTTAGTATATTGGAAAATCCGCACATACACAGACTAAATAACCAAAAAGGCACAATACCGTGACTGGAACGATACACAAATAACCCGCACATAAAAGAGAGAAGCTTACGACGACGTTTCAGTCCAACTTGGACCGTGTGACTTTGTCAATGGTCCAAGTCGGACCGAAACGTCGTCGTAAGCTTCTTTCTTTTATGTGCGGGTTATTTGTGTACACAGACTAAACTTGTAGGCTATCATCTTTCCCCAAATGGTGTTTCAGACAGAAACAATTTTTACCATTCAGACAATGCATGGATATTTTAGAGAAAAATACACCATTTTAAAAATTAAACTGGCACCTATGCACACCAATAACAATTAGGATATACCAGTGTTGAAACTTAGAAGCCAATCAGAAGAAGTTTTAAGTTACTGAAGGAAAGGAAATCCAGGAATATTCTATATAACATAACCATAGGGCAGTTGTGCATGCAAGCAGTTGCACGAACCTACCTGGAGTTGATTTTCACTTTAGCTTCCAGGCAACCCAGTCCCGGACCAGACCTTGCCCTAGTTATGGTGCACTCATGTTTAAAATTTAAGGTTGACTCCACGAGGCATTATTATTATGAATAAAAAAAATGGAAAGAAAAAATATTAAGGAAACTACATTAAAATACCCTTTCGGAGATATATACCTTGACCACAGTAGGTTTAGCGCTTGGATTTGATTATTGTAATCGAGGATTTCTAAAAACTGTTAAACATTAGTGGCACCGGAGGTCATCCCTGTGGCGACCTGAAAGATCTTGCATGTATTTACCAAACATATTGTGGGTAATTTCACCATTATTACATGAATAGCAATGCCGTAATAAGGGGAACAGCACAGGGTGTTTTTGTTGTTCTTATAACCAATGTTATAAGAACATAAGAACATAAGAATGTAGGAACACTGCAGAAGGCCTACTGGCCCATACGAGGCAGGTCCTTATCAAAACGATCTCTACCTAAAGCTACCCAAGAAATAACTCCCGTACCCCATGTTTGGTAGCCTTGCAATTCACATACCGACACGTAGTTAGCTGCGATCTTCATTTGAATCACTTTGAATCACCTCTACACATGCAGTCATGAGATAGGGGGTGTCCATGCCTTTATTGATGAAGGGGGAGAGGAGGGTGATAGCCTGCCAAAAGTGCGATTTCTTTTTATGAATTCATGGTTTTATATATCAAGAAATATTGATATTTATATTACTAATAATTTAATGATAACATTTACTGTTAATCAAAAGGAGTTTATCTTTCCACAGTTCCATATGATTCAACAGGTACACCTATATTGTTTTAGTAATTAGGCTATAATATTTTTTTTCATGGTTAAGTCTCATTAAAAATGACGGAAAGAAATTCTTTTAGTATATTATATTCTCTCTCTCTCGCCAGTTACAGTAAGAACTTCCATAATCATACAACAAAAAAATACAGCTATACATACAATTGGCTTTTAATATATTTTTTTTTTTGGCCTATGTAATAACCTCCGATTTCCAGATTTAGCAAAGTTCAATAACTGTTCAAATATATGAATGTTAAGAACTGCCGGTCCGAACAGTTTCACCTCAGTTAGTGGACGGACAAGTTATAAACCTGTACAAAACAAAAACATTCTTTAAACCTGTACAAAACAGGAAAACTTATGTTCAACACCTGTTATACTGACAGACAAACTTAAAGAAAATATTTGCAGCAAGATATAAATGTTTGATTCAAATGTTTTACTACACTCCTTTAATGCTTGCAATGGACAATTTTTATTAGATTTTTTTATAGGCTTTATTTTTTAAACATTTTGCCAAAAACGTTTTTCAAATTGTCTGAAATGGTAGGAGAGGCAATGCTCCATTTGGCCTCTCCTGATCTATATCTGCTAGGATGGCGACTATTTTTGTTTTAACCTTAATGGAATAACATAAGTTAATATTGCTGCTCTATGTATATACACAGCAATGAAATTGAAAAAACAAAGGCTATTTTGCAAATTTTTGCAGTCATGGAACATGAGACCTTCATGATTCACATTTATAAGGAAATAGAGGACTTAAATATGTGTTTGTGTGCATTGATACTGCAAAAACTGATTTTTAATCAATCAGGTTTGTGTATGTATAAAACAGCTGCAGAAAAAATGGACCACTCTTCGGGAAGCACTATGTGAAATCAATGCCTAAAACAGTTTTATTTTGTGAGGTATATGAAATTAAAATTTATTTAGAGACTCAAGAGTCAATTTAAAACTTTATACTTGTCTGTGTGAAAAGTGGGCGCCGTCACACAACGTCTTTTTATGCATGATGGAGTGGGGATATTATTCTCGTTTAACCCCTTTCAATTTTTCAACATGTCTGATCATGTGGGGCTGCAATGACTGGTATATCTGCCTGATGTGTTGCTGAATTTCAGTGAACAGCTTCAGCAATTTTAACTGCTCGGGGAAATCAATTTGTTGTAAAAAAAATGAGTTCTGGAACTATACACGCATTTAAATTTTGGAAGAATTTCGCCGATTGCTGCGCTACGTCTCGGAGTCTCCCAGACTGTCGACTTGTCAACGGATCTGCAGAGTCTAGTTACGATACCATTAGTCTAGGTATTCAGCACTAATAAGAACTCCAACATACCTTTAATAAAGAAAATCTTGAAGACCATGTGTTTTATTTCATTGATGTCAGGAACCTGTGGTCAGGGTAGAGATCAAACTTTCCAAGGCATAAAATTGATGTACTAAGAAGTGTATATATGCTTAGTTTAATTGATTTTAGGGATTATTCTTGAGTGGTGTTAAACAGGTTATTATATGAGACCTTTATGATCCTCGTGTTGTCGAATAACTAAATAGCAGTAAGTCAGAGAACAATGGAGGATATAGATAACTGGTATCTTGAGTAGTGATATATTGAAAACAGTAGTGTAGTGCTCTCTTCAATACATATATTTCATAAGAGAAATTAGATCAAACATATATGAACCTAAATGGATGAATAATAGGCTAAAACATCTTTTGGGTCAAAAGAAAGGCATTTACAAGCGGATAAAAACAGAATAGACGACTTCAAGAACGCCTGTGTTATGCACTGAAACTCCCACAGAGATGCGAGGTTCATCGCCAGAGAAGACACCCGGAGTTGCAGCATCTTTGAATAGTCACTCATCTGCATATCCAACAGTTTCAACCAGAGCAACGACTTTTACAACACAGCTGAACCTCTTGCTAGGAATCTTCTTTATCGTTATCCTACATAGCAACAGGTCTACTAGCCCATGAGGAGCGGGTTCTCGAGTTCAACCTATTCTCAGCTATCAACTTCAACATTCCTCACCTGATCCTTCACATCACTATGCTCTCTCTAGTTCAGTGGAGGGCGTTGTTAAGGCTTTAAATAGGAATAGTTAGAGGTATGAGTTTTGGAAGGGAAAAAATGGATTATGTAAATATTGATTTAGGTTCTGATGTCATGAATATCAGGAAAAATAGTTATCAAACAACACTGGATAAAGATGATACGGAAAACTTGCAGGATAAGAAACATCTTAGCATTTTTTATACTAATAATCGAAGGACCAGGAACAAAATTAATGATCTAAGTTTGACTGCATGTTCGGGAAACATTGATGTTATTGCAATAACTGAAACTTGGTTTAATCTATAAAGTCGGGACATGACTACCGAGTACCACATTCAAGGGTTTAAGTTGTTCCATGTTGATAGAACTTGAAATGTTGCATTAAAACAGGTATAAAAGTCAGTAGATTAGACACTGCATCTGTGTGGATAGAATTTCTAGGACGAGAAAAAATGATTTTAGGTGTTATATATCGGCCTCAAAATTTAGACAGTGACAGAGGAAGATTTTGGAATGAAATTGTTAGAGTTTCTTGACATGATAATGTGGTAATAGTAGAGGATTTTAACTTGAGTCAAATAGATGGGACTATTTTGACTGCCAATTTAGAATCCAATGACTTCCTGGAAGTAGTTCAGGATTGCTTTTTGAAACAATATGTAACAGAATCTACCAGAGGTAATCATCTGTTGGATCTGGTTTTGTCCAATAAGGAAACTCGTTAATAATCTTGTAGTCATTGACAACCTTGACGGGAGTGATCACAAATCTGTTAACTTCGACGTTACTTGGGAATACGACAATAGAGATAATACTATAAAAGTCCCCGATTTTCGTTCTGCCGATTATGATCAACTTAAAGAACACTTGTCTAGTGTTGACTGAGGTTTTCGTCTAATGTTTCTGTTGTAGATGATGCTTACAATGAAGATGGGAACCACGAATGTAACTCTCTTCTTAATGTACAATTTACTCAAAGTATATGTTCCAAACAGAGAAATTAGGTCAAACAAAAATAAGTCCAAATGGATGAATAGGAGACTAAAACATTTATTAGGAGAGAAAAGGGGAATTTATAGGGGCATCAAAGGAGAGGTTAACCTTATTGACCAATACATTAATTTTGAAAGGAGTAAAACGAAAGGGATTAGGAAGGCTGAATGGGACTATGAAATTAAAGTAACTAGAGAATCAAAGACAAATCCAAAAGGGTTCTTTCAAGTGTATAGGATAAAAGTTGGGGAAAAACAGGACCACTAAAAACTAGGTCTGGACAGCTTACTGATAATGAACAGGAAATGAGCTCTATTTTCAATAGTTATTTTTTGTTGGTTTTCACACAAGAGGACATAAATAATATCCCAACTTTTAATATTTATTCAGGTCCTGAAGAAAACAAATTAAGTAATATTAGTCACGAGGAATATGGTTATCAAACAACTGTTGACAGAGCCGACCTTAGGAGGTGCTGGGCCCAATTGGGAACAATTTTGGTGGGCTCCATGTATAGACAGCATTTAAACTGCACGCTTAAAAATGCATGTGAGTTAATAGACCAAACAGAATGTAAGCTACATAGACAGTTTTATTGAAATACTTTTCTAATGCACCTTTTTCCTTTTCTGCTTCGGCCATCTTTCTCTTGGCTACAGCTCTTTTCTTGCTGTCATTTAAATATTTTCTGCCGATGTCTCTTGGTCTTTTACTCATATTTACAGGAACCACAGGATCCTCCCCCCCCCCTTTTATTTTTTTTACTTTGTGTTGTTCTGTATACTTGACAAACCAAGATTACACTCTAGCATGGGGCCCAATTGCGAGCAATCGGTCCAATCAGCTTAAGACTACAGACTAAAACAAAATAAGTCACTAAGCCCAGACAAACTGTATTCACGGGTACTTGAAGAATGCAAGATGGAACTTAATCAGCTGGTGTTTTGCCTGACATGTGGAAGATGACTGACATGATTCCCACGTTTAAATCAGGGGATAAGTCACTTTCATCAGATTACCGTCCAATAAGCCTAACGTTTATATTAGGCAAATTATTAGAAGTCACCTTAATGAGTATAATTTGATTAATGAGTCTCAGCGTCGATTTACTGGAGGTCGATCGTGCCTGACAAATTTACTAATATTCTCCAATAAAGCATCTGGGTTAGTAGACAATGATAAAGAATATGATGTAGTTTATTTGGATTTCAATAAAGTCTTTGATAGAATGCCTCACAAAAAGGCTGTTAAAAAAGTCACAGCACATGGTATAGGAGGTAAAGTTCTAACACAGATCGAAGCTTACCAGTAAGACAACGAGTTTGCATTTGTGGGGTCAAGTCTGAATGGGGACCAGTCACAAGTGGTGTTCCGCAAGGATCAGTTTTGGGTCCATTGCTTTCATAATCTACATTAATGACATTGATTAAGGAATTACTCGTGACATGAGTAAATTCACTGATGACTCAAACATAGGCCGAAGAGATTCTGAATTGGACAACAATGAACTTGAACAGGATTTAGACAAATTAATGCCATAGTCTGAATAACCCTCATAGTTATAAACCAGGTGAAGTAGAGCTTAATCATACAGAATGTGAAAAAGACTTGGGAGTCATGGTAAGCAGAAATCTGAAGCCAAGATAACAGTGTCTAAGAGTGTGCAACAAGGCTCACAGATTACTTGGATTTATACAGAATCCAAAAGTTATTTTACAGCTCAGTACATCACTAGTAAGGCCTCACTTATATTATGCTGCTCAATTTTGGTCTCCATACTACAGAACGGATATAAATTCATTGGAGAACATTCAGAGAAAAATGACAGAATTAATCCACTGTATAAGGAATGTCCCATATGAAGATGGAATGAGAACCTTGAACCCCTCACTCTCTTGAGAGAAGTAGAACGAGAAACATATCACTGAAGTTTGTAAGTGGACGATGGGCATAAACATGATATAAATAAAATACTCAGGAATCAAGTCAAGTAAGAACAAGAAATAAGGGTTTTAAATTAGATAAGTTTAAATTTAGAAAGGACTGATTTTCAGAGTTGTCAGTGTGTGGAACAGTCTGCCGAGTAGGTTAATAGTGGGTAAGGCTTTATAAACTAAATAATGTAGATCTTAATAACTCTGACTGCGAAAAGGATTTGGGAGTTATGGTTAGCAGTGATCTAAAACCCACACAACAGTGCACAAGTGTTCAAAATACAATGAATGGAATTCTTGGCTTCATATCAAGAAGCATAACTAACAGGAGTCTGCAGGTTATTCTTCAACTCTATATATCATTGGTTAGGCCTCATTTAGATTATGCTGGACAGTTCTGGTCGCCATATTACAGAATTGATATGGATATGCATGAAAACGTGCAAAGGAGGATGACAAAGATGATCCCATGTATCAGAAATTTATCCTACAAGGATAGACTGAGAGCCCTGAATCTGCAGTCTAGAAAGCCTGAAAATTAGGGATATATGATTTAGGTGTATAAATGGAAAATGAGAATAAATAAAGGGAATGTAAATGATGTGCTAAAAATATCTAACCAAGACAGGATTCGTAGAAATGGTTTCAAGATGGAAAAAAAATAGATTCAGAAAAAATATAGGAAAGCACTGGTTTGGCAATAGAGTTGTGGATGAGTGGAACAAACTCCCAAGTAGCATCATTGAAACTTAAACCTTGTGTAGTTTTAAAAATAGCTTAGATCAATCAAGTTGGCAAATGCTACCGCCCCTGCCCCAGAGAGATGTACCCCATCCCTTGCATACATATATGTTTACCATAAAAACTGTCCAAATTATCAATGAATGGGATTGCAAGTTCCTTGTAGTATCTGTCTAGCCAGCAATTTACAACAATTACCCTAGACATCCATTCATTTCCTACTCCCAAGATGCTACATATAATTGGGATCTCTCCCTTGGACATAATTAAATCTATAGCTGACCTGTACTTATCTAGCAGCTCTTCTCTCCTACCCTTCCTGATATCGTTTCCACCAGCACTGAGACAGATAATGGGCTTGTTCCCATTACCTGACATGATATTATCCAACCTGTTGACTATGTCATCAACACCAGCTCCTGGGAAGCACACTCTCTGTCTCACCTTTTTATCCCTATTACAGAAAGCACGGTCCATATATCTTACCTGTGAGTCTCCAACGAAAACAATTTGCTTACCTCTATTAGAAGATAAGCAAGCACTGGGTAGTAGCAGAAGCATGCCGAGGCCATGGGTAGTAGCAGAAGCATGCCCAGACCCTGGGTAGTAGCAGAAGCATGCCCAGGCCATGGGTAGTGACAGAAGCATGCCCAGGTCCTGACTAGTAGCAGAAGCATGCCCAGGTCCTGACTAGTAGCAGAAGCATACCCAGGCCATGGGAAGTAGCAGAAGCATACCCAGGCCATGGGTAGTAGCAGCAGCATGTCCAGGCCATAAGTAGTAGCACAGGCATTCCCAGGTCGTGGGTAGCAGCAGAAACATGCCCATGTTCTGGGTAGTAGCAAAAGCATGCCCAGGTCCTGGGTGGTAGCAGAAGCATGCACAGGCCCTGGATAGTGGCAGAAGCATGCCCAGGTCCTGGGTAGTAGCAGAAGAATGCCCAGGTGGCCCTGGGTAGTAGCAGAAGCATGCCCAGGTCCTGGGTAGTCCCAAATCTGCACGCAGAAATTACTCCCTACGAAAGTAAAAGACTGGGCAGGCGACGCAAAATGCCCCCAATTAAAAGTAGGGGCGCCATTGGTACACTAAGGGAAAACACCATAAGTGTCTGGGGCCCAAGACTGTTCAACAGCCTCCCATCAAGCATTAGGGGAATTGCCAATAAACCCCTGGCTGCCTTCAAGAGAGAGCTGGACAAATACCTAAAGTCAGTGCCGGATCAGCCGGGCTGTGGCTCGTACGTTGGACTGCGTGCGGCCAGCAGTAACAGCCTGGTTGATAAGGCCCTGATCCATCGGGAGGCCTGGTTATCGACCGGGCCGCGGGGGCGTTGATCCCTGGAATAACCTCCAGTATACAATTATATATATATATGCATATATATATATATATATATATATATATATATATATATATATATATATATATATATATATATATATATTATACAATTTATATATATATTAATATTATATATATAATATACATATATATATATATATATATATATATATATATATATATATATATATATATATATATATTATATATATATATATATATATATATATATATATATATATATTATATATATATATATATATATATATATATATATATATATATATATATATTATATATATATATATATATATATATATATATTATATATATATATATATATATATATATATATATATATATATATATATATATATATATATATATATATATATAAAATTTTCTACGTTTAAAGATATATTTTTTTCATTAATGTTGATGTAAAAATTAATAACTTTGCACCAAAAGGAACTTAGAAAACTTACCTAACCTTATTATAACAAGCGCAATTTATTTTAGCCTAACCCAACTAAATATATTTTAGATTTGTTTACAATAATTTATTACTTAACAAACACAGTGAAATATATTTTTTTCGTTAGATTCAGAATGATTTTGGCGAAATTATTGCATACACAAATTTTCACTTGTCCTATATGGCAATATGAGCGTTGCTATTTAAGCCAAGATCGCAAGTTCTGCCTATTCGGCACGACATATATATATATATATATATATATATTATATATATATATATATATATATATATATATATATATATATATATTATATATATATATATATATGTTGTGGAGTGGTCACTTTCCATAGTTATGTTGTTATATCGTTCCAGATCGTGGAGCAGAACTATTCGCCAGGCTGAGGGACTGACCACCTCTCAAATACTTTTCTTCCAAAGTTGGTGGACTGATTATATCATCTTCGTTTCACTACCACAATTACAACCTCTTTATTTGACTGAAGAAGCCTACTGTTTAGGTGAAATATCACCTTCTGTAAGTCATTCTCGACACATTGGTGATAGTGACACAAAGAAAGACACTGTTAAATGGAAGTTTTATTGGTAACGTTTTGCCCACACACAGTGGGGGCGAAACGTCAGTTGAGATAACTTGAAATTTAAGATAATGACGTATGTAACTTTATGAGAAAAGTGAACAAATGGGGGAGATAAGAGGAGGGATTGGTACCAAACCTGCACACGAAAATCACTCCCTGTGAAAGCAAAATACTCGGAAGGAGATGCAACATTCCCCCGATGAAAAACAGGGGCACCACGAGTACACTGAGAGACAACACAATAAGTGTCCGGGGCCCAAGACTGTTCAATTGCCTCCCAGCATACATAAGGGGGATTACCAATAGACCCCTGGCTGTCTTCAAGAAGGCACTGGACAGGCACCTAAAGTCAGTACCTGACCAATCGGGCTGTGGTTCGTACTTCAGCTTGCGTGCAGCCAGCAGTAACAGCCTGGTTGATCAGGCCCTGATCCACCATGAGGCCTGGTCTCAGACCGGACCGCGGGGGCGTTTACCCCCAAAACTCTCTCCAGGTAAACCCCAGGAGGTAAGTCGTCTAACAACCATCTCTTACTCTGGAGTCAACCTGGAGGGCGTTCGGGGAAGGGGGAGTCAAATCCCCCCGCGGCCCGGTCCTTCCTTCACCAGGCCTCCCGACGGATCAGGTTGTTACTGCTGGCCGTAAGTAGCTCAACGTAGGAGCCACAGCCCGGCTGGTCAGGTACTGACTTTAGGTATCTGTCCAACTCCGTTATGAAGACAGCCAGGGGCCCACTAACAACAAAAACAAAAAAAAAAAGATTACTTAGTTAAGTGTTGATGTAGAAAGCACTTGCTTTATAAACACGAAAGGTCAGCAGTGCATCAACAAAAGGTCAGTGGTTGGTGAGTCTTACATATTGTAGGTATTACTATACCATTTCTCACTGTCCTCCCAGGCAGGCAGACTCCCTCAGACTGTAGCAACATTCAGCAGTAACAAACAACTTAATGAGTTTGGTGGAACAGCGCTTGTGACCCTCCCCATTTATGCAAACTCTCTGCTGCCTATTTGCCAACCATGCCTCTACCCAGGAAAAAAATTTCTCCTCCTATTCTGTGTGCCTTAATTTTCCTCAATAGTCTCTGATGTGAGACCCTGTCAAAAGCCTTACTGAAGTCCATATACACAATATCATATTCATTACCATGATCTACCTCCTCAAATACCTTAGTGAAAAAAGTTAACAAATTCGTAAGGCAGGAACGCCCTTTTGCAAAACCATGCTGAGATTCGTTGATTAATTTATGCTTTACAATGTGGCTACGAACTGCCTCGGCAATTAATGATTCCATAAATTTTCCCACTATGGAGGTTAGGCTTATTGGTCTATAGTTCGAAGCTAAGGACCTGTCACCTGCTTTAAAAATAGGTATCACATTTGCCATTTTCCACTTATCTGGCACCATGCCAGTTTGTAGTTCTGGAGGTGGTATCTCCAGAAATATATATATATATATATATATATATATATATATATATATATATATATATATATATATATATATATATATATTTATTGTGTGTGTGTGTGTGTGTGTGTGTGTGTGTGTGTGTGTGTGTGTGTGTGTGTGTGTGTGTGTGTGTGTGTGTGTGTGTGTGTGTGTGTGTGTGTGTGTGTGTTGTGTTGTGTGTGTGTGTGTGTGTGTGTGTGTGTGTGTGTGTGTGTGTGTGTGTGTGTGTGGTGTGTGTGTGTGTGTGTGTGTGTCGTGCCGAATATGTAAAACTGGTCAATTAGCAAGAACTCATTTAAGATTAAGTCCTTTCTAAAATTTTCTCTTATACGTTTAAAGATATATTTTTTCATTAATGTTAATGTAAAAATTTATAATTTTGCACCAAAAGGAACTTAGAAAACTTACCTAACCTTATTATAACAAGCTCAATTTAATTTAGCCTAACCCAACTAAATATATTTTAGATTTGTTTACAATAATTTAATACTAAACAAACACAGTGAAATATATTTTTTTCATTAGGTTCAGAATGATTTTGGTGAAATTATTGCATACACAAATTTTCGCTTGTCCTATATGGCAAGATGAGCGTTGATATTTAAGCCAAGATCGCAAGTTCTGCCTATTCGGCACGACATATATATATATATATATATATATATATATATATATATATATATATATATATATATATATATATATATATATATATATATATATATATATATATATATATATATGTTGTGGAGTGGTCACTTTCCATAGTTATGTTGTTATATCGTTCCAGATCGTGGAGCAGAACTATTCGCCAGGCTGAGGGACTGACCACCTCTCAAATACTTTTCTTCCAAAGTTGGTGGACTGATTATATCATCTTCGTTTCACTACCACAACTACAACCTCTTTATTTGACTGAAGAAGCCTACTGTTTAGGTGAAATATCACCTTCTGTAAGTCATTCTCGACACACTGGTGATAGTGACACAAAGAAAGACACTGTTACATGGAAGTTTTATTGGCAACGTTTTGCCCACACACAGTGGGGGCGAAACGTCAGTTATGATAACTTGAAATTTAAGATAATGGCGTATGTAACTTTATGAGAAAAGTGAACAAATGGGGGAGATAAGAGGAGGGATTGGTACCAAACCCGCACACGAAAATCACTCCCTGTGAAAGCAAAATACTCGGAAGGAGATGCAACATTCCCCCGATGAAAAACAGGGGCACCACGAGTACACTGAGAGACAACACAATAAGTGTCCGGGGCCCAAGACTGTTCAATTGCCTCCCAGCATACATAAGGGGGATTACCAATAGACCCCTGGCTGTCTTCAAGAAGGCACTGGAGAGGCACCTAAAGTCAGTACCTGACCAATCGGGCTGTGGTTCGTACTTCAGCTTGCATGCAGCCAGCAGTAACAGCCTGGTTGATCAGACCCTGATCCACCATGAGGCCTGGTCTCAGACCGGACCGCGGGGGCGTTGACCTCCGACTTACCTCCCCAGGAGGTAAGTCGTCTAACAACCATCTCTTACTCTGGAGTCAACCTGAAGGGCGTTCGGGGGGGGGGAGTAAAATCCCCCCGCGGCCCGGTCCTTCCTTCACCAGGCCTCCCGGGTGGATCAGGCTGTTACTGCTGGCCTTACGTAGTCCAGTGTAAGAACCACAGCCCGGGTGTTCAGGTACTGACTTTAGGTATCTGTCCAACTCCTTTTTGAAGACAGCCAGGAGCCCACTTAAAATAAACAACAACAAAAAAGCGTCAGTTAAGTGTTGGTTTGAAAATCACTTCTTTTACAAACACGAAAGGTCAGCAGTGCATCAACAAAACGTCAGTGGTTGGTGAGTCTTACATATTGTCGGTATTACTAATACCATTTCTCACTGTCCTCCAGGCAGGTAGACTCCTTCAGACTGTAGCAACATTCAGCAGTAACACGCAACTTAATGAGTTTGGTGAAGGGAACAGTACACATTTCGCTCAGTGTTGAGCTTCATCATCGCTGGCAGAAAGGTCGCCAGTGTGCAAACGAGGTTCACATGCCGTGTGTAGGGTAGTTGATGACCCTGCCAGAATGTGAGGATTGTGCTGTTGCAACACAAGTTCCTCCCTAACCTCGCGCCATCCTGCCTAGCCTCGCGCTGTCTTGCCTAGCCTCGCGCCATCCTGCCTAGCCTCGCACTGTCTTGCCTAGCTTCGCACCGTTCTGCCTAACCTCGCGCCATCATGCCTAGCCTCGCACTGTCCTGCCTAGCCTCTCACCGACCTGCCTAGCCTCGCGCCACCCTGCCTAGCCTCGCGCCATCCTGCCTAGCCTCACACCATCCTCCGCAGCCTCGCACGGTCTCCCCTAGCCTGGCGCCACCCTGCCTAACCTTGCACAATCCTTCCTGGCCTTGTGCCGTCTTCCTATTCTCACCACGCCTTGCTGTCTCTAGCCTCTCTATCCCGGGAGGGAAAGCTAAGGAGATGGGTTATACTTCGGTAAGTTTATTCAGGTACACAAATACAGTTACATAGATTATCATACATAGCAGCATATGTGTAAAGTACCTGGAATAACTCAAAAGAGTCAAGAGTGACTTATTTCCATTGGGGTCCTTTTACCTTATTGTTATAATATGAAGGACATAATATCTTATTATTATAATATAAAGGAGATAATATCTTATTATTCTATAAAGGAGATAATATCTTATTATCATACTATTAAGACTATCGACTACACGAGGATCATTAAGACTACTGCAGGATGGTCATTAAGACTATCTACAATACGAGGGTCATTACTAGGAATAAGGTAAAATTACACTGTGTGTTAGCTAAAAAATAAAAAATCATTATCCTCCCTTTCTGTAGCTACATTCATCAGACACCTTTTGGCAGTCTTCTTGAACTGGTTCATGCTATGGCTGGCTTTGACATGTGCAGGCAGTCTGTTCCATTCCTTTATTGAGGAAATGGTATGGTCTACCGGAAGCCTACCTACAAGAACGATTTTCTACATTTCTTTTCTCACCATGACACAAGAACTAAAAGAGGGGTAGTTATTGGCTTCTTTCTGAGAGCCTACAGAATTTCCAGTCCGCAGTTCCTCGAAGAAGAATGTACATACATCACCAACTCTTTTAGTTCACTATACTTTCACCTACACTTCATACGTGACTGCAGGAAACGTGGGACACTTATCCTCAGCAAGACCAACACCTATCAAATTGAAGAAAAGCCTCCAAGTTACCGGTCAGCAACGTTGCCACTATTATTTCAAATATGTTTGACAGGAAACTGGCTAAAATATCTACCAGCTCTTCAACTACTATTAGGAACCTGATACAAAAACCCAAGCATAATTCTGGCACAAGTGCAGGAATCTACACTATACCATGTGGGGGGTGTGACAAAGTATATGTAGGGGAAACAGCCAGAACTCTGGACATTAGGATAGCAGAACACAAAAATGCTTGCAGAAATGATGACCGCAAAAACGCATGTGTTCAACATAGAGACGATGTTGGACACCTCATGAAATTCAATGAAGCTAAACTAGTTATTAAAGAAGACGACTTAAGATGGAGAAAATGCATTGAAGCTGCACTAATTTCTGTCAGTAACACTATAAAGCAAAAATCCGGTAGTTACAGTATTTCAAAATTACTAAGCAAGAGGATATTACCCATTCTGGGAACCGGTGTTACCTGATGCCAGCAGGTCCCTCTCTAGCCTCACCTCCTTAGTTCCATTACTACTACTACTACTACTACTACTACTACTACTACTACCACCTCTACCCACGCGTCACCTCACCTGACTCCTGCCACTATACCTGGAGTTTACCTGGAGAGAGTTTCGGGGGTCAACGCCCCCGCGGCCCGGTCTGTGACCAGGCCTCCTGGTGGATCAGCGTGATCAACCAGGCTGTTGCTGCTGGCTGCACGCAAACCAACGTACGAGCCACAGCCCGGCTGATCAGGAACTGACTTTAGGTGCTTGTTCAGTGTCCAATGTTTTCTTAGTTTTCTCTGTATTAGGACTGAAGAAGCCACTCGTGGCGAAACGTTTCCTTTAATAAATGTCCTGAACTGTACATAAGTGTCTTTTTCCACATTCCTTTATTGCTGTACAATAAAAGGTGTTTGAAGCCTGGCCACTGACTGTGGGTACTACAAAGTTGTGCTCTCTCCCCCTAGTACTATGATTGCTTTGGTTCCCAACCTTGACAAAATTAACAGTAAGATATTCTGGACACTGAGAACAATTTTATAAACTTGATTTAGCTTCAGTTGTTTTACTCTGTCTTCAACATTGAGCATTTGTAGATGAATGGTTCAGAGAACCGACATGTTGATAAATTAGACACATGTGCAACTCTTGGGTATCTTTATTGAGGAAACGTTTCGCCACACAGTGGCTTCATCAGTCCATACGTAGGAGAAACTTGAAGATTGAACATTAAAATGGTATAAAATATTGTCATATTGTTTCATACTATGGAACAATGCTCTTCTCCAGACTGAGGGACTGACCACCTCAAAACTTTAAGGGTGATGGACTGATTACATCGTCTTCAAGTATCTTCTGCTTCTATCAACTTTTCTGTACTTGACTGTAGAAGCCTACTGTGTAGGCGAAACGTTTCATAATAAAGATACCTAACTGTTGCATATGTGTCTTACCTAACAACACAGAAACTTGAAGAACAGGAGGAGAATGAGGTAATCAGTCCCTCAACCTTGAGTCGATGTGTTCAGTCCATCAATCTTGAATAGAATACGGCATATGAGCGGAGAAGCAGCTTATAAACCGTATGGCAGGAGAGGTGCAGCAGTCATAGGTGGTGTCACATTTGTTCAATGTGGAAGTAGGTCGTGCCCTAGAATTAGGCAAGTGAAGAATTCCTAAGTATAAAGATCCCATGAAGTTGCAGTGTCTGACAGGTTTGTAGATGAATGGTTCAGAGAACCGACATGTTGATAAATTAGACACATGTGCAACTCTTGGGTATAGAAATAAATGGTATAAAATACTGACACAATGGAAATATAAACACATATGCAGTATAATGTGATCCTTTATTTTTATTGACTACGTTTCGCCCACACAGTGGGCTTTTTCAAGTCACAAACAGAACTACCTGGGGTGGAAGGAACGCGAGTATTTATAGTCAGGTTCAGAATGCTGAGGTCAGGTGGAGAATGCTGCATCTGATGATGTACCGAGTGGGGTTATAGAGTCTAAAATCTTGGGTAGCTTGGAAAGGAGATTGGATAAGTTTGTGAGCAGACCTTCTACCATGTTCTTATGTGGGATAGCGATGAAGAAGTTTCTTGGCAAGTGGTTCAGCTATGTTATAGAAGCCACTATTCTGGTTGAAGTTGTCGGATATAGAAATAAGTTATGATTCCAGGATTCTTCGGTTTTGAGTGTTGTCTTTGTGGTGATAAGTTTTGAGTTTCGTAGTTTATCAAGTGGTTGTGTGAATTACGGTGTTGTACGCAGGCATTCCTTGTGTCGTCAGACCTGTTGCGTATTGGTGTTCTAAAAATACGTGTTTGGAGGTCTCTTGATGTTTCGCCCACGTATAACTTGTTACAGTCATTTCCCAAGGGATTATGTATACCCTTGCCAGAGGGTGGAACTTGACCTGTCTATCACTGGTAATGTCCTTGATGGTCGTGGTTGTGGAGGGTAGATACTTGAAATGAGTATTGGAAAGATGTTGGAAACGTGTTTGGCAATGGAGTTGGTGGGGAGGACTATGTATCTCTTCTCGGCAAGTGTTTCTCTGGGTGTGTTGAAGATGCTTAATGCTCGTCGTCTGCAGTCTCTGATGAATTGACGAGGATAGTGGAGTTTAGAAAATACTTGTTCAATCATCGTGCATTCTTCTTCAAGAAAACTTATTGCTGCAGATTCTGAGTGCACGCAGGAAGAAGCCTATAATTACACCACTTTTGGGTTTTGGTGTCGTGGTGAGAGTAAAAGTGGAGAAGACGTTTTGGTTGGTGGGTTTTCGATAGACTTTAAACGAAGTTCGTGGTCAGCTTTGCAAAGCAGAACATAAGGAAAGGAAAAGAGTGTTGTCGACTTCTTCAAGTTTTGAACTGGATTGAAGGCTCGACCTGGTTGAGCTTGTCTTGGAGAGCTTTAACATTGAAGCGTTTAGGAGTTATGAGGAGAATGTCGTCAACATAACGGAGCCAGGTGACAGACGAAGGAATAATGGTGGAGAAACGTTCGGCTTCTAGGTGTTCCATGTATAGGTTCGCCAGGACCGCACTGAGTGGCGAACCCATGGGTAGTCCAAAAGTCTGCTGAAAGAGGTGATTTTCGAAAGAGAAACACGTAAAGCCAACACATAGTTCAACAAAAAACACCTCTCTAAACTCTTGGGCACTATCAGTCCAGCACATCTCAAACACTCGGGTGATCTTCTCAATCGCATTCGCAACATCAACATCAGGAACAAGAAACTTTCCAGCCTTGACGTGACTTCCCTATTCACCAAAGTACCTACTACACAAGCCATCGATCTCTTGCGCAGAAAAATTGACGATTCACTTGATCTTCCCATTCCAGCCAGCGATTTCATCGACCTTGTTGAACTATGTGTTGGCTTTACGTGTTTCTCTTTCGAAAATCACCTCTTTCAGCAGAAAGTTAGGAGGAGGTGCGGGATTACCAAAACTGTTGTCCAGAGGGCTGAGGAAGGGTTGTTGAGGTGGTTCGGACATGTAGAGAGAATGGAGCGAAACAGAATGACTTCAAGAGTGTATCAGTCTGTAGTGGAAGGAAGGCGGGGTAGGGGTCGGCCTAGGAAGGGTTGGAGGGAGGTGGTAAAGGAGGTTTTGTGTGCGAGGGGCTTGGACTTCCAGCAGGCATGCGTGAGCGTGTTTGTAGGAGTGATGGAGACAAATGGGGTTTTTAATACTTGACGTGCTGTTGGAGGTGTGAGAAAGTAACTTTTATGAAGGGATTCAGGGAAACCGCAGGCGGAATTGAGTCCCGGAGTGGGAGTACAGTGCTTTCACTCTGAAGGAGGGTGTTAATGTTGCAGTTTAAAAACTGTAGTTGGGAAAGCACCTTTTTGGCAAGAAATAGGGGGGAAAGATGTGAAAGTTTTTCTTTTTCGGGCCCCTGCCTTGGGGGGAATCGGCCAGTGTGATAAAAATAAAATAAAAAACAAAGGATAGGCCGTATATTCACTCTGAGGAGGATAGCAATAATCCAGGGAGAATTGGACAAATTAATGTCTTGGTCTGAAAAAATGGCAAAAGAAGTTCAATGTGGATAAGTGTAAGGTACTTGCCCCTTGGTAATGAAAATAACCCTCGAAGCTATTTAATCTGGTGAAGTAGAGCTTGATCATACAGAATGTGAAAAAAGACTTGGGAGTCATGGTAAGCAGAAATCTAAAGCCAAGACAAACAGTGCTTAGTGTGCAAAACAAGGCAACAGATTTACATAAGAACATAAGAATATAGGAACATGCAGAAGGCCTATGGCCATACGAGGCAGTCCTTAAAACAAAACGGTGGTGACCTGTTACTTAACTCAGTGGTGACCTGTACTTAATCAGTGGTGACCTGTACTTAACTCAGTGGTGACCTTCACTTAATCAGTGGTGACCTGCACTTAACCCCTGTGAAGAAGTTGTTGGTGTGTCCCTGTGGACTGAACCAAGATTTCCTCCATCGAGCAACTTTACCAGCAAACTTAAGGAAGAATTGTGAGGGTAGCGAAGATAGAGATACGGCGATTGACCGAGGAAAACAAGAGGATTCGTAGTAATCCTCCTGTTTCGAGTCCTCAGGTCAAGAAGGGATCGTGGTCAGTGGCTGGACAGCAGGGGACGACGAAGTTGACGATCAAGAAGACGAATGGGAAAGCCAGAAACGATGAAGAAGAAAGAGACTGCTGTGGAAACTCCTGTGGAAACCGCCAACGCATTCTCGGTGCTACCCGACGAATGTGAGTCGACTACTGGGATCGTCACGACGAACGACAACAAGGAAGGTAAGAATATAGTTGTTGTTGGGGATAGCCAGGTTTAGATACATGGATAGGGCATTCTGCTTGAAGGACAGGGAGTAGGAGACAGAGGGTTTGCTTTCCTGGGGCTGGGATGGAGGGACATTGTTAGCCGGCTTGACAACATCATGAACGGTAATGGGATCAATTCTATTTATTTGCTCAGTGCTGGAGGCAATGATGTAGGCAAGCGTAGAAGTGAGGATTTAGTTAGAAAGTTCAGGACAGCTATAGACATAATTAGGAAGAAGGGGGGGGCCTGTTATATGTGGCATTTTGCCAAGAAGAGGTGTTGGTAATGAATGGTTGTCCAGAGCAATTGGTATTAATTGTTGGTGGATAAACACTGAAAGGATAATGCAGTACCATTCATTGACAAACTGGGACAACTTCTATGGCCGAAATGACATGTATGCCAGGGATGGGGTTCACTTATCCAGGGCAGGTGTGGGTTTTCTTGCTAACTCAGTTGAGGGGGTTGTTAGGACTTTAAACTAGGATTAGTTAGAGGTATGGGTTTAGAAATGATAAATAATGAGTATGGATATATTGACTTATGCTCTGATATTAAGAATCTTAATAGTAACTGTCATGGAGTAACTCTGGGTAATGATAATTTCAGAAATTGTGTAAAAACAAAGATGAATAGGAATAATGTGCAGAAGAAAAAACATATGATGGTATTTTATGCTTACAGTCGAAGTGCAAGAAATAAAATTAATGAACTACGTTTGGTAGCATGTGCTGGGAACTTTGATATCATTACATTAACTGAAACGAGGTATGATTTAAAGAGTCGGGATATGACTGCTGAGTGTAATATTCAGGGATTTAAGTTGTTCAATGTGGATAGATGTAATGGGAAGGGGGGGAGGAGTTGCATTGTATGTTCGAGAAAATATTAATTGTTGCATAAAAACAGTTATAAAAATAGATGGAGCAGTAACAGAGTCTGTATGGGTAGAGTTCGTGGAGGGTCAAGAAACACTAATTATCTTTGTAACTTGTGAGTTCATTACCTTGTACCTAGTTCAGCCATCAAAACTTTGGGGCCCGGTCCCTGGACCCATTGTGTACCTCTGTAATCTGTAAATACCTTTGTAACTTGTGATGATTGTGACTAGACCTACCTGGAGTTCATTACCTTTGTAAATTGTGAATTCATTACCTCTGTAACTTGCTCAGCTATCAAAACTTTGAGGCCCAGTCCCTGGACCCATTATGTACCTCTGTAATCTTTTGACTACCGCCCACAGGATGGGTATGGGGTGCATAATAAACATATTAAACTAAAAAAACTAGGTGTAATATACCGACCTCCAGGCTTGGATCACGATAGAGGGAGACTGGACACAGTAACATAGTCATAGTAGGGGACTTTAACTTTAGTCAAATTGACTGGAATTCTTTGACAGGTAATCTAGAGTCCAGTGACTTTATGGAACAGTTCAGGACTGTTTTCTGAAACAGAGCGTAACTGAGCCTACCAGGGGTAATAATTTGCTAGACCTAGTCTTGTCAAATAAGGAAACACTCGTGAATAATCTGGAGATCACTGAAGAGCTTGGCGCAAGTGATCACAAATCCATAACTTTTAGCATTAATTGGGAATGCAAGAATAATGATAATACAGTAAAAATCTCTGATTTTCGTTCTGCCGATTATAATGGACTTAGGGAACATCTGTCTAATCTTGATTGGGGTTATCTAGCTAATGATTTTATTGACGATAATCATACTAATGAATATGAAGGGATCTGCTTTTATGATTGTTTTCTTAATAATGTACACAGTGCCCAGAGTATATACATTCCCCAGAGAGAAATTAGGTCTAATAATAACGATCCCAAATGGGTTAACGGAGGCTAAAGCATCCATTAGGGAGAAAAGGGGAATTTATAGGCGCATCAGAAGAGGAGGGGTTAACCTTACTGACCAATATGTTCAGCTTAAAAGAGAAGTAAAAAAGGCGATTAGAAAGGCTAAACGTGACTATGAAATTAGTGTTGCTAATGAATCAAAGACTAATCCAAAGGGGTTCTTTCAAGTGTATAGGACGAAAGTGAAGGTAAAAGTAGGACCTCTGAAAACTGGGAATGGACAGCTGACGGATAATGAACTGGAAATGTGTTCCTTATTTAATGACTATTTTTTGTCAGTTTTTACAGAGGAAGATGTAAATGAGATTCCAGTAATTAACAATTATTTATTTCCCTGATGAATTTAAGTTAACTAATATTACTGTCATGAGGGACATGGTTATTAAACAGATAGACAAACTGAAGCAAAATAAGTCCCTGGGACCCGATGAGTTGTTTTCCAGGGTACTTAAGGAATGCAAGATGGAGCTTAGTCAGCCATTAATGAGTGTATTCAATGCGTCCATCCTTACCAGTGTTGTGCCAGAGTTGTGGAAGATGGCTAATGTGGTTCCTATATTCAAATCAGGGGATAAGTCCACTCCTTCAAATTACCGTCCATAAGCCTGACATCTATAGTGGGCAAGTTATTAGAATCAATTATAGCTGACATTATCAGAAGTCACCTTGAAGATCATAACTTGATAAATGAATCTCAGCATGGATTCACGAGAGGTCGTTCCTGCCTGACAAACTTACTGACCTTCTTCAATAGAACACTTGAGGCAGTTGACAGTGATAAGGAATATGATATTGCTTATTTGGATTTTAGTAAAGCCTTCGATAGAGTACCTCACAAGAGACTCTTAAAAAAAGTGGCAGCTCATGGTATAGGAGGTAAAGTTCTAGCATGGATTGAGGCATGGCTTACCAATAGAATGCAGAGAGTTACCATTAATGGAGTGAAATCTGAATGGGGATTAATCACTAGTGGCGTTCCACAAGGATCAGTTTTAGGCCCTCTCTTGTTCATAATTTACATTAATGACCTTGATGAAGGGATTACGAGTGACATGAGTAAATTTGCTGATGATACAAAGATAGGCCGTATAATTCACTCTGAGGAGGATATCAATGAACTCCAGGACGATTTGGACAAATTAATGTCTTGGTCTGAAAAATGGCAGATGAAGTTCAATATTGATAAGTGTAAGGTACTTGCCCTTGGTAATGAAAATAACCCTCGAAGCTATAATCTAGGTGAAGTAGAGCTTGATCATACAGAATGTGAAAAAGACTTGGGAGTCATGGTAAGCAGAAATCTAAAGCCAAGACAGCAGTGCCTTAGTGTGCGCAACAAGGCCAACAGATTGGATTTATATCAAGAAGTATAAGTAACAGAAGTCCAAAAGTTATTTTACAGCTCTATACATCACTAGTGAGGCCTCATTTAGATTATGTTGCTCAGTTTTGGTCCCCTTACTACAGGATGGATATAGACTCATTAGAGAACATACAGGAACTAAATAATTGTTAATTACTGGAATCTCATTTACATCTTCCTGTGTAAAAACTGACAAAAAAATAGTCATTAAATAAGGAGCACATTTCCAGTTCGTTATCCGTCAGCTGTCCATTCCCAATTTTCCGAGGTCCTACTTTTTCCTTCACCTTCATCCTATACACTTGAAAGAACCCCTTTGGATTAGTCTTTGATTCATTAGCAACTCTAATTTCATAGTCACGTTTAGCCTTTCTAATCGCCATTTTTACTTCTCTTTTAAGCTGAACATCTTCTGATGCGCCTATAAATTCCCCTTTTCTCCCCTAATAGATGCTTTAGCCTACTGTTAACCCATTTGGGATCGTTATTATTAGACCTAATTTCTTTCTGGGGAATGTATATACTCTGGGCACTGTGTACGTTATTAAGAAAACAATCATAAAAGCAGATCCCTTCATAATCATAAGTATGATCATGGTTAATAAAATCATTAGCTAGATGACCCCAATCAAGATTAAACAGGTGTTCCCTAAGTCCATTATAATCGGCAGAACGAAAATCAGGGATTTTTACTCTATTATCATTATTCTTGCATTCCCAGTTAATGCTAAAAGTGATGGATTTGTGATCACTTGCGCCAAGCTCTTCAGTGATCTCCAGATTATTCACGAGTGTTTCCTTATTTGACAAGACTAGGTCTAGCAAATTATTACCCCTGGTAGGCTCTGTTACGCTCTGCTTCAGAAAACAGTCCTGAACTGTTTCCATAAAGTCACTGGACTCTAGATTACCTGTCAAAGAATTCCAGTCAATTTGACTGAAGTTAAAGTCCCTACTATGACTATGTTATTGTGTCTAGAAGCCCTAACAATTTCGTCCCAAAGAAGTCTCCCTCTATCGTGATCCAAGCCTGGAGGTTGGTATATCACACCTAGAATTAGTTTTTCTTGACCCTCTACGAACTCTACCCAAACAGATTCTGTTACTGCTCCATCTATTTTTATACCTGTTTTTATGCAACAATTAATATTTTCTCGAACATATAATGCAACTCCTCCCCCCTTCCCATTAGATCTATCCACATTGAACAACTTAAATCCCTGAATGTTACACTCAGCAGTCATATCCCGACTCTTTAAATCATACCACGTTTCAGTTAATGCAATGATATCAAAGTTCCCAGCACATGCTACCAAACGTAGTTCATTAATTTTATTTCTTGGACTTCGACTGTTAGCATAAAATACCATCATATGTTTTTTCTTCTGCACATTTTTCCTATTCATCTTTGTTTTTGGTATAAACCTTGGTAATAAATACCGACAAGTTGGTTTAGAAAGACACGTAAGCAAACACTGTAACATATTTATTAGAAAACGTTTCGGTCCTGGGACCTTGATCACTTCTAACATACAGAGGTAGAAAGACATTATATATATAGGCGGAGAGTGAGATGTGACGCACGTGACCTGAGGAATGTCATAAGAACATAAGAATGGAGGAACACTGCAGAAGGCCTTCCTTCGATGTCACAGCCCTCTTTACCAACGTTCCTACTGACGCTGCAATCAACATTCTGAGAGAGAGGCTCACTGAAAACCACGACCTCCCTTTACCTCTTCTAGATTTCATCAGTCTAGTGGAACTTTGTGTTAATTTCAACTTCTTCAAGTATCAGGACAACTGTTACAAACAATGCTTTGGGATGGCAATGGGCAGCCCGCTCAGTGCTGTGCTTGCCAACCACTTCATGGAAAACCTGGAGACAGAGAAATTCAGCACCCTCATTCCCAACACCGTTACCTGGCTAAGATACGTTGATGATATATTGGTTTTCTATCCGAGACGTCTCAATATCCAGGCCCTTCTCAACAAGATCAATGCAGTTGAACCATCAATAAAGTTTACACTTGAACTCGAAAATGATGGCAAACTTCCTTTCCTCGACGTTCTACTGTGCAGGTCTCCCGACAGTGACAAACTTCTCTTCAAAGTGTATAGAAAACCTACCAACAAGGACGATCTTGATAAATTAGACACATGTGCAACTCTTGGGTATCTTTATTGAGGAAACGTTTCGCCACACAGTGGCTTCATCAGTCCATACGTAGGAGAAACTTGAAGAACAGGAGGAGAATGAGGTAATCAGTCCCTCAACCTTGAGTCGATGTGTTCAGTCCATCAATCTTGAATAGAATACGTTTCCTCAATAAAGATACCCAAGAGTTGCACATGTGTCTAATTTATCAACATGTCGGTTCTCTGAACCATTCATCTACAAAGGACGATCTTAAACACTTTTATTCACACCAAGACACCCGCACTAAGAGAGGAGTCCTCATTGGCTTCTTCTTGAGAGCTCTTCGCATCTCCAGCCCTTGTTTTCCAGAAGAAGAATGCGCTTACATAACACAAGCCTTTACACGTCTTCAGTTCCCATCTTTCTTCATCCGAGATTGCAGACTCAAGGCACAAGCTATCCTCAACAAACCGCCCATGGAACAGCCCCTTAAACAGTTCATAGTACTCCCATGTGGCGATGTTGCCACGAATACTCGCCGGGCACTTGCTATGAGTAACATCAACGTTTCCACCATAAACACATCATCAAAGACCTCATTACGAAACGCAGCCCCACACCTCTAACTTCTACAGCAGGCGTCTACACTATCCCCTGTGGGTTCTGTCCCAAGAAATATGTAGGCGAGAGAGGCAGAGATCTTGCAGTCCGCCTGAATGAGCATCGAAATGCCTCTGACAGAGACGATGTAAGGTACGCCTGTGCCCTCCACAGAGACTCCACGGGGCATTTGATGAACCGGAATGAGGCACAACTCGTTCTCACCGAACCAGACCTCAGACGCCGACGGTGCCTAGAAGCCTCACTAATCGCCGTCACCGACACTATAGAACGCAACACTGGAAACTACAAAATTTCAAAAACATTGGCATACATGATACTTAAGCAACACCAACCCAACAACACAGGAGTCACATGATTTCATCGTCTACCCGTCCTCATCATAGGTAGAGGTTGTTTTGATAAAGACCTGCCTCGCATGAGCCAGTAGGCCTTCTGCAGTGTTCCTCCATTCTTATGTTCTTATGACATTCCTCAGGTCACGTGCATCACGTCTCACTCTCAGCCTATATATATATATAATGTCTTTCTACCTCTGTATGTTAGAAGTGAACATTAAAATGGTACCTCACGATGCTGTGAACACTAACTCCAAGCCCGAGGACTGATACCTCATCTTTTGTATATAGTTCTACGTCTTCCTATTATGGTCCTAGAATCTGTATTGATAAAGCCACTGGAAGGAGAAACGTCTACTACAATAAAAGATATCCAGCTGTTGCACAGTGTCCTTAACTTTCATATTGTCGTATTTTTATAACCTTTCTTGCAACAACTTGTCAACCCTGAAACATCTGGAGTCTTGGTTCAGTAGGACATCTACAAGACTTCTTCACGCTGCTGTCAACTAACCCATCTCATTGGGAAGGACCTACTTCCACTGGGGAATCCCGCTACCATGACTGCCCTCGACTGCTGCCCGTCCCCTCATCTGACATCCTATAAAAAGCGCCAGTTCTTCTTGCCTTTGCTCCGACTCCTTCCTCCACCTCGATGCTGTGAACACTACTCCAAGCCGAGGGACTGATTACCTCATCTTTTGAGTATATAGTTTCCTACTGTCTTCTATTTGTCCTAGAATCTGTATTGATAAAGCCACTGGAGGGCGAAACGTCTACTAACAATAAAGATATCCAATGTTGCACATGTGTCTTAGACTTCATATTGTCGTAATTTTAATACCTTTCTTGCACAATCTTGACGACACTGCAACATCATGGAATCTTGGTTCAGAGACATCTACAAGACCTCTCACGGCTGCTGCAACTAACCCATTCTCTATGGGAAGGACCTACTACTTCCACTGGGGAATCCCGCCTACCAGTGACCTGCCCTCGTCTCTGCCCGGTCCCATTCACTGACCCGCCTATAAAAACGCCAGTTCTTCTTGCCTTGCTCAGACTCTCCTCCACCACGATGCTGTGAAAAAAAAAACACTAACTCAAGGCCGAGGGAACTGATTACTCATCTTTTTGTATATATTCTACTGTCTTCCTATTATGTCCTAGAATCTGTATGATAAGCCACTGATGGCGAAACGTCCCTACTACAATATAGAAATCCAGATTGTGCACATGTGTCTTAACTTTCCATATGGTCGGTATTTTTATACCTTTCTGCACAACTTGTGCAGACACTGCAACATCATGGAATCTTGGTTCAAGAGACATCTACAAGACCTTCTTCACGGCTGCTGCTGCAACTATACTAACCCCATCTCTTGGGAAGGACCTACTTCCACGGGGGATCCGCCTACCAGTGACTGCCCTCTCTGCTGTCCCGGTCCCATTCACTGACGCCTATAAAATGCGCCAGTCTCTGCCTATGATCCAGACTCTCCTCCAACCACGATGCTGTTAACACTAACTCCAAGGCCGAGGACTGATACCCCTCATCTTTTGTATAATAGTTCTACTGTCCTTCCTATTAGTCCTAGAACTGTATTGATAAAGCCACTGATGCGAAACGTCTAATACAATAAGATAACCAGAAGTTGCACATGTGTCCTTAACTTTCATATTGTCGTATTTTATACCTTTCTTGCACAACTTTTCAGACAACTGCAACATCATGGAATCTTGTTCAGAAGGACATCTACAAGACTTTCTCTTCACGGCTGCTGCAACTTAACCCATCTCTTTGGGAAGGACCTACTTCACTGGGGAATCCCGCCTACCATGACCTGCCCTCGTCTGCTGCCCGTCCCATTCACTGACGCCTATAAAAAGCGCCAGTCTTCTTGCCTTTGCTCCAGAGACCTCCTCCACCAACGATGCCTGTGAACACTACCGCCAAGCAGGACTGATTACCTCATCTTTTGTAATAGTTCTTACTGCTTCCTATTATTCCTAAATCTGTAATGATAAAGCCACTGGATGGCGAAACACTACTACAATAAAGATATCCAGATGTGCACATGTGTCTTCACTTTCATATTGTCGGTATTTTATACCTTTCTTGCCAACTTGTCAGACACTGCAACATCATTGGAATCTTTGGTTCAGAGGACATCTACAAGACCTTCTTCACGGCTTGCTGCAACAAACCCAACTCTTTGGGAAGGAACCCTACTTCCACTGGGGAATCCAGCCTACCAAGTGACTGCCCTCGTCTGCGCCCGTCCCATTCACTGACCGCCAATAAAAAGCGCCAGTCTTCTTTCCTTTGCTCCAGACACACCTTCCGACCACGATGCTGAGTGAACACTAACTCCAAGGCCGAGGGACTGATTACCTCATCTTTTGTATATAGTTCTACTTGTCTTCCTATTATGTCCTAGAATCTGTAATTGATAAAGCCACTGGATGGCGAAACGTCTACTACAATAACGAAAACCAATGTTGCATCATGTGTCTTAACTTTCAATTGTCGGTCTTTTATAACCTTTCTTGCACAACTTGTCAGAACACAGCAACATCAGGAATCTTGGTTCCGAGGACATCTACAAGACCTTCTTCCCACGGCTGCTGCAACTAACCACTCTCTTTGGAAGGACCTACTTCCCTGGGGAATCCCGCCTACCATGAACTGCCCTCGTCTGCTGCCCGTCCATTCCACTGACCCATAAAAAAGCGGCCAGTCTTCTTGCTTTCTCCAGACTCTCCTCCACCACGATGCTGTAACACCTAACTCCAAGGCCGAGGGACTGATTACCTCATCTTTTGTATATATTTCTACTGTCATCCTATTATGTCCTAGAATCTGTATAGATAAAGCCACTGTGATGGCGTAAACGTCAACTACAAAATAAAGATATCTCAGATGTTGCACATGTGTCTTAACTTTCATATGGTCTTACCGAACAACATGTAAGAAGTGATCAAGTCCCAGGACCGAACATTCTAATAAATATTTATAGTGTTTGCTTACGTGACTTCTAAACCATCTTTGTTTTTTACACAATTTCTGAAATTATCATTAACCCATAGTTACTCCAGACAGTTACTATTAAGATTCCTTAATATCAGAGCAATAATCAATATAATCCACATTCATTATTATCATTCTAAACCCAATTCCTCTAACTAATCCTAGTTTAAAGTCCTAAACACCCCTCACTGAGTTAGCAAGAAAACCCACACCTGCCCTGGATAAGGTGAACCCCATCCCTGACATACATGTCATTTCGACCATAGAAGTTGTTCCCAGTTGTCAATGAATGGTACTGCATATCCTTTCAGTGTTATCCAGCCAACAATTAATACCAATTGCTCTTTACAACCATTCATTACCAACACCTCTTCTTGGCAAAATGCAACATAACAGGGCCCCCCCCGCCTTCTTCATATTAGTCTATAGCTGTCCTGAACTTTTCTATCTAATTCCTCACGTCTACGCTTGCCTACATCATTGCCTCCAGCACTGAGGCAAATAATAGGATTGATCCCATTACTGTTTCATGAATGTTCTCAAGCCACTAAAATGTCCTCCATCACAGTCCCCCAGGGAAAGCAAACCCTTTGTCTCCTACTCCTGTCCTGCAACAGAATGCCTACCATGTATCTAACCTGGTATCAACAACAACAACAATATTTTTACCTTCCATACTTGGATTATCTCAAGGAGTATAAGTAACAAAGTCCAAAAGTTATTTTACAGCTCTATACCATCACCTAGTGAGGCTCATTTAGACTAACTGCTCAGTTTTGTCCCCTTACTACAGGATTGATATAGACTCAAATTAGAGATCATACATAAGAACCATAAGAACCATAATAAGAAAAGGAGAAACACTGCAGCAGGCCTGTTGGCCCATACTAGGACTAGGCAGGTCCTTTACAATTCATCTCACTAAAAAAACCATTGCCTAAAAAAATCCCAACCAATTTTCTATGCTACCCAAGAAATAGCACTGATGGTGCAAGTCCCACTCAAATCCAACCCCTCCCACTTCATGTACTATCCAACCTAAATTTGAAACTACCCAAAAGTCCTAGCCTCAATCACCCAAATAGTAGATGTTTCACAACATCAATTACCCTATTTCCAAGCCAATACTTTCCTATGTCTTTCTAATCTAAACTTATCTTATTTAAATCCATTACTGCGGGTTTCTCTCATTTGGAGAGATATCCTCAAGACCTTGTTAATATCCCCTTTATTAATACCTATCTTCCACTTATACACTCAATCAGGTCTCCCCTCAATCTTCGTCTAACAATGAATGTATTTAATGAGTCTCAATCTTTCTTCATAATGAAGATTCTAAAGCTATGTATAATTTAGTCAATATACCAACCTTTACAACTTTACCAACAGCTTAAGGAAGAATTGAGATGGCGAATTTGGAGATTCGGCGACTGACCGAGGAAAACCAAGAAGATTCGTAAGTAGTCCTCCTGTTTTTGATTCCCAGGTCAAGAAGGGAAACTGTCATTGCAGGACACAGGAACAAGTGACGATCAAGAGACGAATGGAAAGGTAGAAACGATGAAGAAGAAAGAGACTGCCGTGGAAACTAGTTGTGGAAAACATCTAATACATTCTCAGTGCAACCCGACGAATGTGAGTCCGCCTACTGGGAACATCCCGATGAACGACACCAAGGAAGGTAAGAATATTGTTTGTTGTTGGGGATAGCCAAGTTAGGTATATGGAAAGGGCGTTCTGGTTGAAGACAGGAGTAGGCGACAGAGAGTATTGCTTTCCTGGTGCTGGATGAGGATATTGTTAGCCGTCTGGATGACATCATGCGAGGTAATGGGAGCAATCCTATTATATGTCTCAGTGCTGAGGCAACGATGTTGGCCGACGTGGAGTGAAGGACCCTGATTACAGGTATAGTCAGCAATAGAAATAATTAGGAGTAAGGTTGGGAAACCCTGTATATGTGGTATTTTGCCAAGGAGATGGGTTGGAAATGAAAGGTTGTCCCAGGGCAAATTGTGTCAATTGCTGGCTGGACAAATACTGTAAGGAAAATGCGGTAACATTCATTGACAACTGGGACCTCTTCTATGGCAGAAATGACATGTATGCCAGGGATGGGGTTCACAGTAGACCACGACATCCTACTCCACAAACTTGATCATTACGGTGTAAGAGGCCATGCACTTGCTTATTTCAAATCTTACATTACTAATAGGTATCAGTATGTCACCATTAAAGACACAGCATCAGCAACACGGCCAATTGATACTGGAGTTCCGCAGGGAAGTGTCCTTGGTCCCCTGCTCTTCCTCATGTACATCAATGACCTTCCAAACGTATCCCAACACCTGAAACCCATTCTCTTTGCTGACGACACGACTTAATGTCATCTCTCACCCTAATCTTGACACCCTCAACACCATTTTGATGAGGAGCTGATCAAAATATCGACTTGATGACAGCCAATAAAACATACGCTTAACACTGACAAAACCTACTGTATATGTTTGGTAGCAGAAGCAGAGATGCACACATTAACATTAAGATTTGACAACATCACGCTAATTACAAGAAATAATGGGGGCAAATTCCTAGGCTTATACCTTGACACCAACTGAATTTCAGCACCCATATCCAGCATATAACCAAAAAGTATCCAAAATGGTTTGGATCCTCTCCAAGTACGATACAACGTGCCCGCAAATGCCATCTCTCACACTATACCACTCACATTATTTATATCCATACCTCACCTATGCTATTTGTGCTTGGGATCAACTGCAGCAAACACACCTAAAGCCAATAATAACCCAACAAAAAGCTGCAGTAAAGAATAATCACTAAAATCCCATCCTGGCAACACACACCTCCCACTCTTCATAGACCTAAACTTACTCCCTGTTCATACATCCACACTTACACGTGTCAATCTACATCTACAGGGCCTAAACTCTATATCAACCTTGACAAAACGCTTTCTTGATAGTTGTGGACAAACCCATCAGGCATAACACCAGTACCCAAACATCTCTATGACATTCCCCGTGTCCGACTAAACCTTTACAAAAATTCAATGTAGAAAGCCACTGGATTGGCGGAAACGTCTACTACCAAAAAGATATCCATATGTTGCACATGTTGTCTTAGACTTTCATATTGTTCGGTATTTATACCTTTCTTGCACAACTTGTCAGACACTGCACATCATGGAAATCTTGTTCAGAGGACATCTACAAGATCCTTCTTCACGGCTGCTGCAACTAACCCATCTCTTTGGGAAGGACCTACTTCCACTGGAATCCCGCCTACCCAGTGTACTGCCCTCGTCGGGCGTGCCCGTCCATTCACTGACGCCTATAAAAAGCGCCAGGTCCTTCTTGCTTGCTCCAGACGCTCCGCCACCACGACTTTGGAACCTTACACCAAGGCCGAGGGACTGCGTACCATCATCTTTTGATATGAGTTCTACTCTGTCTCCTTTAGGCCTAGAATCTGTAATTGATAAAGCCACCTGATGGCGAACGTCTACTACAATAAAGATATCCAGATGTTGCACAATTGTCTTAACTTTCATAATTGTCGTATCTATACCTTTCTGCACAACTTGTCAGACACATGCAACAATCATGGAATCTTGGTTCAGAGGACATCTACAAGACCTTCTTCAAAGGCTTGCTGCAACTAACCACATCTCTTTGGTAAGGACAACTTCCACAGGAAACCGCCTACCAGTGACTGGCCCTCTTCTGCTGCCCGTCCCATTCACTGAACGCCTAAAAAAGCGCCAGTCTTCTTGCCTTGCTCCAGACTCTCGCTCCACCACGATTGCTGTGGAACACTAACTCCAAGGCCGAGGGACTGATTACCTCCTCAATTGTATATAGTTCTACTGCCTTCCTATTGATTTCCTAGAATCTGTATTGATAAAGCCACATGAATGCGCAACTCCTACTACAATAAAGATATCCAGAAGTTGCAACATGTGTCTTAACTTTCATATTGTCGTATTTTATACCTTTCTTGCACAACTTGTCAGACAATGCAACATCTGGAATCTTGGTTCAGAGGACATTCTACAAGACACTTCTCTCTTCACGGCTGCTGCAACTAACCCATCTCTTTGGAAGGACCTACTTCCACTGGGAATCCCCGCCTACCAGTGACTGCCCTACGTCTGCTGCCTAGTCCCATTCACTGACGCCTATAAAAAGCGCCAGTCTCTTTCTTGCCTTGCTCCAGACTCTCCTCCACCACGATGCGGTATAACACTAACTCAGTGCCGAAGGTCGATACCTCATCTTTGTATATAGTTCTAACTGTCTTCCTATTATGTCCCTAGAATCTGTATTGATATAGCCACTGGATGGCGAAACGTCTACTACAATAAAGTATCCAGATGTTGCACATGTGTCTTAACTTTCATATTGTCGGTATTTATACATTTCTTGCACAACTTGTCAGACACCTGCAACATCATGGAATCTTGGTTCAGAGGACAATCTCCAAACCTTCTTCACGGCTGGCTGCAACTAACATCTCTTTGGAAGGTCCTACTCCACTGGGGAAGCCCGCCTACCAGAGACTGCCTCGTCTTCTGCCGTCCCTTTCACTTGACGCCTATTAAAAAGGCGCCATCCTTCATGCTTTTGGCTCCAACTCTCCTCCACCACTATGCAGTGAACACTAACTCCCAAGGCCGAGGGACAGATTACCTCATCTTTGTATAAAGTTTCTACTGTCTTCCCTATTATGTCCTAGAATCTGAATTGATAAAGCCACTGGATGGTGAAACGTCTACTACAATACAATAATCCAGATGTTGCACTGTGTCTTAACTTTCATATTGTCCGGTATTTATACTTTCTTGGCACAACTTGTCAGACACTGCAACATCATGGAATCTTGTGTTCAGAGGACATCTAACAAGACCTTCTTCACGGCTGCTTGCACCTAACCCATCTCTTGAAAGGACCTACTTCCACTGGGGAATCCCGCCTACCAGACTGCCTCGTCTGCTGCCCGATCCATGTTCCACGACGCCTATAAAAAGCGCCAGTCTTCCTGCCTTTGCTCCAGATTCTCCCCACCACGATGCTGTGAACACTAACTCCAAGGCCGAGGGACTGATTACCTCATCTTGTATAATAGTTCTACTGTCTCCTATTATTCCTAGAATCTGGTAATGGATAAAACCACTGGATGGCTAAACGTCTACTACAATAAGATATCCAGATGTTGCACATGTGTCTTAACTTTCATATTGTCGGTATTTTATACCTTTCTTGCACAACTTGTCAGACACTGCAACATCATGGAATCTTGGTTCAGAGACATCTACAAACCTTCTTCCGGCTGCTGCAACTAACCCATCTCTTTGGGAAGGACCTACTTCCACTGGGAATCCCCCTACCATGACTGCCCTCCGTCTGCTGCCCGTCCCCATTCACTGACGCCTATAAAAAAAGCGCCACTCTCTTTTGCCTTTGCTCCGAGACTCCTCACACCACGATTGCTGTGAACACTAACTCCAAGGCCGAGGACTGATCTACCTCACCTTTGTATATAGTTCTACTGTCTTCCTAATATGTCCTAGAATCTGTATTGATAAAGCCACTGATGGCGAAATCGTCTACTAACGTGGTGTGGGGTTGGGTTTATTGGGATTTGGGTGTCTTATTATAAATAAAATCCAGATGTTGCACATGTGTCCCTTAACTTTCATATTGTCGTAATTTTATACCTTTCTTGCACAACTTGTCAGACACTGCAACATCATGGTATCTTGGTCAGAGGACATCTACAAGACCTTCTTCACGGCTTGCTGCAACTAACCCATCTCTTGGGAAGGACCTACTTCCACTGGGAATCCCGCCTACCAGTGACTGCCCTCGACTGCTGCCCGTCCCATTCACTGACGCCTAAAAAACGCCAGTCTTCTTGCTTTGCTCCAGACTCTCCACACCACGATGCAGTGAAACTAACTCCAAGCGAGGGACTGATTACCTCATCATTTGTATATCGTTCTACTGTCTTCCTATAATTTCCCCAAGAATCGTATTGATAAAGCCACATGATGGCAAAACGTCTACTACCATAAAGATATCCAATGTTCACTGTGTCTTACTTTCATATATGTCGGGTATTTTATACCTTCCCTTGCACACTTTTCAACACTGCAACCTCAAGGAAATCTTGGTCAAGGACAACTACAAGAACCTTCTTCCAACGGCTGATGCAACTAACACCCATCTCTTTGGAAGGACCTACTCCACTGGGAATCCGCCTACCATGACTGCTCGTCCTGCTGCCCGTCCCATCACTGACGCCTATATAAGCGCTCAGTCTTCTTGCCTTTGCTCCAGACTCTCCTCCACCACGATGCTTGAACATAACTCCAAGGCCGAGGGACTGATACCTCATCTTTGGATATAGTTCTACTGTCTTCCTATTATGTCCTTAGAATCTGTATTATAAATGCCACTGGATGGCGAAACGTCAACAACAATAAAGAATTAATCCAGATGTTGCACATGTGTCCTTGAACTTTCCATTAGGTCGTATTTTATCCTCTTTCTTGCACAACTTGTCAACACTGCAACATCATGAATCTTGGTTATCTAGACTTCCCTTTAGGAGGTTGGAATTTGTACTCCCGCTACAAGACCTTCTTCACTTAGTCTGCTCAACTATCCATCTATTTGGAAGACCTACTTCCACTGGGAATCCCCCCTACCAGGACTGCCCTCTCTGCTGCCTCGTCCCATTCACTGACGCCTCTAAAAACCCCATCTTCTGCCTTTGCTCCAGACTCCTCCTCCAATCCACGATGCTGTGAACACAACTCCAAGGGCCAGGGACTGATTACCTCACTTTTGTATATATCTACTGTCTTCCTATTATGTCCTAGAATCTAGTGATAAAGCCACGATGGCGAAACGCTATACTACAAAAAGATATCCAGATGTTCACATGTGTCTTAACTTCATATTGTCGTATTTATACCTTCCTGCACAACTGTTCAGACACTGCAACATCATAGGAATCTTGTTCAGAGGACATACTACAAACCATCTTCACGGACGGCTGCTGCAACTAAAACCCATCAGCGAATTGTGAAGGAACCTACTTCCACTGGGAATCCGCCACCAGTGACTGCCCTCGTCTGCTGCCCTCCCATTCACTGACGCCTATAAAAAGCGCCAGTCTTCTTGCCCTTGTGCTCCAGACTCTCCTGCGCCACCACGATGCAGTGAACACTAACTCCAAGGCCGAGGGACTGATTACCTCATCTTTTTGTATATAGTTCTAACTGTCTTCCTATTATGTCCAGAATCTATTGATAAAGCCACTGATGGCGAAACGTCTACTACAATAAAGATATCCAGATGTTGCACATGTGTCTTAAACTTTCATATCTGTCCGGTTATTTTATACCTTTCTTGCAACAACTTGTCAGACACTGCAACATCATGGCATCTTGGTTCAGAGGTCATCTAAAAGACCTTCTCACGCTGGCCTGCAACTAACCCATCTCTTTGGAAGACCTACTCCACTGGGGGAATCCCGCCACCAGTGACTGACCCTCCGTTTCCTGCTGCCCGTCCCATTCACTGAACCTATAAAAAGCGCCAGTCTTCTTGCCTTTGCTCCAGACTCTCCTCCACCACGTGATGCTGTGAACACTAACTCCAAGGGCCGAGGACTGTTACCTCATCTTTGTATATAGTTCTACTGTCTTCCTATTATGTCCTATACTCTGTATTGGGAGAAAGCCACGGATGGCGATACGTCTACTACAATAAAGATATCCCAGGATGTTGCACATGTGTCCTTAACTTTCATATTGTCCGTATTTATACCTTTCTTGCACAACTTGTCAGAAACACTGCAACATCATGGAATCTTGGTTCAAGGACATCTACAAAGACCTTCTTCAACGGCTGCTGCAAACTAACCCAGCTCTTTGGAAGGACCTACTTCCACTGGGGGAATCCCGCCCTACCAGTGACTGCCCTCGACTGCTGCCCGTCCCATTCACGACGCCTATAAAAAGCGCCATTCTTCTTGCCTTTGCTCCAGACTCTCCTCACACCACGTTGCTGTGAACACTAACTCCAAGGCCGAGGACTGATTACCTCTCTTTGTAAATAGTTCTACTGTCTTCCTATTAATGTCCTAGAATCTGTATTGATAAAGGCGCACTGGATGCGAAACGCTACAACAATAAAGATATCCAGATGTTGCACATGTGTCTTAACTTTCATATTGTCGGTATTTTATACCTTTCTTGCACAACTTGTTCAGACCACGTGCAACATCATGGAATCTTGGTTCAAGACATCAACAAGACCTTCTCACGGCTGCTCAAACTAACCCATCTCTTGGGAAAGGACCTACTTCCACTGGGGAATCCCGCCTACCAGTGACTGCCCTCGTCTGCTGCCCGTCCCTTCACTGACGCCTATAAAAAGCGCAGTCTTCTTTGCCTTTGCTCCAGATCTCCTCCACCACGATGCCTGAGAACACAAACTCCAAGGCCGAGACTGATTACCTCATCTTTTGTATACTAGTTCTACTGTCCCTCCTATTAATGTCCCGAGAATCTTGTATTGTAAAGACACTGGATGCGAAACGCTACTACAATAAAGATATCCAGATGTTGCCACATGGGAAGGTTCCGTTCAGTATTGTCGTATTTTTATACCTTTCTTGCACAAGCTTGTCAGACTCTCAACATCATGGAATTCTGGTTCAGAGACATCTACAGACCTTCTTCACGGCTGCTGCAGACTAACCCATCTCTTTGGAAGACCTACTTTCACTGGGGAATCCCGCCTACCAGTGACTGCCCATCGCTGCTGTATCCGTCCCATTCCACGTGACGCTATAAAAAGCGCCAGTCTTCTTGCCCTTTGCTCCCGACTCTCCTTCCACACGATGCTGTGAACACCTAACCTCCAGCCGAGGGACGATTACCTCATCTTTTGTATATAGTTTCTATCTGTCTTCCTATTTATGTCCCTAAATCTTGATTGATAAAGTCACTGATGCGAACCGTCTACTACAATAAAGATATCCAGATGTTGCACATGTGTCTAAACTTTCATATTTCGTATTTTTAATACCTTTCTTGCAATCAACTTGTCAGACACGGCAACATCATCGGAATCTTGGTTTCAGAGGACATCTACAAGAACCTTCTCAACGGCTGCTGCAACTAACCCATCTCTTTGGAATGACCCTACTTCCACTGGGGAAACCGCCGACCAGTGACCTGCCTCGTCTGCTGCCCGTCCCATACACTGAACGCCATAAAAGCGCCAGTCTTCTTGCCTTTGCTAACAGACTCTCCCCACCACACGATGCTGTGAACACTAACTCCAAGGCCGAGGACGATTACCTCATCTTTTGTATATAGTTCTACTGTCTCTCTATTAGATCCTAAATCTGTATTATAAAGCACTTGATCGAAACGTCTACTACAAATAAAGATATCCAGATTTGCACATGTTCTTAACTTTCATATTCGGTATTTTATACCTTTCTTGCACAACTTGTCAGACACTGCAACATCATGGAATCTGGTTCAGAGGACATCTACAAGACCTCTTCCCCCCTTCCCCCCCCCCCACGCTTGCTGCATCCTAACGCCATCCTTTGGAAGAACCTACTTCCCACTGGGAATCCGCCTACCATGACTGCCCTCGTCCTGCTGCCGTACCATTTCACTGATGCCTATAAAAAGCGCCAGTCTCTTTGCCTTTGCTCCCGACACTCCTCCACCACGATGCTGTGAACATCTACTCCAAGCCGAGGGACTGATTAACCTCATCTTTTGTATATAGTTCTACGTCCTTCCTATTATGTCCTAGAATCTGTATTGATAAAGCCACTGATGGCGAAACGTCTACTACAATAAAGATATCCAGAGAATGGTTGCACAATGTGTCCTTAACTTTCATATTGTCGGTATTTTATACCTATCTTGCACAACTTGTTCAGACACTGCAACATCATGGAATCTTGGTTCTGAGGACATCACAAGACCTCTCACGGCTGCTTGCAATCTAACCCATCCTCTTTAGGAAGACCTACTTCCACTTGGGAATCCGCCTACCAGTGACCTGCCCACGTCTGCAGCCCGTCCCATTTCACTGACGCCTGATAAAAGCGCCTCAGTCTTCTGCCTTGCTCCAGACTCTCCTCCACCACGATGCTGTGGAACACTAACTCCAAGGCCGAGGACTGATTACCTCATCTTTTGTATATAGTTCTACTGTCTTCCTATTTGCCCTAGAATCTATTGATAAAGCCACTGGATGGCGAAACGTCTACTACAATAAAGACTCTAGATGTTGCACATGTTACTTAACTTTCATATTGTCCGGTATTTTATACCTTTCTTGGCACAACTTGTCAGACACTGCAACACATCATGAATCTTGGTTCAGAGACATCTACAAGACCTTCTTCACGGCTGCTGCAATTAACTCATCTCTTTGGGAAGGACCTACTTCCCACTGGGGAATCCGCCTACCATGACTGCCCTCGTCTGCTGCCCGTCACCCATTCACTGAACGCCATAAAAAGGCGCCATCTTCTTGCCTTGCCCAGACTCTCCTCCACCCACGATGCAGTGAACACTAACTCAGGCCGAGGACTGATTACCTCATCTTTTGTATATAGTTCTACTGTCCTTCCTATTATGTCCTAGAATCTGTATGAATAAAGCACTGATGGCGAAACGTCAACTACAATAAGATTATCCAGATGTTGCACATTTCTTAACTTTCATATGTCGTATTTTATACCTTTCTTGCACAACTGTCACACACAGCAACACATGGAATCTTGGTTCAGAGGACATCTCACAAGACCTTCTTCACGGCTTGCTGCAACTAACCCATCTCTTTTGGAAGGAACCTACTTCCACTGGTGAATCCCGCCTACCAGTGACTGCCCCTCGTCTGCCAGCCCGTCCCATTCACGACGCCTATAAAAAGCCGCCAGTCTTCTTGCCTTTGCTTCCAACTCTCCTCCACCACGATGCTGTTGAACACAAACTCCAAGCCGAGGGACTGATTACTCATCTTTTGTGTATAAGTTTCTACTGTTCTCCTATTATGTCCTAGAATCTGTATGATAAAAGCCACTGGATGGCGAAACGTCTACTACAATAAAATATCATCCAGATGTTGCACATGTGTCTTAACTTTCCATATTGTCCGTATTTTATACCTTTCTTGCACAACTTGTCAGACAACTGCAAACATCATGGAATCTTGGTTCAAGGACATCTACAAGAACCTTCTCACGCCAGCTGCAACTAACCCATCCTGGGAAGGACCTACTTCCACTGGGAATCCCGCCTACCAGTGACTGCCCTCGTCTGCCTGCCCGTCCCAATTCACTGACGCCTATAAAAAAAGCGCCAAGTCTTCTTCCTTTGCTCCCAACTCTCTCCACACGATGCTGTGAACACTACTTTCCAAGGCGAGGACACATTACCTCATCCTTTTGTATATAGTTCTACTGTCTTCCTATTATGTCCTAGAATCTGTATGATAAAGCCTCTGGATGGCGAAAAAACGTCTAATACAATAAAGATATCCAGATGTTGCACAGGTGTCTTAAACTTTCATATTGTCGGTATTATATACCTTTCTTGCAACAACTTGGTCAGATCACTGGCAACATTCATGAACTTGGTACAGAGGAACCTCAACAAGTACCTTCTTCAACACGCTGCTGCAACTATAACCCATCGTCTTTGGGAGGACCTACTTCCACTGGGGAATCCCGCCTACCAGTGACTGCCCTCGTCGCTGGCCCGTCCCATTCACTGGACGCCTATAAAAAGCGCCAGTCGTCTTGCCTTTGCTCAGACTCTCCTCCACCACGATGCTGTGAACCTAACTCAAACCGAGGGGACCTGATTACCTCTCTTTTGTATATAGTTCTAACTGTCTTCCTATTATGTCCTAGAATCTGTATTGATAAAGCCACTGGATTGGCGAAACGTCTACTACAATAAAGATATACAGATGTTGCACATGTTTCTTAACTTCATATTGTCGGTATTTTATACCTTTCTGCACAACTTGTCAGACCACTGCAACATCTGGAATGCTTGGTTCATAGGACATCCTACAAGACTCTCACGGCTGTCTGCAACAACCCCATCTCTTTGGAAGACCTACTTCCACTGGAATCCGCCTACGACATGACTGCCCCCTCTGCGCTGCCCGTCCCATTCACGTGACGCCTATAAATAAAGCGCCAGTCTTCTGCCTTTGCTCCAGACTCTCCTCCACCACGATGCTGAGAACACTAACTCCAAGGCCGAGGACTGATTAACCTCATCTTTTGTATATAGTTCCTACTGTCTTCCATATGTCCTAGAATCTGTATTGATAAAGCACTGGATGACGAAACGTCTACTACAATAAAGAATATCCAGATGTTGCATCATGATGTCATAACTTTCATATTGTCGGTATTTTATACCTTTCTTTGCACAACTTGTCAGACACGCAACATCATGGAACTTGGTTCAGAGGACATCTACAAACCTTCTTCACGCTGCTGCAACTAACCCATCTCTTTGGGAAGGACCTACTTCCACTGGGGAATCCCGCCTACCAGTGACGCCCCTCGTCTGCATGCCGTCCCATTCACTGACGCCTATAAAAAGCGCCAGTCCTTCCTTGCCTTTCTCCAGACTCCCTCCACCACGATGCTGTGAAACACAACTCAAGCCGAGGACTGATTGACCTTCATCCTTTTGTTATAGTTCTTAACTGTCTTCCTATTCTGTCCTAAACTGTATTGATAAAGCCAATGGATGGCGAAACGTCTACTACAAATAAAGATATCCAATGTTGCACATGTGTCTTAACTTTCATATGGTCGTATTTTATCCTTTCCCTGCACAACTTGTCAGACACTGCAACATCATGGAATCTTGGTTCAGAGGACATCTACAAGACCTTCTTCACGGCTGCTGCAACTAACCCATCTCTTTGGGAAGACCTACTTTCCACTGGGAAGCCCGCCAACCAGTGACCTGCCTCTCGTCTTGCTGCCCTCCCATTCAACTGACTCCTATAAAAAGCGCCAGTCTCTTGCCTTTGCTCCAGACTCACTCCACCACGATGCTGTGAACACTAACTCGCAAGGCCGAGGGACTGGATTACCATCATCTTTTTGTATATAGTTCTACTGTCTTCCTATTATGTCCTAGAATCTGTATTGATAAAGCCACTGGATGGCGAAACGTCCTACTACATAAAGATACCAGATGTTGCACATGGTTGTCCTTAACTTTCATATTGTCGTATTTATAACCTTTCTTGCACAACACTTGTCAGAACACTGCAAACATCCATGGAATCTTGGTTCAGAGGACATCTTAAAAGACCTTCTCACGGCTGCTGCAACTAACCCATCTCTTGGGAAGGACCTCTTCCACTGGGGAATTCCAGCCTACCAGTGACTGCCCTCGTCTGCTCCCCGTCCCATTCACTGACGCCTATAAAAAGCGCAGTCTTCTTGCCTTGCTCCAGACGCTATCCACCTCACGATGCTGTGAACACTAACTCCAAGCCCGAGGACTGATACCTCATCTTTTGTATATAGTTCTACGTCTTCCTATTATGGTCCTAGAATCTGTATTGATAAAGCCACTGGAAGGAGAAACGTCTACTACAATAAAAGATATCCAGCTGTTGCACAGTGTCCTTAACTTTCATATTGTCGTATTTTTATAACCTTTCTTGCAACAACTTGTCAACCCTGAAACATCTGGAGTCTTGGTTCAGTAGGACATCTACAAGACTTCTTCACGCTGCTGTCAACTAACCCATCTCATTGGGAAGGACCTACTTCCACTGGGGAATCCCGCTACCATGACTGCCCTCGACTGCTGCCCGTCCCCTCATCTGACATCCTATAAAAAGCGCCAGTTCTTCTTGCCTTTGCTCCGACTCCTTCCTCCACCTCGATGCTGTGAACACTACTCCAAGCCGAGGGACTGATTACCTCATCTTTTGAGTATATAGTTTCCTACTGTCTTCTATTTGTCCTAGAATCTGTATTGATAAAGCCACTGGAGGGCGAAACGTCTACTAACAATAAAGATATCCAATGTTGCACATGTGTCTTAGACTTCATATTGTCGTAATTTTAATACCTTTCTTGCACAATCTTGACGACACTGCAACATCATGGAATCTTGGTTCAGAGACATCTACAAGACCTCTCACGGCTGCTGCAACTAACCCATTCTCTATGGGAAGGACCTACTACTTCCACTGGGGAATCCCGCCTACCAGTGACCTGCCCTCGTCTCTGCCCGGTCCCATTCACTGACCCGCCTATAAAAACGCCAGTTCTTCTTGCCTTGCTCAGACTCTCCTCCACCACGATGCTGTGAAAAAAAAAACACTAACTCAAGGCCGAGGGAACTGATTACTCATCTTTTTGTATATATTCTACTGTCTTCCTATTATGTCCTAGAATCTGTATGATAAGCCACTGATGGCGAAACGTCCCTACTACAATATAGAAATCCAGATTGTGCACATGTGTCTTAACTTTCCATATGGTCGGTATTTTTATACCTTTCTGCACAACTTGTGCAGACACTGCAACATCATGGAATCTTGGTTCAAGAGACATCTACAAGACCTTCTTCACGGCTGCTGCTGCAACTATACTAACCCCATCTCTTGGGAAGGACCTACTTCCACGGGGGATCCGCCTACCAGTGACTGCCCTCTCTGCTGTCCCGGTCCCATTCACTGACGCCTATAAAATGCGCCAGTCTCTGCCTATGATCCAGACTCTCCTCCAACCACGATGCTGTTAACACTAACTCCAAGGCCGAGGACTGATACCCCTCATCTTTTGTATAATAGTTCTACTGTCCTTCCTATTAGTCCTAGAACTGTATTGATAAAGCCACTGATGCGAAACGTCTAATACAATAAGATAACCAGAAGTTGCACATGTGTCCTTAACTTTCATATTGTCGTATTTTATACCTTTCTTGCACAACTTTTCAGACAACTGCAACATCATGGAATCTTGTTCAGAAGGACATCTACAAGACTTTCTCTTCACGGCTGCTGCAACTTAACCCATCTCTTTGGGAAGGACCTACTTCACTGGGGAATCCCGCCTACCATGACCTGCCCTCGTCTGCTGCCCGTCCCATTCACTGACGCCTATAAAAAGCGCCAGTCTTCTTGCCTTTGCTCCAGAGACCTCCTCCACCAACGATGCCTGTGAACACTACCGCCAAGCAGGACTGATTACCTCATCTTTTGTAATAGTTCTTACTGCTTCCTATTATTCCTAAATCTGTAATGATAAAGCCACTGGATGGCGAAACACTACTACAATAAAGATATCCAGATGTGCACATGTGTCTTCACTTTCATATTGTCGGTATTTTATACCTTTCTTGCCAACTTGTCAGACACTGCAACATCATTGGAATCTTTGGTTCAGAGGACATCTACAAGACCTTCTTCACGGCTTGCTGCAACAAACCCAACTCTTTGGGAAGGAACCCTACTTCCACTGGGGAATCCAGCCTACCAAGTGACTGCCCTCGTCTGCGCCCGTCCCATTCACTGACCGCCAATAAAAAGCGCCAGTCTTCTTTCCTTTGCTCCAGACACACCTTCCGACCACGATGCTGAGTGAACACTAACTCCAAGGCCGAGGGACTGATTACCTCATCTTTTGTATATAGTTCTACTTGTCTTCCTATTATGTCCTAGAATCTGTAATTGATAAAGCCACTGGATGGCGAAACGTCTACTACAATAACGAAAACCAATGTTGCATCATGTGTCTTAACTTTCAATTGTCGGTCTTTTATAACCTTTCTTGCACAACTTGTCAGAACACAGCAACATCAGGAATCTTGGTTCCGAGGACATCTACAAGACCTTCTTCCCACGGCTGCTGCAACTAACCACTCTCTTTGGAAGGACCTACTTCCCTGGGGAATCCCGCCTACCATGAACTGCCCTCGTCTGCTGCCCGTCCATTCCACTGACCCATAAAAAAGCGGCCAGTCTTCTTGCTTTCTCCAGACTCTCCTCCACCACGATGCTGTAACACCTAACTCCAAGGCCGAGGGACTGATTACCTCATCTTTTGTATATATTTCTACTGTCATCCTATTATGTCCTAGAATCTGTATAGATAAAGCCACTGTGATGGCGTAAACGTCAACTACAAAATAAAGATATCTCAGATGTTGCACATGTGTCTTAACTTTCATATGGTCTTACCGAACAACATGTAAGAAGTGATCAAGTCCCAGGACCGAACATTCTAATAAATATTTATAGTGTTTGCTTACGTGACTTCTAAACCATCTTTGTTTTTTACACAATTTCTGAAATTATCATTAACCCATAGTTACTCCAGACAGTTACTATTAAGATTCCTTAATATCAGAGCAATAATCAATATAATCCACATTCATTATTATCATTCTAAACCCAATTCCTCTAACTAATCCTAGTTTAAAGTCCTAAACACCCCTCACTGAGTTAGCAAGAAAACCCACACCTGCCCTGGATAAGGTGAACCCCATCCCTGACATACATGTCATTTCGACCATAGAAGTTGTTCCCAGTTGTCAATGAATGGTACTGCATATCCTTTCAGTGTTATCCAGCCAACAATTAATACCAATTGCTCTTTACAACCATTCATTACCAACACCTCTTCTTGGCAAAATGCAACATAACAGGGCCCCCCCCGCCTTCTTCATATTAGTCTATAGCTGTCCTGAACTTTTCTATCTAATTCCTCACTTCTACGCTTGCCTACATCATTGCCTCCAGCACTGAGGCAAATAATAGGATTGATCCCATTACTGTTCATGATGTTCTCAAGCCAGCTAACAATGTCCTCCATCACAGTCCCCCAGGGAAAGCAAACCCTTTGTCTCCTACTCCTGTCCTGCAACAGAATGCCCTATCCATGTATCTAACCTGGCTATCAACAACAACAACAATATTCTTACCTTCCTTACTTGGATTTATCTCAAGGAGTATAAGTAACAGAAGTCCAAAAGTTATTTTACAGCTCTATACATCACTAGTGAGGCCTCATTTAGACTAACTGCTCAGTTTTGTCCCCTTACTACAGGATTGATATAGACTCAAATTAGAGATCATACATAAGAACCATAAGAACCATAATAAGAAAAGGAGAAACACTGCAGCAGGCCTGTTGGCCCATACTAGGACTAGGCAGGTCCTTTACAATTCATCTCACTAAAAAAACCATTGCCTAAAAAAATCCCAACCAATTTTCTATGCTACCCAAGAAATAGCACTGATGGTGCAAGTCCCACTCAAATCCAACCCCTCCCACTTCATGTACTATCCAACCTAAATTTGAAACTACCCAAAAGTCCTAGCCTCAATCACCCAAATAGTAGATGTTTCACAACATCAATTACCCTATTTCCAAGCCAATACTTTCCTATGTCTTTCTAATCTAAACTTATCTTATTTAAATCCATTACTGCGGGTTTCTCTCATTTGGAGAGATATCCTCAAGACCTTGTTAATATCCCCTTTATTAATACCTATCTTCCACTTATACACTCAATCAGGTCTCCCCTCAATCTTCGTCTAACAATGAATGTATTTAATGAGTCTCAATCTTTCTTCATAATGAAGATTCTAAAGCTATGTATAATTTAGTCAATATACCAACCTTTACAACTTTACCAACAGCTTAAGGAAGAATTGAGATGGCGAATTTGGAGATTCGGCGACTGACCGAGGAAAACCAAGAAGATTCGTAAGTAGTCCTCCTGTTTTTGATTCCCAGGTCAAGAAGGGAAACTGTCATTGCAGGACACAGGAACAAGTGACGATCAAGAGACGAATGGAAAGGTAGAAACGATGAAGAAGAAAGAGACTGCCGTGGAAACTAGTTGTGGAAAACATCTAATACATTCTCAGTGCAACCCGACGAATGTGAGTCCGCCTACTGGGAACATCCCGATGAACGACACCAAGGAAGGTAAGAATATTGTTTGTTGTTGGGGATAGCCAAGTTAGGTATATGGAAAGGGCGTTCTGGTTGAAGACAGGAGTAGGCGACAGAGAGTATTGCTTTCCTGGTGCTGGATGAGGATATTGTTAGCCGTCTGGATGACATCATGCGAGGTAATGGGAGCAATCCTATTATATGTCTCAGTGCTGAGGCAACGATGTTGGCCGACGTGGAGTGAAGGACCCTGATTACAGGTATAGTCAGCAATAGAAATAATTAGGAGTAAGGTTGGGAAACCCTGTATATGTGGTATTTTGCCAAGGAGATGGGTTGGAAATGAAAGGTTGTCCCAGGGCAAATTGTGTCAATTGCTGTGGACAAATACTGTAAGGAAAATGCGGTAACATTCATTGACAAACTGGGACCTCTTTCTATGGCAGAAATGACATGTATGCCAGGGATGGGGTTCACAGTAGACCACGACATCCTACTCCACAAACTTGATCATTACGGTGTAAGAGGCCATGCACTTGCTTATTCAAATCTTACATTACTAATAGGTATCAGTATGTCACCTTAAAGACACAGTCATCAGCAACACGGCCAATTGATACTGGAGTTCCGGAAGACAGAAGAGTCCTTGGTCCCCTGCTCTTCCTCAATGTACATCAATGACCTTCCAAACGTATCTCAACACCCTGAAACCCATTCTCTTTTGCTGACAGACACGACTTAATGTCATCTCTCACCCTAATCTTGACACCCTCAACACCATTTTGATGAGGAGCTGATCAAAATATCGACTTGATGACAGCCAATAAAACATACGCTTAACACTGACAAAACCTACTGTATATGTTTGGTAGCAGAAGCAGAGATGCACACATTAACATTAAGATTTGACAACATCACGCTAATTACAAGAAATAATGGGGGCAAATTCCTAGGCTTATACCTTGACACCAACTGAATTTCAGCACCCATATCCAGCATATAACCAAAAAGTATCCAAAATGGTTTGGATCCTCTCCAAGTACGATACAACGTGCCCGCAAATGCCATCTCTCACACTATACCACTCACATTATTTATATCCATACCTCACCTATGCTATTTGTGCTTGGGATCAACTGCAGCAAACACACCTAAAGCCAATAATAACCCAACAAAAAGCTGCAGTAAAGAATAATCACTAAAATCCCATCCTGGCAACACACACCTCCCACTCTTCATAGACCTAAACTTACTCCCTGTTCATACATCCACACTTACACGTGTCAATCTACATCTACAGGGCCTAAACTCTATATCAACCTTGACAAAACGCTTTCTTGATAGTTGTGGACAAACCCATCAGGCATAACACCAGTACACAAACATCTCTATGACATTCCCCGTGTCCGACTAAACCTTTACAAAAATTCAATGTATGTCAAAGGCCCTAAAATCTGGAATACCCTACCTGAGAACTCTAGAACTGCAGACACATTCATCACCTTCAAAACTACCATTAGAAAACATCTTATCTCCCTGATACACCCCGTCAACTAACTACACGAATACCACCTGGTGGTTCACACTTACACTCACTCACTCATTTGACCATAAACAGAAATATTAATCTCAATCTTAAAATAATGAATCCTGTGATACTCCAATACTGAAACTATGTACTGTGCCAAAACAAAAGCATTCACATTGCTAAACTCACAAACTAGTATTTAGTCACTTAGCCATAATACCAACTTACCTCATAATTTGTAATATTTTACAATTAAGAATAAAACTAAGTCTGCCCGAAATGCCTAGCTATGCTAAGCGTTCTAGTGGTACACTCTGTAATCACTATTTTACAACATGTAAACCACACAATAACCAAATTTCTGTAAAATCAACATTGTAATCCTTATAGAGAATAAACTTTGAATTTGAATTTGAATTTGAAAACTCCGTTGCCAAACATGTTTCCAACATCTTTTCCAATACATCATTCCAAGTATCTACCTCCACAACCACGACCATCAAGGACATCACCAGTAGTAGACAGGACAAGCCTCCATCCTCTGCAGGGGTATACATAATCCCTTGTAATGACTGCAACAAATTATATGTGGGCAAAACATCAAGAGACCTCCAAACACGTATTTCAGAACATCAATATGCAAGCAGGACTGACGATACAAGGAATGCCTGTGTACAACATCGCAATTCACACAACCATTTAATTAACTACAGAAACTCAAGACTTATCGCCACAGAAGACAACACTCAATACCGAAGAATCCTGGAATCATCGCTTATCTCTAAAACCCAAAACAATTTCAACCAGAACAACGGCTTCTATAACATAGCTGAACCACTCGCCAAGAAACTTCTTCATCGCTATCCCACATAAGAACATAGAACACTGCAGAAGGTCTACTCACAACTTGTCCAATACCCCTGCCAAGCTACCCAAGACTCTATAACCCCACTCGGTAGATCATCAGATGCAGCATTCTCCACCTGACCTCAACATTCTGAACATGACTATAAATACTCCCGTACCTTCCACCCCAGGTAGATCTGTGTATGACTTGAAAAAGCCCACTGTGTGGGTGAAACGTTGTCAATAAAGGATCACATTATACTGCATATGTGTTTATATTTCCACTTGATAAACTACAGAGACTCAAGACTTATCGCCATAGAAGACAACACTCAATACAGAAGAATCCTGGAATCATCACTTATTTCTATATCCGACAACTTCAACCAGAATAGTGGCTTCTATAACATAGCTGAACCACTTGCCAAGAAACTTCTTCATCGCTATCCCACATAAGAACACTGTAGAAGGTCTGCTCACAAACTTATCCAATCTCCTTTCCAAGCTACCCAAGATTTTAGATTCTATAACCCCACTCGGTACATCATCATATGCAGCATTCTCCACCTGACCTCAGCATTCTGAACCTGACTATAAATACTCGCGTTCTTTCCACCCCAGGTGGAAGTACATAGTACACACACTACCCACTCAGTTCACGGAGTTCACTACCTTATTACAAGATAGGCGCATGGCTTCTGCCGAAAAGAAGAGGCCACGATGCTCCATGAACACGACGGAGGACTCGGATTTGGAAATGTGGGGCGCAATTCTAGCAAAGAAGTTGCGAGAGGAAGAGGAAGATCCTGCTCACATTGTAGCAGATCTGACAGTTCCAACCATGGAGCCAGCGACAATGGAAAAAGGGGAGGAAATAAACACCCCAACCCCCAAAAACCAAGAGGGATGGAACACTGTGGACAACAAGAAGAAGTGCCGTCCGCCCAAGGAGCAGGCAAACCAGCTCAACCGACCTGGCAAATTCAAGGTGAAGTCTTACGGGGACCACAGAACCCACTATGGCGTTGTTTCATACCTGGAATCACGACACAACCTGAAGTTCAAGATATGGTTCAACTTGAGGGGATAACCAATATTGACTCCTCTCAACAAGGAAATGTATACAACCTTGAAAAGAGTCATGGAGACAGATCGCTCATTCACCCTGGAGGAACTGGACTCTCGGCAGAAAATCACCAAGGGTGTAGTGATGCGATACCCACTGATGATGCCCATCGAGGCAGTAGCAGCTCACCCCAGTGTGGTGTCAGCTCAACGTCTCAAGGCAAAGACGGCAGGCAATGCACCAACCCGACAGGTCCTCATTCAGCATGTAGGACCACTGCCATCCCAGCTGGGCCTCGGTTCTTGGGGCAAGTATGATGTCAGGACCTTCACAGCAGAACCAGTTCGCTGTTTCAAGTGTCAGCGTTATGGACACCTGGGTGCACTCTGTCCAAACAGAGTAATCTGCGGTGTCTGCAGCCAGCACCACCCTACCAAGGAATGCATCACCAAGCTGAAAAATGCATCGCCACCCACTCCACAATGCCCGAACTGCAGGCAGAAACATCATGCCTGGAATCCTCGATGCCCCGAGAGGCTCGCCAGAATTCAAGGAGTCTGGAAGACGCCAAAAACACGGCAACAGGCTACGACGGATCATCACTCTCAGCAGACGATGGGTGCAGAGAACGCTGCCATACCGCAGATCTCTCAGCAGCTAACCCAAGTCAATGCTCAGGAATTCCCAACCCTCGAAGTCTCAACCAGACGTCAAGGTCAAGAACCTCCTGCACCACTACCTCAACGAAGAAACAGAAACAAGAGGAACAGGAGGCATCAACAGGGTGCATCTGGTCAATGAGATCAGCAGGTGGCACTAAACGAGCCCCCACCGGCCATAGCACGACAACGCAGGCACTCCTTACCTGGCACAGGCGCTTTGCAGACTCAACTGGCACCTCACCAGCAGATCCTGGCTACCCAACAGCAACAGACCACAGCGCATACAATAAAGAAATCCAACCCTCAGCAGTCCCTACAGACCACAACAGCCCAGACAATATCCACTGTTTTGAACCCAACCCCAAATCAGGCTCTCACCAGGGAGGATCTCGTAGCACTCATCAAGGTGTTCACGGATCTTATTTGCAACACAATCAACTCCACGGAACAACAGAGCACATTCCGGCAGATGGTCAATACGCTCCTGAGAGTGTGCTTGCTGACCGAGGAGGAGACAGTGGATGTCATGAATTTGCAGGTTCTCAGAGAGGGCAGGACTCAGTCTCCAGCTCAGGAAACAACAGCGACGGAATAACCTCGGTACCAAATCACACCCTCAAGGTTCTACAATGGAACATTCAGGGCCTAAGGAGCAAACAGCACCTCTTGCTGGAGGCAGTAATTCGGGATCGGGTTGACATCGTCTTGCTACAAGAAACAGTGTACCACCATCCATCGGCTTCGTTTGGGCTTTCCCACAGCCAAGATGATGGTAGACAAGGCTGAGGAGGAGATGTGCCAGTACTGTCAGCACGTTGTCCAGCGGCCCCTAACACACTATCTTCTAGAGTGTGAAGCTACTGAGACACTCTGCAGGCAACTAGGGGTGATATTCCCTCCTGAAGAGGACCCAGAGATGACTGCGGCCACACTAGTGTACCATGGGGTCAACGAACCAGACAAGCTGTTACCTGTGATAATGACATATCCTCCTCCTCTCTAGTGTCCATAGTTACATATGGTGTCGCTTATGAGATGCACCAGTTGAACTGACCAGAGGGGCGCTTGAGCAGCATGCATCGCATCATTGTGGAAATCTTTCTCCATCGGGAGCCAGAGACGGGTCATCGTAAGATTGGGACCCGTGCCAGGACTATAGTCTTGGCGAACATTATACATACATACATACACCCCAGGTAGTTCTGTTTGTGACTTGAAAAAGCCCAATGTGTGGGCGAAACGTAGTCAATAAAGGATCACGTTATACTGCATATGTGTTTATATTTCCAAAAGTTATCTTACAGCTCTATTCATCACTAGTGAGGCCTCATTTAGATTATGCTGCTCAGTTTTGGTCCCCTTACTACAGGATGGATATAGACTCATTAGAGAACATACAGAGAAGAATGACTAAAATGATTTAAAGTGTAAGAAACCTCCCGTATGAAGAGAGACTCAAAGCCTTAAATCTCCACTCTCTGGGGAGGCGTAGAATGAGGGGAGATATCATTGAAGTGTATAAGTGGATGACGGGCATAAACAAAGGAGATATTGTAATAAAGTTGGTAGAATTACCGACAATATGTAAAGTAAAAGGACACAAGTGCAACTAATGTGACATTTTATTGTGGCAACGTTTCGCTCTCCAGGAGCTTTATCAAGCCATTACAAACAATACATGGACACAGAGGGTATATAAAGGCTAAGAGTGAGGTGCAATACTGTAATAAAGTTGGTAGAATTACCGACAATATGTAAAGTAAAAGGACACAAGTGCAATTAATGTGATATTTTATTGTGGCAACGTTTCGCTCTCCAGGAGCTTTATCAAGCCATTACAAACAATACATGGACACAGAGGGTATATAAAGGCTCAGAGTGAGGTGCAATACTAGTGAGGTACCATTTCGATGTTCACTAGTGGCGGTGGTAGTAGTAGTAGTAGAAGTAGTAGCAGTAGTAGTAGTAGTAGTAGTAGTAGTAGTAGTAGTAGTAGTAGTAGTAGTAGTAGTAGTAGTAGTAGTAGTAGTAGTAGTGACAAAAGTAATACAATATGGTAGAGCAATTAATTCGTACATGAGTAAAAGGATATAAAAGCTATTACTTGGGTAACATAAAAATAGTTTGGACAAATATAGAGTGGTACGGCTTGCCAAAAACTCACAAGCCAAGTATCCCACTGAGGCCCATATCCTCGGGAATAGGCAGTGCTCCCCACCAGCTCTCAGGAATTCTCGCTAAACACCTCTCTAAACTCTTGGGCACTATCAGTCCAGCACATCTCAAACACTCGGGTGATCTTCTCAATCACATTCGCAACATCAACATCAGGAACAAGAAACTTTCCAGCCTTGACGTAACTTCCCTATTCACCAAAGTACCTACTACACAAGCCATCGATCTCTTGCGCAGGAAAATTGACGATTCATTTGATCTTCCCATTCCAGCCAGCGATTTCATCGACCTTCTTGAACTATGTGTTGGCTTTACGTGTTTCTCTTTCGAAAACCACCTCTTTCGGCAGACTTTTGGATTACCCATGGGTTCGCCATTCAGTGCGGTCCTGGCGAACCCATACATGGAACATCTTGAAGCCGAACGTTTCTCCACCATTATTCCTTCGTCTGTCACCTGGCTCCGTTATGTTGACAACATTCACCTCATAACTCCTAAACGCTTCAATGTTAAAGCTCTCCAAGACAAGCTCAACCAGGTCGAGCCTTCAATCCAGTTCACACTTGAAGAAGAAGTCGACAACACTCTACCTTTCCTTGATGTTCTGCTTTGCAAAGCTGACCACGAACTTCGTTTTAAAGTCTATCGAAAACCCACCAACCAAATCGATCTTCTCCACTTTTACTCTCACCACGACACCAAAACCAAACGTGGTGTAATTATAGGCTTCTTCCTGCGTGCACTCAGAATCTGGAGCAATGAGTTTCTTGAAGAAGAATGCAAGATGATTGAACAAGTATTTTCTAAACTCCACTATCCTCGTCACTTCATCAGAGACTGCAGACGACGGGCATTAAACATCTTCAACACACCCAGAGAAGACACTGCCGAGAAGAGATACATAGTCCTCCCCACCAACTCCATTGCCAAACACGTTTCCAACATCTTTTCCAATACCTCATTTCAAGTATCTACCTCCACAACCACGACCATCAAGGACATTACCAGTGATAGACAGGACAAGCTTCCACCCTCTGCAGGGGTATACATAATCCCTTGTAATGACTGCAACAAGTTATATGTTGGCAAAACATCAAGGGACCTCCAAACACGTATTTCAGAACACCAATACGCAAGCAGGTCTGACGACACAAGGAATGCCTGCGTACAACATCGTAATTCACACAACCACTTGATAAACTACAGAAACTCAAGACTTATCTCCACAGAAGACAACACTCAATACCGAAGAATCCTGGAATCATCACTTATTTCTATATCCGACAACTTCAACCAGAATAGTGGCTTCTATAACATAGCTGAACCACTTGCCAAGAAGCTTCTTCATCGCTATCCCACATAAGAACACTGTAGAAGGTCTGCTCACAAACTTGTCCAATCTCCTTTCCAAGCTACCCAAGATTTTAGACTCTATAACCCCACTCGGTACATCATCAGATGCAGCATTCTTCACCTGACCTCAGCATTCTGAACCTGACTATAAATACTCGCGTTTCTTCCACCCCAGGTAGTTCTGTTTGTGACTTGAAAAAGCCCACTGTGTGGGCGAAACGTAGTCAATAAAGAATCACATTATACTGCATTTGTCTTTATATTTCCATAACAGGAGAGACTATGTGATGGCAGGGTTTACTGTTTTCAGGAGGATTCTTGCTAAGACTTCAGAGATGGTGAAGCTGCCGTTGTTTTGTTTAATTGTATTCGAAACAGCGATCAGTGCTGATTCGAGGCACTTGCGTCTGCGGAAATTAGTTTCTTTGATCACTAATTGGGCGTCTCTGAATTTCATGAGATGATTGGTGGAATTTCGGTGTTGTACACAGGCGTTGTTCAAGTTATCGTTCCTACATGCGTAAATGTGTTCATTGAGGCGGGTGTCGAGGTTTTTTGCTGTTTCACCTACGTAAATCTTGTCACAGCCTCCACAGGGTATAGTGTAAACTCCTGCATTGACTGGTTCATGGTGCTTGGATTTTGTCCTGGTTAAATCCTTTATTGAAGTGCTAGAAGCGATGGCGACTCTGGTGTTAGCTTGTGAAAGTACTTTTGAGACGTTCAGTGCAACCTGGCTGTTGGGAAGAATTATAACTTTGTTGGGAGTGGTGTTGATGCGTGGAGAATTAATGATCTGAAGAGCTCTTTTCTTGCAGTCTTTGATGAAAAAAGAAGGAAAATGTAACTCTGTGAATGTTTGGTGAATGTATGTACATTCCTCGTCAAGAAACTCAGGACTACAAATTCGGTATGCTCTTAGGAAAAACCCGATGATGATGCCTCTTTTTGTCTTGGTATCTTGACTGGAATAGAAGTGTGTGAGATCATTTTTATTGGTGGGTTTCCGATAAACTTGAAATCTTAGGTTGTTGTCTACTTTGTGAATGAGGACATCGAGGAAAGGTAACTTGTCATTGGACTCTTCTTCTAGTGTAAACTGGATCGCCGGTTCAACTGCGTTGAGCCTTGCCTGAAGATTCCGTACATCAAAACGTTTGGGGGTTATTACGAGGACGTCGTCCACGTAACGTAACCAAGTGACGCTTGAAGGGATGATGTTGGCGAAGTGTTCGGACTCTAGGTGTTCCATGTATAAGTTGGCTAGGACGGCACTGATGGGGGACCCCATTCCCATGCCGTAGGTTTGTTTGTAGAGCTTGTTATTGAAAGAAAAACAGTTGAAATTAACACAGAGTTCAATTAAGTCAACAAAATCTCCGGGAGGTAGAGGAAGATTAAGGTCCTGATTGACTTTACGTCGTAGAACCTCGATGGCTTTTTTGGTAGGTACTTTTGTGAAGAGGGAAGTCACATCCAAACTGCTTAGTTTCTTGTTACGGATGGAGAGGTTATGGATGCAGTTGAGAAGGTCGCCTGAGTGTTTAAGATGAGTGGGGCTGATGGTCCCCAGAAGGCCAGGTTGCACTGAACGTCTCAAAAGTACTTTCACAAGCTAACACCAGAGTCGCCATCGCTTCTAGCACTTCAATAAAGGATTTAACCAGGACAAAATCCAAGCACCACGAGCCAGTCAATGCAGGAGTTTACACTATACCCTGTGGAGGCTGTGACAAGATTTACGTAGGTGAAACAGCCAGAAACCTCGACACCCGCCTCAATGAACACATTTACGCATGTAGGAACGATAACTTGAACAACGCCTGTGTACAACACCGAAATTCCACCAATCATCTCATGAAATTCAGAGACGCCCAATTAGTGATCAAAGAAACTAATTTCCGCAGACGCAAGTGCCTCGAATCAGCATTGATCACTGTTTTGAATACAATTAAACAAAACAACGGCAGCTTCACCATCTCCGAAGTCTTAGCAAGAATCCTCCTGAAAACAGTAAACCCTGCCATCACATAGTCTCCCCTTTTATACTACACAAAGCACATTACAGAGAGTAAACACTGAAACAAGCTCCCCTTTTACCACTCTAATTTTGTCCAAACTATTTTTAGTTCCCCAAAGTATCTTTATACCCTTTTTTACTCTGTACGAATTAATTGCTCACCATAGATTACTTTTGTCATACTACTACTACTACCACCCCCACAGTGAACTTTGTTGGGTAAGACACATAGCAACGTTGGGTATTTTTTATTTCAAAACTTTTCGCCTACACAGTGGGCTTCTTCAGTTGATAAGAAATTGATAAAAGCAAAGATACTTGAAGACATGTAATCATCCATCCCCTTAAATTTTTTGGGGTGGTCATCCCTCTTTTGGAAAGCATTGTTCCAAGTATAAACAATATGGGAGAAGTGGGGGGGTGGAGCCTTATATGCCCCAAGAAGTGAGACGTGGGGTCACCAGAAGGGGTAAGAACTCAGATTTGGGGGGTCGGTCCCCTCAAATCCAGCCTTTTTCACTAGTAAGTTGTCAAATTTGATTGTAGGCTGTACCAAGTACCCTTGGTGCAGTGTCTGACAAAATGAACTTAAAATGGTATAAAATCCCGACAGTTGTAGGAAAGACACATGCAACATTAGGTATCTTTATTTCGAAACTTTTTTGCCTACACAGTGGGCTTTTTTCAGTCGAGTACAGAAAAGTTATAGAAGCAAAGTACGAAGCGATGTAAACCCATACCCAAAGTTTTGAGGTGGTCACCCCTCGTCTGGAGAAGAGCATTTTTTAAAAGTAAAACAAAGGAGATGAATATGTAGTATGTATAATTTTCGCCAAAAAAAAATCCGGCCCCGGGGTCTCAATCTTGCGATGACCCCTCTGGCCCCGAGGGAAAATTTTCTAAAATGATGCGACTATGATGTTCGCACTCTTCTGGTCAGTTCAACTGGTGCATCCATAAGCACAACACCGATTACTCCAACAAATGGACACAGCGAGGAGGAGGTTGTCGTTACACAGTAACGTTTGTCGGGTTCATTGACCCCTTTGGGTACACTAAGTGGCCGCAGTCACTGGTTCCTTTTTCGGAGGGAAACACTCCTGTTGCCTGGGAGCGCCCTCAGTAACTTCGCACTCCAAAGATAGTTTAGGGGCCCGCGGGAAAAAGTCGCAGTACGGCACATCTCCCCTCAGCCTTTTTACCATCATTTGGGCTTGGGAAAAGCCCAAACGAAGCCGATGGAGGGGGGGTTTACACTGCGTTTGGGGACCAGTTTTCTACTAGGGAGGGGGTTCCTCCCTGAGTCGCTGCTGGGTACCACGGTTGAGATGGGTACACCTAAGACCTCCCCAAAGTTTCATGGCTCGGCGCCCCATTTTGGTCTTCGGGGCTGATTGGACAGAATCCCAACATGGGGATTTCTTTTGCTGCCTTGGCTGCATCTGCCCCCTCATTCCCCCGAGCCGCTGGCGGGGATCAAGTTAAATGCGATCTGTTCCCCCTGAACTTAAAAGGCTGCATTATGCTCAGGTGGGGTGTGTGAGGTGAACTTTGTCCTGTGGTTGGGGATGGAGAGGGCTTTGATTCAGCGTGAATCAACATGAAATGACAGGGGGATCGAGTCGTGGGCTGTACAAGCCTGCTGAATCGCCACCAGCTCAGTTAAGGGACGTGCAGTGTCGGGGAGTCCCCGCCTTGGGGGGTGCCCATTGTGGACAGTCCGTGCTGCTCTTTTCCTGTCAGGCGACAGAAACCACTGTGAAAACACGCACATGTCCCTCCCCTGCCAGGCCATGCTTGTTCAGCATGATTGCGAAGTGTCTTGCGCAGAGACGCTTAGAGAGGGGTAGTCATGATCAAACATCAGCTGGACTGGGCGCCAGGGAGGTGGGGGAGGTACCCAGCAACGGGAAGGCACAACTCTTCTCAAGGAGTATTTTACGGCGCATTTCCGCCAGCACACAAAACGAACGGATCCGGGAGTAGCCCGGGAAAGAGGGGGGATCTTGTCCAGGTTGTCAAATCCACCCCTTGGGGGGTACCTTCGCCTGTGCAGATCAGGGCCATTTGCAGGCTTATGTATTACTGTCAGCCAAGAAGAACCGGGCCTCAATTGAGACATACTGTGTTGGCAGATGGGGGCCCAAGCATATTTTCTTATCGCCTGATTTGTCGACCCCATTTTTCCTGCTCTGGGGGAAGAGTGAGTAACGCCGGTGCCCGAGTCAATGAGCGAGCGTATAGCTTGTTATGACAAGCGAATACATCTTTGTTCCCTGCACGGTGCCTCGTCATGGCTCTATGGCGTTGGGGTTGAGTAGAGCACTACCTGACTACTGGGCCGTTTTAAAAAGGTAGTTTTTTTCAAGTCCACTCAAGTTCTATATCCTGAATACGAATTATTCACGGGATCTGGTCCCAACATCATTGCAAGAGTTTTTCTGGGCCAGATCTGAGGCCTAGTTCCTTTGCAAGACTGTTAATTAGGTCCAAAAGCTCTCTGAGCCTTCGTTCAAATTGCCTTTCCCATTCACTACAGGCAAGATCATCAATAGTGAGGAGTGTGTACCACAAAAAGGGGAAGGGCTCACAAGTTCCTGATAAGGAGTTAAACAGGGGGGGACTGAGCCACCCCTTGTGGCGTACCTTTTTTCCGGGATTTAAAGGAAAGTAGTGTCCGAAAGTACACGGGGCCTGCCTGCCCCTAAGGTGGGACTCTACCCAGGCCAGGGGGCGCCCTTTTGATTCCCTTCCGGGAGCTAGTTTTCCCCAGAATGCTGGGGGGCTGGCTAGCTAAAATCCCTTTTCAAGGTCGAGGTAACGCAAACTGGGTTTTTTTTTTTTTACGTCACAATCTGGCTTAGTAGAGTGGTTATCACTCTGCTGTCCCCACTCCTTTGGTGAGCCAAAATGTGATGATGAGAGGGTCCTTTTTCCATGGAGGGGGTTTTAAAACCCACCTCCAGCATCTGGCAAAGCGCTGGTCATAAAAGGGGTCTCATACTCCCTGGGTCCTTTGGGGCTTTGAAATTGGTACGATGGTAGCTTTCTTCCAAGCTGCTGGGTGTCCGGCCCCTCCACGATTGTTAATGACGTCTAGTTGGCCTCCCATCCCTCTGCCCACCCCGTGCAATCATGGAGTGTGAAACACCATCGATCCCCGGGGGCAGTGCACCTGTGTTCTTAATGGCACGTCGAGTTCCAAGTCCGTGAGTCTTCATCAGTCACATTTTCCCGCTCCATCAGCTTGTATCTTTTAGCTGGCGTGTGGCAGAAATCCTCGATATTCCGGATGTCCGGGAGCTAGTGGTGCCCCCCCTGGAAGTGAAAAGCTCCACTAGTTTCTCAGCTTCCTGGGATGGGTTCGGGGTGCTGGTGGCCTCGGGTTTCTTTGCCATTGCTATGTTAGCTTGCCCATATCTCAAAAAGGTGGGTGATCCCGAAGTTGAGCACCCTCCACCTTTTTTCAGTTTTACTCTGAGAGAGACTCTGGGGCTGTGACAAAGGCTCTCAGAGTATTCCTGTTCTCTGCCGTAGGGTTAAAGCCTGTATAGCTTCCCAAAAAGTTGTGCGGGGGTTTTGCTCCCGCCCTCGTCGTTTAGAACCCCCAGTCTCTTTTGTAGTGCTCCCCCGGACTTCTTTGGAATTGCGCACTCGCTCCTGGGTGGAACGTGATTAGCTCCCGTTCAGCCCTATCACAGTCTTTAGAAGAGGTTTTGTGGACCCCAGTCATGAAGTAATCCTGGAACACCTTCCCGTTGGCCCCTTTTCGTCCCCTGGAGGCACACAAATGTGGGGGGCCTTTGAGTTAAGGGGGTGCACTGCAAAAGGGCACTACAAGGGGGAGGGGGTTTCCCATGGCTCCCGCTGCGAGTTTCTTGACCCAAGGTAAGGTCGAGGCACCACCCAAAAAGTTTTGTGGGGTTCCATTTTTTTAGCAAATTTACCCCTGGAATTCGTTAGGAGCAGTGCTATGTGTCTGCCCGCAGCTTTTTTCTGAGTGAGAGTGCATTTGGGTGACTCTGAAATCTCCACCCCCAATAATACCTCAGGCGGTAGTGCGGGGGCTCTGCAATGTCGAGGTGGGGCTTGGGTTTTTGTGAGTTATAGATGGTAATGGGCCCCCAGGGAGTGCAAAAGGGTGGCCCCGTACCTCGACATCCCCCCCCAGTCCACAGGGGTTTGGGTGTAACCTCGTGAGGGATTGTTTGGATACAAATCAGCTGTGCCTCTGCAGTGAAAGCCCGGGGTTTTTGCCCAAAAACCCCCAAACCGGTAGTCTTGGCACATATCGGGACAGTCAGAGTTTCTTTAGAAAGACTATCAATCCGATCCCCAATTTCTCCTCCACAAGAGGGCTTTTGCCCCTGGCCCCGAATGTTCCCCTGTAGACCTTGAGGGTGTGATTTGGTACCGAGGTTTTTCCTTTTATGTTGTTTCCTAGCTGGAGACGGGGTCCGCCCCCTCTTTTAGAACCCGAAATTCATGGATCCAAGTCTCCTTTCTCAGAAAGCACACTTCAGGGGCACTGACCTGCCGGAAAGTCTTTTGTTCCTGGATTTTATTGTGTTGCAAATAAGATCTGTAAAACCTTGTGATCTCGGATCCCCCTGGGAGGGCCTGCTTTGGGGTTTGGGTTCGAAAAATGGGTATTATCTGGGTTGTTGTGGGCTGTAGGGGGGGGGGCTGCTGAGGGGTTTGGTTTCTTCTTGTATGCACCGTGGGGCTGTTCGTATACCAGGTTGGGTAGCCGGGATCTGCTGGGGGAGGGTTCCAGTTGAGTCGCAAAGCACCCGTCCCTAAGGATCCGCGTTGTCGTGCATGGCCCGGGGGGGGCTCGTTTGTGCCCCCGCTGACGCAGACCGATGCACCCTTTGACGCCTCCCGTTTTCCCCTTTTTTTTCCTTGGTAGGGGGGGCAGGAGGGGTTTTTCTTACGCCGGTTGAGGCTTCGGGTTGGGAAATTTCCCGCATTGACTTGGGGTTTGCTGTGAAGATCTGCGGGTGGCAGGGGTTTTTGCACCCTCTTTGCTGAGGTGAATTGCGTAGCCTGTTTTCCGAGTTTTTGGCGTCCTTTCCCGACTTCTTGAATTTGGGGACCTCCGGGGCACGAGGGTTCCCGGGATGGTGTTTTTGCCGCATTCGGGCATTGTGGAGGGGTGGCATGCATTTTTTGCTTGGTGTGCATTCCCCTAGGGGGGTTTCGGGTGCAGACACGCAGATTTCTCTTTCGGAAGAGTGCACCCAGGTGTCCATAAAGCGACACTTAAACAGTGAACTGGTTTTGGCCCCTGAAGGCCTGATATCGTACCTGCCCCCAAAACCGGGCCAGGTGGGGTGGGATGGTTCTAATCGAAGAGGACCTGTCGGTTTGGGGCATTTCCTCCGTCTTTTTCCTTGAGACTTGAGCTACACCACACTGGGGTGAGCTGCTAAGCCTCGATGGGCATCATCACGGGGTTTAATCGAAAAAAATAAAACAAATGCAGTATAATGTGACCTTATTGACTACGTTTTGCCCACACATGGGCTTTTTCAAGTCACAAAAAAGCATTTGTGTTTTTTTTCCATGGTCGGTATTTATACCATTTATTTCCCGGGGATCGCATCATACACCCTTTTTGACTTCTCCGAGAGTCCTTCCTCCAGGGTGAATGAGCGATCTGTTCCATACTCTCTTCAAGGTGGGATACTTTCCTTTTTGAAGGAGTCAATATTGGGTTTTCCCCCAAGTTTTAACCAAAACTTGAACTTCAGGTTGTGTCAGATTTTCCCGGTATGAAACAACCCCATAGTGGGTTTTTGTGGTCCCCCTAAGACTTCACCTGAATTTGCCAGGTCGGTTTAGCTGGGTTTGCCCGCTCCTTGGGCAACGCCTGGTACAACACCGAAATTCTCCAATCATCTCAGAAATTCAGGGGGGCCCAATTAGTGATCAAAGAAACTAAATTTTCCCCGACGCAAGTCCTCGAATCCACTGATCGCTGTTTCAATACAATTAAACAAAACAACGGCAGCTTCACCATCCCGAAGTCTTAGCAAGAACCTCCCGAAAACATAAATCCGCCCCTCACATAGTTCTCCTTTATACTACACAAAGCACATCAGAGAGTGAACACTGAAACGGCTGCCCCTTTCCATCTTTATTTTTCAACCCATTTTTTTTTTACCCAAGTAATACTATATACCTTTACTCAGTCAATTAATTGGTCCAAGTTTCTTTTTTTACTACTACTACTACCACCACTATGAAATCGAAATGGTACCTCACTAGTATTGCACCTACTCGAGCCCTTTTTAAAACCCCCTGTGCCTGTATTGTTGTATGGCTTGATAAAGCTCCTGGGGGAGCGAAACGTTGCCACAAAAAAATGAAAATTTGTTGCACTTGTGTCCTTTTACTTTTCATGTAGCGTGTTGAAGACCCCGCCAGACTGTGAGTTGTGCGTTGCAGGGAAGGCGGAAGTTGTGGGAAAGAAGGTCACTCCCTTTTTTCTCTCTCTCACACAATCCTCCCCCCCCCACACACCGGGGGCCCGGGGCCATGACTCTACCCAGTGGAAATTAGTCACTTTGACTTTTTTAGGTAATCTACACATATGCTACTATGTATGATAATTTATGTAACTGTATTCATGAGTACATGTTGGTTTAGAAAGACACGTAGGCAATCACTATGACATATTTATTAGAAAACGTTTCGGTCCTGGGACCTTGATCACTTCTAACATACAGAGGTAAGCAAAGCAAACAAGTTTAGGTAAGATCCCAATGGGATGAGCGGGGAAGACGGGACAGATGAAGAATAGCTCTGGAGAGGAGTGTTCTTAGTAAGAGAAATAGAGCCAGGGCTTAACCCAGCAGCTAAGGTGATCGTGGGGCAGACTTGAGAACAGGAATAGCAGGGACTGTTGCATTGAACTTGTTGTAGTTGAAGTCTTGAATCTTGAGTAGCTGGCAGCAGGCTAGGTCACATCAGAGGGTAGAACACATATGGGAGTTATAGGAGTAACTGAGGAGGCAGGTTAGCAATGGAGCCATTTGCAAACTTTTTGAAGCTGCTTCTAGATAGGTGGTATAGTTTAGCCTTGTTGCTGAAGGTGAAACGTAGAGGCTTGATGAACTCAAGAACTTGGGTGAGTGTGAAGTGAAGCGGTGATTCACATGCATACTTGACTGTTCCAGCACCGAGGCTTTTGTAGAGTTCAGTACAGGTCATGGTGTCAGTATTTGAAGGAGAAGTGTAAAAGGTAAGGTTTTCCCATGAGGGTTTACTGGAGTCGTCGTTATCTTCCTCTTCTGGGGTGGATTCACTGGGAGAATCTACAATGGTGGTAGCAGGTGACTGAGGTTCGACAGGAGCAGCTGTGAGGTGTAATGGTTGTGTAACAGCAGGCTGGGAGAGGTGGGAGGCGGTGGTTGAGGCAACTTGATCAACGTTGTCAGCGGTGGAAGTGGTTATAGAAGTTACAGGAGCAGTTGCTTGGGCAGGAGACAGGTCTGTAGGTGCAGTAAAGTTCAGGACGTTGGGAAGGATCTTGAGGATGTCTTCTGAAGGTGTGGATTCCGGAAAATTGAAGGCAGGCATGTTGTTCAGACGGAATAGTTCGTTAATAGTGGTGTTGAAAGTGCCGGGGCTTGCTGCGTTTGCAAGGTGTGCATACACCATGCAGTACAGCAGTACATACAGAGGAACGAACGAACGAAAGTTCAGGTAAGATCCCAAAATGGGATGAGCGGGGAAGACGGGACAGACGAAGAAGAGTGCTGGAGAGAAGTGTTCTTAGTTGTAGAAATAGAGCCAGGGCTTAACCCAGCAGCTAAGTCGATCGTGGGACAGACATTGAGAACACACATAGCAGGCTCTTCTGTTGTGACTCCGGTGGGTGAGTGGGGAAGTGTGGACAGACGATGAACAGTCGTGAGAGGAAGGTCTTGAGTTGTAGATGAAAGAGCCAGGGCTAAACCCAGCTGCGTGGCACTGCGAGGCTGTGTAGAGAGGGCATGTTGAGGACATAGAGGAGAGAGCAGACTGCAGACAGTGCTTGCCGACTGATATGCTTCAGGCTGAGGTGAAGAGCTGGTTTGGACGTCAGGTGTTGGGAAGGGTGTTGTGTGTTTGGCTACACTTCGCTGGTGATGGAGCCACTCTTGAGTCTTTTGAAGTCTCTCTTGGACATGTGGAATAGTTGCATTCTGAGGTTAGAGGAGCAGTTCAGATTCGCCACGAGGTAAGATAGTGCGTTTTCAAAAGGAATTTGGTGAGGTTTGGTGCAGGTGTACTTAACAGCTCCTTCTTTCATTAAGTGGAGCATATCAGCTGCGCTCATTTCGGTTGGGAGGTTGGGGGTGGTGTAGAAGGTTAGAGACCCATTAAAGGCTTGGCTTAGGTATCGGTTGCGTGTGGTTTCTTCTTCGACTACTACTTCGTCGTTGTCCGAGGGTTGTTCATAATGTTCTGGTACTATTTCGTCTTCTGTGACTGTGTTGAGAGGAGGCAGGGAGTGTTGGTCGGTCGTGATTTGTTGGGCTGGTGGCGGGTGGTGAGAGGTGGCAGTAGACGGTGGTGTTGGTTCTGGAGTAGAGTCTTGGTCAGAGAAGTGATCAAGATCCCAGGACCGAAACGTTTTCTAATAAATATGTCATAGTGTTTGCCTACGTGTCTTTCTAAACCAACTTGTCGGTATTTATTACCAAGGTTTATACCATGAGTACATGTACCTGAATAAACTTACTTAGCCCTGCAACCACAAATAGATGAGTACATTGAGTGATGGTACGTGACGAGGTATACGAGTGGGTGCATGAGCCGAGCAGAGTTCCACAAGGGTAAGTTCTAGGACCAATGTTGTGTCTTGTATACGTGAATGACACGACGGAAAAAAATTTAAGCGGACGAGGATCCGGCAAGACTACAAAGGGATCTGGGCAGGCTGCAAACCTGGCCCTGCAAATATGAACATAAGAAAGAAGGAACACTGCAGCAGGCCTACTGGCCCATGCGAGGCAGGTCCAAGTCTCCCACCGGCTTAAGCCAATGACCCAGCCTAGTCAGGTCAGGTCACATCCTCTTAGAATTTAACCCCAGCTAGTGCAAAGACCGCAGACGGAGTACAGGCTATGGGTCAAAGGCTGCAAACCTCACTCAAGGAAAAAGGATCTTGGGGTGAGCATAATCAAGAACTCGAATGGAAATGTTCCAGTGGTCCTGGTCCAGTTGCAATGTTCCAGTGGTGTTGGTCCAGTTGCAATGTTCCAGTGGTGTTGGTCCAGTTGCAATGTTCCAGTGGTGCTGGTCCAGTTGCAATGTTCCAGTGATGCTGGTCCAGTTGCAATGTTCCAGTGGTCCTGGTCCAGTTACATGTTCCAGTGGTGTTGGTCCAGTTGCAATGTTCCAGTGGTGCTGGTCCAGTTGCAGTGTTCCAGTGGTGCTGGTTCAGTTGCAATGCTCCAGTGGTGCTGGTTCAGTTGCAATGTTCCAGTGATGCTGGTTGTTGCGGCCCCTGCCAAACTAGCGGTTAAATAGTTAACCTGCCGGCCGGCAGTACCACTGGGTGCGTCATCAAACCCAATGTGGGGGCTGCTGAGCCGGCCTTAGAGCAGTAAGAGCCTGAGTGCCTCACGGTACACACCTAAGCAGTAGGTACCTGACCACCGAAGGGTACACGTCTACTGGCTTTAGTAACAGTATGTACCAGAGCGCCTCGCTGTACACACCTAAGCAGTAGGTACCTGACCACCGAAGGGTACACGTCTACTGGCTTTAGAAATATTATGTACCTGAGCGCCTCGCTGTACACACCTAAGCAGTAGGTACCTGACCACCGAAGGGTACACGTCTACTGGCTTTAAAAATATTATGTACCTGAGCGCCTCGCTGTACACACCTAAGCAGTAGGTACCTGACCACCGAAGGGTACACGTCTACTGGCTTCAACTTTAAAGTCCGAACTCCTCGGGTACACGCCCTATGCAGTGGTACCGCCACCAAAACGTACCTATCAGGGGCTTAAAGAACCGCCCCGCAGCTCACGAGTTTTGTTGGCCTCAGTTATTTGAGGGGCCGCATTCGTGACTTGCGCATGGTTTTCGGCTAGCGGTGTGTCAACCCCCTTTTTGGAGAGGATTTACGGGAAAACGGTGATTCTGGGGATCACCGTCTCTTGTCACGGGGGCCCGGAGTGTCAGATGCGTTTATGGACATTCAGAAAAAAAGGGTTTGGAGTGTTCACGAACGGGCCCGGGACCGTAGTGGGGACAGAGGGAGACGATGGAGGGGAACACTGGATATGCCGGACCGTAGTGGAACACTGGATGAAAGGGTGTCGGGGGGACATAAAGAGGCCTTTGTATTACAGAACGTGTCGTGTGACTGATTCGGGGTTGGAGGCAGAGATTGAATTTTTATTAAAAAAGTATTTAAATTTATTGTTTTAGCATAGAGATATATATATAAGTGACAGTATGTCAAGAGTTGTCCCCTGGAGGGTTATAAATTATTAATTATATTTTAGAAATGCAAATTTTATAATTTATTTTTGTAACTGTAATATTATTTTTATATCATAGTTCAAATACCTCTAGCCCCAAAGATAGTTAAATTTTTATATATTAAAATTAAGATTTTAGTGTGTATTTATTATCCCGCTCTTTTACAAAGGGTAAATCTTAATCCCATGTCTTTTAAAAATACTTTTTTTGTAATACGGTCCAGTTGCAATTTTCCCAGGGGCCCCGGGCCAAAAATTCTCCAGCTCAACACCACCCCAGCAAAGTTATAATTTTCCCCCAACACCGGGTTGCAAGAAGCCCAAAAGTACTTTCCACTAACCCGGCCCCATCGCTTCTAGCACTTCAATTAAAGGACAAAATCCAAGCACCCCGAACCGTCAAGCAGGGTTTGGTATAAACCGGTAATAAAATACCACAATTTGGGTTTTTGAAAGACCGTAACAAACCTATAACATATTTATTGAAAAACGTTTCGGTCCGGGCCTTTTTAACTTTTTAACTCAAGGTAGAAAGACATTTAAATAGGCGGAGAGTGAAGTGACGCCGTGACCTGAGGAATGCATCCCCCGAAGGAGGAACACTGTGGAAGGCCTACGGCTCTGCGAGAGGTCTTTTTCAAAACAACCCCTACCTTTATGAGGGGTAACGATGAAATCTGTACTCCTTTTTGTTGGGTTTTTGGGAAACCATACCCCCGGGCCCGGGGTTGAACCCCCGGCGAGAGTCCCCAAAACTCCGCCCCCGCGTTAGCCACAGACCAGCTAGCCACAAAAAAAATTTTTATCCAACTAGGGTTTTTTCTACACCCTAGGAAAGTTACACAGGCAAACCCCTGGACCACAAATGCAAAATTTTTACAGACGAACCCAGCTAGCTGGGCCGGACGAACTTAGCTCAAGTCCCCCACTCCGTCAAAATGACTCAAGAAATCGAAAGACACGATTGCAAAAAAAACCCCCCCGGCCGGGATTGAAAACCCGGGGTCAAAATTTTTTTATTTTATAATCAAGGGGGGAACCCTAAACCCGGGGGATTATACAGCGCCTGGGGGGGGGGGAGGCACAGGCAAAATTGGGGAACGGAGCACAACCCAAATTTTCCCAAATCAAGGCCCCCCCAAACCCAAAAGGGAACCTTCTTGGGGGGACCCGCGGTCAAAGTCTCAAAACCCCACCCGTCGCTTTAGAAACAAACCAGCTACCCCAAAATAAAATTATCCAACTGGGTATATTTCTACACCATGGGAAAAGTAGCACAGGCACCTCGTGACCAAAAATCCGGGTTCAATCCCGGCCCGGGGGTATGGTTTTTTTGCAATCGTGTCTTTACTTTTTTTGAGTAAAATTTGAGGGCATGAAGGACTTGACTAGAGTTCGTCACGGCCACGCTAGCGGAGATTGTTGAAAAACTTTCCCATTTGGGTCACGAGGTGCCTGTGCTAACTTTCCTTGTGTAGAAAAATTTCCTAGTGGGGTGAAACTTATTGTGGCTACGGGCTATGGCTAACGCGACGGGCTGGAGTTTTGAGACTCTCGACCCGGGGTTTAATCCCGGCCGGGGGGGGTTTTTTTGCATGTTTTCATTATTTCTTGACGTTGGGGGGGTATGTAAAAAGGGTAGAGGTTTTTTGAAAAACCCCCCCCATCCCTAGTTTTTAAAGGTTTTTTAGTTCTTATGACCTAGGTCACGTGGTCCCTTTCCCTCTGCCTTTTAAAATAATGTCTTTTTACCTCTTTTTGTTTTAAAATGATCAAGGTCCCAGGGGCCGAAACGTTTTTTTTAAAAAATATTTATATGTTTGCTTGTGCTTTCTAAACCAATGCATGAGTTTACACTATACCCTGTGGAGGCTGTGACAAGATTTTACGTAGGTGAAACAGCCAGAAACCTCGACACCCCCGCCTCAATGAACACATTTACGCATTAGGAACATAACTTAACAACGCCTGTGTACAACACCGAAATTCCACCAGTCATCTCATAAATTTTCATAACGCCCAATTAGTGCTCAACAAAACTAATTTCCCGCAGACGCAAGTGCCTCGAATCAGCACTGATCGCTGTCTCGAATACAATTAAACAAAACAGCGGCAGCTTCACCAGCTCCCGAAGTCTTCAAGAATCCTCCTGAAAACAGAAACCCTGCCATCCCATCGCTCTCCTCTATACTACACAAAAGCACATTGTAGATGAATGTTCAGAGAACTCGACATGTTATAAAATTAGACGCATGTGCAACTCTTGGGTATATCTTTATCGAGGAAACGTTTCGCCAACACAGTGGCTTCATCAGTCATACGTCCTGCTCTTCAAGTTCTAATGGTATTTTTTACCATTTTAAATGTTCATTCTGTCAGACACAGCAAACACAAAGGGTATCCTTGGTAGCAGACCATCAACTCTCGACAACCTCAACTAGTGAGAAAGGCTGGGTTTGAGAGGGACCCACCTGCCCTCCCAAAGCAACCTATGTCCTCACCATCCTGGCACAAATACGGCCCCATTCGTCACTTCTCACTTCATATTGTTTTTCAGACAACGGAACAAATGCTCTTCTCCCAACTGAGGGACTGACCACCTCAAAACTTTAAAGGTGTTGACTGATTACACGTCTTCAAGTATCTTCTGCTTCTATCAACTTTTCTGTAACACGACTGAAGAAGCCTACTGTGTAGGCGAAACGTTTCAAAATATAAGATACCTAACTGTTTGCATTTGTGTCTTACCTAACAATCTGTCGGTATTTTTATACCATTTTAAATGTTCATTCTGTCAGACACTGCAACCAAGATATCTTGGTACAGACCATCAACTTCGACAACCTCTACTAGTGAAACGGCTGGGTTTGAGGAGGGACCGGCCTTCCCAAGCAACCTACGTCCCTCACCCCCTCCTGGCACTAATAAGGCCCCATTCTGTTCACTTCAACTTCATATTGTTTCAACAACGAACAATGCTCTTCTCCAGACTGAGGGACTGACCACCTCAAAACTTTAAGGGTGATGGACTGATTACATCGTCTTCAAGTATCTTCTGCTTCTATCAACTTTTCTGTACTCGACTGAAGAAGCCTACTGTGTAGGCGAAACGTTTCGAAATAAAGATACCTAACTATTGCATATGTGTCTTATCTAACAGCATTGTTCCATGGAATGAAACAATATGGAGATGAAGTGACAGGATGGAGCACTTATATAGCGCCAAGAGGTGAGACGTAGGTCTCACTGGTAGGTGATGGACTGATTACATCGTCTTCAAGTATCTTCTGCTTGGTGTAAATTGCTGGCTAGACAGATACTGCAAGGAACTTGCAATCCCATTCATTGACAACTGGAACAACTTTTATGGCAAACATAATATGTATGCAAGGGATGGGGTACATCTCTCTGGGGCTGGGGTGGTAGCACTTGCAGACTCGATTGAGAAGGCCATTGGTGAAATGCCTATGATTTTAAAACTGATGGAAGATAGAGGTATGGGTGTGTGTGGGAAACAAGCAGGTTGCAACACTTGGGTTGGAAACAGTAAATGTATAAAAGGCATTCAGCATGAATTATAAATAAAGACAAACAGATCAGTCAGCAAACAAAGGGGGGACAGCAAGGGCAGCAAGGGACTAGCTCCCTGAAGGTTTAAACTATACTATAGCAGGAGTGTAAGAAATAAGATAGATGAGCTAAGATTAATTGCAGGGAGTGCCGGAATACAGAGAATATGATTGCTATAACAGAGACTTGGCTCAATCTGAAAGATAGAGAGATGCCCTTCTCTGAATGTCACATACAAGGCTATAAATTATTCCCACACTGACAGGTCAACAGAAAGGTGGTGGAGTAGCGATGTATGTCAAGACAATGAAATTGTGTGTAGACAAGATATTAAAATTAGAAGCGTCACCACTGAATCTGTTTTGTTACAGCTTCTTCTCGAGGGCCGAGACAAAACTAATTTTGGTGTGATTTACAGGGCCCCAAATCTTGATAGGGAGTGCAGTAAACTTCTATGGACGAAATCGTAAGGCATCTGCAATACGGGAATGTTGTGCTAATGGTAGATTTCACCTATAGTCAGATTGACTGGAGCAATTTGGACAGGAAATTTAGAGTCATGTTGACTTTCTTGATACGATCCAGGATTGTTTTTTAATAAAACCGTTTGTGACAGAGCCAACTAGGAAAATAACCTCCTTGACTTGGTTCTTTGCCAGTAGGGAAACACTAATTAATAATCTTGCGGTTAATTGATTGAGCTTGGGGAAGTGGCACAAATCACTCAGTTTTTAATAATCATGGAATCCCCTAATAATGGCAAGCAAGGTCCTCCGTCCCTGACTTTCGCTTGGCCTGATTTCATAGGACTGAAAATTTACTTTAGGTGGGCTGAACTGGAATGACCTGACTAAGGGTCAGGTAGTGGTGATGGTTGCCGATATGAGCTTCCTCCTGGGAATAGTTCTAGCTGCTCAGTCCAAATTATGTTCCAAATAGGGAAATCAGAATCAAACAAAAATGATCCTAAATGGATGAACAATAGATAAAAATCTGATTGGTCAAAAGAGAGGCCTATATAGCAAATAAAAAGAGGGAGGGGCAATTGAGAATCGATATATACAGTAAAAATAGAGACAATAAAAAAGGGAATTATAAAAGCAAAAAGAGAATTAAGAGGTTAAGTTGCAAGAGAATCCGAAGACTAACCCAAAAGGATTCTTTCAGGTATACAGAAGTAAGATCAGGGACAAGATAGGCCCACGCAAAGTTCCTCGGGTCAGCTCACTGACAGTGATAAGGAAATGTGTAGAATTTTTTTAACACATACTATCCCTCTCTAGTTTTTAACACAGGAGGATACCAGCGAATATTCCAGTAACGATAGAATTATGTAGAACAAGACGATAATAAACTGTGCACTATTAGGGTCGACAAGTGACATGGTCCTTAGGCAAATAGATAAATTAAAACCTATAACAAATCCCAGGCCCTGATTGAACTGTATGCAAGGTTTTCTAAAGGAATGTAAGAGGAAGTCTTACACAACCTTTGGCTAATCTTTTCAACATATCCACTACAAACAGGCATGTGCCAGATAAGTGGAAAATGGCAAATGTGATACCTATTTTCAAAACAGGTGACTGTCCTTAGCTTCGAGACTATAGACCATTAAGCCTAACCTCCATAGTGGGAAAATTATGAATCAATATTGCCGAGGCAGTTCGTAGCCACTTGAAAAGCTAAAATTAATCACGAATCTCAGCATGGGTTTTACAAAGGGGCGTTCCTGCCTTACGAATTTATTTAACTTTTTTCACTAAGGTATTTGAGGAGGTAGATTCATGGTAATGACTATGATAATGTGTATATATGACTTCAGATAAGGCTTTTTGACAGGGTCCCACATCAGAGACATTGAGGAAAATTAAAGCACATGGAATAGGAGGAGAAATTTTTTCCTGGATAGAGGCATGGTTTGAACAAATAGCACAGAGAGTATTGCTTAAATTGGGGAGAAATCAGAGTGGGGAAGTGTCACGAGCGGTGTTCCACAGGGGTCAGTGTTGGGCCCCCTGCTTTCACCCTCTACATAAACACATAGATGAGGGCATAAAGAGCGACTCGCAAGTTTTGCCGATGACACCAAAATAGGCCGTCGAATTCATTCTGACAAGACATTCGAGCACTCCAGGAAGAAATTTTAATAGACTGATGCAGTGGTCGGAGAAGTGGCAGATGCATTTAATATAGACAAATGCAAAGTTCTAAATGTTGGACAGGACAATAACCATGCCACATATAAACTAAATAATGTAGATCTTTAAAATTACGGATTGCGAAAAAGATTTAGGAGTTCTGGTTAGCAGTAATCTGAAACCAAGACAACAGTGCATAAGTGTTCGCAATAAAGCTAATAGAATCCTTGGCTTCATATCAAGAAGCATAAAATAGGAGTCCTCAGGTTGTTTTTTCAACTCTATACATCCTTGGTTAGGCCTCATTTAGATTATGCTGCACAGTTTTGGTCACCGTATTACAGAATGGATATAAATTCTCTGGAAAATGTACAAAGGAGGATGACAAAGTTGATCCCATGTATCAGAAACCTTCCCTATGAGGATAGACTAAGGGCCCTGAAACTGCACTCTCTAGAAAGATGTAGAATTAGGGGGGATGTGATTGAGGTGTATAAATGGAAGACAGGAATAAATAAAGGGGATGTAAATAGTGTGCTGAAAATATCTAGCCTAGACAGGACTCGCAACAATGGTTTTAAGTTGGAAAAGTTCAGATTCAGGAAGGATATAGGAAAGTACTGGTTTGGTAATAGAGTTGTGTGTGTACAAATGGTATATAATACCGACAAGTTCAGATTAAGACACATGTGCAACATCTGGGTATCTTTATTGTAGACGTTTCGCCATCCAGTGGCTTTATCAATACAAATTCTAGAACATAACTTGAAGACAGTAGAACTATGTACAGAAGATGAGGTAATCAGTCCCTCAACCTAGGAGTAGGTGCGAAGAGCACCATAGTCGTGGAGATTCTGAAGCAGAAGAAAGGACCCTGGCGCTTATATAGTAACGTCAGGTGTAGCAGACGAGGCATATTCACTGGTAGGCGGGATTCCCCAGTGGAAGTAGTCCTTCCCCAAAGAGATGGGTTAGTTGTAGTAGTAGTTGTCGTAGTCGGAAGGTTATGTACATGTCCTCAAATTAAGATTCCATGATGTTGCAGTGTCTGACAATTGTGTACGAATGTATATAATACCTACAAGTTCAGATTAAGACACATGTGCAACATCTGGTATCTTTATTTAGACCCTTTCGCCATCCAGTGGCTTTATCAATACAAATTCTAGAACAAACTTGAAGACAGTAAACTATGTACAGAAGATGAGGTAATCAGTCCCTCAACCTAGGAGTAGGTGCGAAGAGCACCATAGTGCTCTTCGCACCTACTCCTAGGTTGAGGACATGTACATAACCTTCACGACTACGACAACTACTACTACAACTAACCCATCTCTTTGGGAAGGACCTACTTCCACTGGGGAATCCCGCCTACCAGTGAATATGCCCTCGTCTGCTACACCTGACGTTACTATATAAGCGCCAGGGTCCTTTCTTCTGCTTCAGAATCTCCACCGACTATGGTGCTCTTCACCCTACCCCTAGGTTGAGGGACGTTTTACCTATCTTCTGTACATAGTTTTTTATGTTTTTCAATTTTATGTTCTAAAATTTTTTTTGTATTGATAAACCCTGGGTTTTCGAAACGTCTAAAATAAAGATACCCAATTTTGGGCACATGTGTTTTAAAATTTCTGAATGAGTTGGGGAATGAGGGGAACAAACCCCAAGAAAGTTATAGAGGGCCAAAACTTTGTTTTGTTTAAAAAATAGGTTTGGTTAAATACTTGATTAGTTGTGGGGGGTTTGGGGTTAACCTGTTAGTTTGTGCAACCAGTTTTTTTTCCGTTTTCCCTTTCCCTTAAGTAAATGGACCTGCCCTGACGGGTTTTGGGTGAAAATTGGCTTAACCCGGGTGGGAAGATTTGGGGGACCTGCCCGCATGGGCCGTAGGCCTTCTGCAGTTTTTCCTTCGTTTTTAAATGTTTTTATGTTCTTATCAATTTTTCTGTCTCGATGAAGAAGTTTTTTCCCCCAATCTTCAACTTGTGGGGTTTTTTTCAAACCATCATCCCAAATGAAGAAGCCAATTTGGAAAGGCGAAATTTTTCAAAATATAAAGATACCAAAATGTTGCATATGGGTTTTAAACCTAAAAACCCATGTCGGTATTTTATATTTTTTTAAATGTTCAATCGGTCAGACATTTCAACACAAGGGGTATCTTGGTAAAACCCTACAATCAACTTCGAAAACCTTATAGTGAAACGGCTGGTTTTGAAGGGCCCTGACCCCGCATCTAAATTCTTACCTCTTCAAAGTGACCTCCCGTCTCCCCCCTCTTTGGCGCTTTATAAGGGGTCCTCCTGTCCCTTAATCCCATATTTTTTTCTTTCCCCATGGAACAATGCTCCTTCTCCAGACTGAGGGACTGACCCCCTCAAAACTTTAGGGGGTGATGGACTGATTACATCGTCTTAAAATTATCTTCGTTCTACCCAACTTTTCTGTACTCGCCCTGAAGAACCCCTACTGTTTTGGGCAAAACTTTCAAAATTTAAAGTTCCCAAACGTTAAATTTTGTGTCTTACCTAACAACCTGTCGGATTTTAAAACCTTTTTTAATTTTTCCATTGTTTTTAATGGTTTGGGATAAAGCTCCCGGAGGCGAAACGTTCCCCCAAAATAAAGTCTATTTTTTTCATTGTGTCCTTTTACTTTAAATATTGTGGTTTAATTATACCAACTTTATTACGGTCCTGGTCCAGTTGCAATGTTCCAGTGGTGTTGGTCCAGTTGCAATGTTCCAGTGGTGCTGGTCCAGTTGCAATGTTCCAGTGGTGCTGGTTCAGTTGTAATGTTCCAGTGGTGCTGGTTCAGTTACAATGTTCCAGTGGTGCTGGTTCAGTTGCAATGTTCCAGTGGTGCTGGTCCAGTTGCAATGTTCCAGTGGTGCTGGTCCAGTTGCAATGTTCCAGTGGTGCTGGTCCAGTTGCAATGTTCCAGTGGTGCTGGTCCAGTTGCAATGTTCCAGTGGTGCTGGTCCAGTTGCAATGTTCCAGTGGTGCTGGTCCAGTTGCAATTGTTCCAGTGGTGCTGGTCCAGTTGCAATGTTCCAGTGGTGCTGGTCCAGTTGCAATGTTCCAGTGGTGCTGGTTCAGTTGCAATGTTCCAGTGGTGCTTGTTCAGTTGAAATGTTCCAGTGGTGCTGGTTCCTCACGCGGAGACGCTACAAGGAGCAAGTATCGTAGGTAAGGAGTCAATAACCCTGGACAGGGTGTCTTCATCCTGGCCGCCCAGACTTGGGCGGGGAGACCACTGACATAATTGTGATAATTATTGCCCCCTCCCCCTTCACTACCTGACCAACATAAAGTTCCTGCCTGGTCCCACACCGTCCTGCCTAGCCTCGCACCGTCATGCCTAGCCTCGCATCATCCTGCCTAGCCTCTCACTGTCCTGCCTAGTCTCGCACCGTCTTGCCTAGCCTCGCACCGTCCTGCCTAGCCTCGCGCCATCCTCCCCAGCCTCCTCTAGCCAGGCGCCACCCTGCCTAGCCTTGCACAGTCCTCCCTGGCCTTGTGCGGTCTTTCTTGCTTCACCAAGCCTTGGTCTCTCTAGCCTCTCTATCCCACCAGGGAGAGTGAACATTAAAATGGTATAAAATACCGACAGATTGTTAGGTAAGACACATATGCAACAGTTAGGTATCTTTATTTCGAAACGTTTCGCCTACACAGTAGGCTTCTTCAGTCGAGTACAGAAAAGTTGATAGAAGCAGAAGATACTTGAAGACGATGTAATCAGTCCATCACCCTTAAAGTTTTGAGGTGGTCAGTCCCTCAGTCTGGATAAGAGCATTGTTCCGTTGTCTGAAACAATATGAAGTTGAAGTGACAGGATGGAGCCTTTATATAGTGCCAGGAGGTGAGACGTAGGTCGCTTTGGGAGGGCAGGTCCCTCTCAAACCCAGCCGTTCTCACTAGTAGAGGTCGAAGTTGATGGTCTGTACCAAGATACCCTTGTGTTGCAGTGTCTGACAGAATGAACATTAAAATGGTAAAAAAAACCGACAGATTGTTAGGTAAGACACATATGCAACAGTTAGGTATCTTTATTTCGAAACGTTTCGCCTACACAGTAGGCTTCTTCAGTCGAGTACAGAAAAGTTGATAGAAGCAGAAGATACTTGAAGACGATGTAATCAGTCCATCACCCTTAAAGTTTTGAGGTGGTCGTCCCTCAGTTGGAGAAGAGCATTGTTCCCTTGTCTGAAACAATATGAAGTTGAAAGTGACAGGATGGAGCCTTTATATAGCGCCAGGAGGTGAGATGTAGGTCGCTTTGGGAGGGGAGGTCCCTCTCAACCCAGCCGTTCTCACTAGTAGAGGTCGAAATTGATGGTCGTACCAAGATACCCTTGTGTTGCAGTGTCTGACAGAATGAACATTAAAATGGTATAAAATACCCACAGATTGTTAGGTAAGACAAAATATGCAACAGTTAGTATCTTTATTTCGAAAAAGTTTCGCCTACACAGTAGGCTTCTTCAGTCGAGTACAGAAAAGTTGATAGAAGCAGAAAATACTTGAAGACGATGTAATCAGTCCATCACCCTTAAAGTTTTGAGGTGGTCATCCTCAGTCTGGAGAAAGCATTGTTCCTTGTCTAACAATTGAGTTGAAGTGACGGATGGGCCTTTATATAGTGCCAGGGGGTGAGACGTAGGTTTGCTTTGGGAGGGCAGG
>NC_069406.1:46795126-46819393 GCF_026875155.1 Cherax quadricarinatus | reverse complement strand
CCTCCCCCCCCCCCCCCAAAACCTTCTCCTGCGCATGCATCCTTAGGTCGACTATATTTAGCGTTGATGTTTTTTCATGAAGGAAGCACTGGAGAGATGGTGCCAGACACTAGCGATACAGGAAGTATGTATATGTACTTATGCAAAAAACCACTGTAAAAAAATAGTGAATTTCCCAAAACGTTTTCCCGTGATTTCTCACATTATAAGGGAGTTGTACATAAATGGTATACAATACCGACAAGATGAAATTAGACACATATGCAACATCTGGGTATATTTAATGTAGATGTTTCGCCATCCAATGGTTTTAAATAAATATAAATTCTAGGACAAAATTTGAAGACAGTAGAACTATATACAAAAGATGAGGTAATCATCCCTCACCTTGGAGTTGGTGTAAGAGCACCGTAGTCGTGAAGAATCGGAGCACAGGTAAAAAGACTGACGCCAGTATATAAGCCCAGCCTTCTTGCCTGTGCTGGCAGTAGTGGCAGTGGAAAGTGTCTCCTTGGGCCGAGGCAACGAGAGTTTCAACACGGGGTTGTACAATACGATAAATTGCCTGTGCTCAGAGAGTGCAACAGACAAGTGAACTAGTAGCAGCAACTCACAGCAAACGGCATCCTTGAGCTTCTCCAGCGCTCGGGCTTAAACCCCAAGGCTGGGGTGTGGCTCGAAAAGGATCCTGTAGTGCATCACTGACCTTGCACATCCTGACATCGTCTTGCTGCTGTGAAGCTCCCACACCCTTTCGAGCCCATGGCGGGGGGGGTTTTGTGGCAGCCGAAGGTGCCTAGCTTCTCCCTCCGACCCCCGTGGGGAGGGGAAGGGGGCTAGGTCGGGGGACAGCTAGTCCCAGACAAAGACATCCACCAACCAGGGAACTATAGACCTATATCTTTACTTGAAGTCACTGGAAAAGTCTTGAGAAGATCATTTTCCCAAAAGACTGAACTACTATATGGATTTCATCACCTTTTTACTGAAAAACAATTTGGCTTTAGAACACACAAGAGTACCCATCATGCAATAAATATTATTTTTTGATACTGTAAGCGATTCTAAAACATCAGGGGAATCTTGCCCCCAATTACCACCAGAGATGTTTCATAAAACTTTTGATAGCTTATGGCATGATGGTCTTATATACAAATCATTGATCTACAGACCATTTTCTGGGCTTTTCTCGATTAAATATAATTTCTTAACTCAAAGAAAAATCATTCCCACCTTTCACGGCAGGTCGACAGAGCCTTTTATACCAACAGCGGGTGTCCCACAAGGTTCTTGTCTTAGCCCAAATTTCTATACACCATTTATGTAAATGATCGTCCTCAACCAGAGTTTAATGATACAATTATAACGCAATTTGCAGATAAATGTTATCCATGTCGTCTCATCAACTCCGGTAACGGGAAAATACAAGGGTATGAGAGAGTCATAGAAAAAATGAATATTGAATTTCCCGTCGAACATCTAATTGGGAAAAGAAAGGGAAAATTTAAACGACTAACCCTGACAAAGTCCTTTTTTATCACGATGGGATGTTTGCATCAACCATCGAAGAAAAGGGGGGGTTATCTCCATCAGAGGTAACCTGTACCATTTAGAAACCCTAACAAAGAATCTTGGATATGAAATAGACAGGCTGCTCCACTCAACTCTCATGTAACTAAAAGATCAACATAGCCAAACCCCGGCCCTTAACAGTCTCTTTAGATTCAATCAAGCCCCTCCAAGTCAAAAAACATCTGTATAAAATGATAATAAGACCTATACTCGAATACTCATGTGTCCCAATGTCATTAACACAAAGACCAACATGCTACGGTTGCAACGGGTCCAGAATAGAGCTCTTCGCTTCATTAGGGGCACCAGGGGGAAAGAGACAGTTAAAATGGCAGATTTACACGTACAACAAGAAAATTACGCCTTAAATGTACGCCTTGACACCCTGAAAAAGAACAACTCTATGCAATGCAAGAACTCTACATGCCAGATAGAGAACATCCTATACAAGTTGTAAATACCACCGATTATATCATCAAAAACTCCTCCTCACAGGACCAAAGAATGACTCTCCCACAGAGGGTCCGTCTTTTAAAAATCCATAAAGATGATTACCATCGCCCAAATGACATGAGAAAGCCTCCCTGCAGATGAAGATGATTGGGTAACACCAGAACCCTTCTATGTTTTCTGAGAAAATCATCCTCCCCCAATTAGGGAGACATCTTATATAAAATTCTACTGTTAAAATTATGCCTACATTTACTATGGCGGGACACCACCTGTAAGAAAACCATTGTGTCAAGTAATGTTTTAAAAAACTGGCAGGAAATTATTGCCTCCATTGTGTTTAAATATCCTTTGTGCAATTTGCAAAAAAAAAAATGCAACGTATATTTACTACCAAAATTTAGAGTCATGTACTTATATATCTGTTATATCTATGTGACTCTGATGGGTTAGTATTAACCCCTTCAAGAATTATCTTATTATTCCACATACACTTTTTAAATTACACCCAAAGTGTTGGGCCACTTACCTTTTTTTATTCTACCTCCTCCCCCCTCCCACCCTTTCCAATATTTCTATCCTTAAACCCCTCCTTCTTCCTTACCCTCCTTCTTCCTTACCCATCTTACCAAAGCTCTGGTCATAAGAAGAAGTCCCAGACCTAGTTCCCCTCCCCAGCCCCGTGGGGGCGGGAATGGGGCTAGGTCCCCGGGACTGCTAGTCCCAGACCTAGCTTTTCCCTCCGTCCCCGTGGGGGCGGGGGTGGGCTAGGGCTGGGACGCTAGTCCCAGAAGACGAGGAGGTACTTGTACCTCTTCCCCTGGCAGACACTGGTCTGAGACACTTCCGCGAAAAGGGGGCCAAGGCCAGGCGATTGTATACTGGCGAATCTATTCCTACCTAAACCCTTTCCTACGCTCCAGAAATCTTCACGACTATGGTGCTCTTTCACACACTCCAAGGCTGAGGGACTGATTTCTTCATCTTTTGTATATAGTTTCCTCTTTAAAAATTATGTCCAAAATTTCATTGTAAAGCCAATTTGTGTAGCAAATTTTTTTTATCAAGGGCTGTAAAAACAGAGCAGCAGAAGGCTTATAAATAACAATAAAGGCACAATCCGTGACAGGAGCAATCCCAAAAGTGTGATTTGAAATAGTAAAAAGCCCGGACCGAAACGTCGTCGTAAGCTCCCTCTTCTATAAGACTTAAAAGTCAAGATAACCCCGGGTCCACTGTCCAACCTGTTTTTTCTATTTTACAATTCCTTGTAATGTGAGATATCATAAAAAGCACGAATTTCCCCCTTTTTTTTTCACAGGGGTTGTTCTGCATATTGTGTTTTCATATTTTACTGTGATCTTATGTTTATTTGGGTTAGGTTAGTTTCGCCGGGGAAACCCAAACCCCCTAGTGGAAAAACGTCATTTGTCTTACTTTTTAGGAAATTTTACAGTCTATTTGTCACTTGTACCTAAAAAACCCTTACTTAAGTTTTTCCTGATGGGGATCTTAGTCATATAATACCCCCTTTGCGCTTTGGATTGCCCGGGGCCCTTTCCCGGGTTTTAACCGCTTCCCAAAATATCTCTATTTTAAGTATTTTCCCTCTATCTCCTCGGATCAATTTTTTGGATTCCCCCCTCTGGGTTAACTTTTCAAATGGACCCCATGGGGCATCTTACTAAGGTTAAACATGTATTCCTCTCATTAATTAAAATTGAACTAAAAAGCGGTTTACCGGGGGTCAGTGACGTCACACATAAACAAAACTTTCGACTTCCCCCTATGTCATGACGCACACATACAAGCTGAAACTTGTCGATTTCCCCCCCTATGTCAGTGCGCACGTGAACCCCGCACACACAGGTTGAATTTTCGACTTCCCCCTATGTCATGAGTACACTACAACTGAAATTGTCGATTTCCCCCCTAGTCGTGACGCACAATACAAGCTAAAAATTCGACTTCCCCCATGTCATGACGTCACGTGATGACCCCCGCACACAATTAAATTTTTTTGTCGCTTTCCCCCTAGTCGTGACTCACGTGATGACCCCCACAACGGTTGAATCTTGTCCTTCCCCCTATGTCATGAGTCCGGATGCCCCGCACACCGGGTTGAATCTTGTCGACTTCCCCTTGTCAGGAGCCACAACAAGCTGAAATTGTCGTTTTCCCCCCTATTCAGTGACGAAAACATACAAGCTGAAACTTGTCGACCCCCCCCTTGAAAGGACGTCACGTGATGCCCCCCCGCCAAAAACAGGTTGAATTTGTCGACTTCCCCCATGCAGTGACGTCCCACAACAAGCGAAACTTGTCGACCCCCCCATGTCAGTGACGTCAAACACACAGGTTGAATTTTGCGACTTAACCCCTAACAAAAAGGGGAAACATTTCGCTTTTAAACCCCCCAATTTTTCTCTTTTTAACTATTCTCAAAACCCACATTTCGGGATAACACAAATACACAAAAATTTATTATTTATTTATTAACAAATTTACTTTTGGTAATACAAAAAAAAAAAAATTCATCGAAAAAAGCTACAATTCATTGCTAAAACCCAAGTAGAGTAATTTTTCTTCCCTTTGAAGAATTTCTGCGCATTTTGTTCATCATCTTCCTCATCTGTTATACAATAAACTTCTGGGGGGGATGAGGGTGGGGAACTGGGGGAAAATTTTATGGGGGAACCTCACCCCAACAGAACTGGGTTTGGGGAATTTGTCTGAAATATTCCTCTGCTCCATACCATTTATCACAATAACAACACTTTCTCAACACCCCACATGGGGTCGGGAGAAGACTCGTTGGTAGGGGGGGCAGCAACACATCACCATATGGATGGGGGAGGGGGGGGATCTCGCTCCAAAAAAAACCCATCACTCGCAAATCTTTTTGCTCCGTCGGATTTGATTTCGCGAATAAGTTCCAACATCCCATTTTTTCACATCTGACAAAAAAAAAAAATTCTCGATTAGAAGAAAAAGGCGTTTTTTTTTCTTTAAAATTGCTTTAAAAGTATAAAAGTTTTTTTTGGTTAATACATATACTTCAAAAATCATTTGTGTAAAAGAAAAAAAAGATTTTTTCAATATACAAAAGTTTCCTTTGGTTAATGAACAAAATCACTTACCTTTACCGCGGAGGATGATGTTGATTAATAAAACATAAAAGGGGATACTGTTTCCTCCTCCTCGAGACACCTCCAACGGGATGCGAATTGGTTTCACCTTTGCCCCGACTTGTTTTGAATTACAGTAATCCAAACAGTGACCCCCAGGATTTTTAACCAGTGTTGTGACTTGGCTCCGCCTCTAAGCGCCTCAGACTCTACCCCCACCGTACGAAAATTTCCCAATTTTTTTAAACACAGATTTCAAAATTCCACTTTGAATTATTAGAAAATCCCTTTAAAAGAAGGTAATGAAATGCCATATCATATTTCATTATAAATTGGTCATTCTTTAATTTATTTTACCAAAATTTAAAAAAAAAATGGTATAATTTTTCTTGACACAAAAAAATTTGTTAATTATACACAAAATATAGACATAAAGCCGCACAACAATGATTTTTCATGTTGAACCCTCTGATTAATACCGTACATAAATTTCTCTTGTACATTTTTCTCAATATTTTTTGAAATTTTTTTAAATCCACCCCAAACTATATAAAAATAATATGTTTTTGTTCAATATTAGTAATCCAATGAAAATATTTCATTTTGATCCTTCAAATATTAATGATGAAAAAAACCCGGTTATTTTTTTATCCTCAAATAACTTCATTTATATTATTTGCGGCAAAAACCCCAAATAGAGGCTGATTTTCCCGTATGATGTTTCAAGTAATATTATTTTTTTCCAATTCAGGTCATACTGCGTATGCACTTCCTGTTCTATTTTCATTTAATTTAAATCGCATTAGTTTCACCAAACATCAGAAAAATTCTTTTTCCACTTTGGGTTTACCAAATGTCATATCTATTCCAAAATTACCATTCTTCTCGACAGATTCATTCTTGCCCTTTTTCACTTCTCAGGTAACACCTAATAATTTCTGCCTTGGAGAAAACTTTATATGTAATCAATGCCCCTCTCCAAACCCAAGTTTTAAAAGGGTAGCGTAATAAACCCTACTCCGGGGTAGAAACTTACTCAATATTTAAATTTCGTAAATAACCTACCGGTGGGTGGGGAAACTTACAGTAAAATTTTTCAAGGTAGGGAAATAAAACCTACTCGCGTGTGTGGGAAAATTTCATTTTCAATATTTCAAGGTAGCGAATAAAACCCACTCGCGTGGGTAGGAAATTACAGTAAATATTTAAAGGACTAATATAACCACTCGCGTGGGTAGAAACTTACAGTCAATTTTTCAAGTAGAAAATATAACCTACTGCGTGGGTAAAACTTACAGTCAATATTAAAGGGTAGCGTAATATAACCACTCCGTGGGTAGGAAACTTACAGTCAATTTTCAATTTTGCTTAAATAACCTACTCGCGTGGGTGGGAAACTTACAGTAATTTTAAAGGGTAGCGAATAAAACCCTATCGCGGGGTGGGAAACTTACAGTAAATTTTCAATTTTCGTAAAAAACCTACTCCGGGGTGGAAAAACTTACAGTCAATATTTCAAGGTAGCGAAATATAACCTACTCGGGGGGAGGAAATTTAAACAAATTTTTAAAGGGTGGGAAATTTAAAACCACTCGCGGGGGTAGGAAACTTCAGTCAATTTTCAAGGTAGCGTAATATAACCTACTCGGTGGGTAGGGAACTTTACAGTAATATTTCAAGGTACGAAATATAACCTACTCGCGGGGGGTGGAAAACTTACATCAAATTTAAAGGTAGCAAAATATAACCACTCGGTGTGTAAAAAACTTACATCAATATTTCGGGTAGCGTAATAAAACCTACTCGCGTGGGGGGGGAACTTACATCAATATTTCAAGGTAGGTAATAAAAAACCTACTCGCGGGGGGTAGGAAACTTCGTCAATATTTCAAGGTAGCGTAATATACCACTCGCTGGTGGGAAACTTACAGCAATATTGGGTAGCGTAATATAACCTACTCGGTGGGTAGGAAACTACAGTAAAATTTTCAAGGTAGCAAATTTAAAACCCTACTCGCGGGGGTGGAAATTACAGTAAATATTTAAAGGTAGCGTAATATAACCTACTCCTGGGGGTGGGGAACTTAGTCAATATTTCAAGGTAGCGTAAATAACCTACTCGCGGGGGTAGGAAATTACGTAAATATTTAAGGAGGTAATATAACCTATCGCGTGGGTAGGAAACTTACAGTCAAATTTCAAGGTGCGAATAAAACCCTACTGCGGGGTGGGAAAACTTACGTCAATATTTCAAGGTAGCGTAATATAACCACTGCGGGGGTGGGGAACTTACAGTCAATATTTCAAGGTAGCAAATATAACCTACTCGCGTGGGTAGGGGAATTTACAGTCAATATTTAAAGGTAGCGTAATATAACCTACTCGCGTGGTGGGGAACTTACGTCAATATTTCAAGGTAGCGTAAAATAACCTACTCGGTGGGGGAAAACTTACAAAATATTTCAGTAGCGTAATATAACATCGCGTGGGTGGGAAATTCGTCAATATTAAAATATTTCTGAATTAATTGAAAACCCCCGAAATGATTCAAAATCTTCTGTTAAAATTTAAAATGGATTAAAATTATTCCTCCTCATATGTCTTCATATAAACAAATTAAAAATATTTTAGGGTAGACTTGTCCAAAAGGTTTTTATCTGCGATCAATTTGTTTGTTAAAAGTCAGAAAAAATGTTTTAAAATAATGTTTTCTTGAACAATATTCACCCCCCCCCGGGGTTTGCCCCATGCTTAAATTTCAATGAAATTTAAATGCATTCGTATACGGAATAACTTATCGATCCAAAATTTTAAATGGAATTAATATTATATTTAATTTTTTTTCCCGCTTAATGGAGTCAAAATTTGCCCATGGGGGTGAATGCAATTAAATCTCAATGCATTCGCATTCCGGGTTTAATTCGTCAAAATCTCACCCAGCATAAAAGGGGAAACAAGTTTTTCATTCATTCGTTAATTTACCTTCGTCTTTTTTAAATATACTAAATCACTGTTGTAATAGTACTACTTGCTGTGTCTTTATTAGAAAAAATGCAACTTCCCAATGTACTAATTTTAAGGGGGAAAAATGTTTAAAGCAGTTAAATTTAACCCCATATAAATAAATGGTTTCGTTTCTAAAATTTGTTCTTTAAATACAAACAAAAATTTTAAATATTGTCTGACTTATAGAGTTCACAAAATATGCCCTTACTCCGTCTCCCGTGCACTCCCACCCTAATTTGATATATTTATTTCTTTTCCAAGGCAACTCTTAAATCTAAAAAATGCCCTTTCGAATTTTGTATTCTAAATCGAGAAATTTATCAGTCCTTGATTTACTGGTAATACTTTCACAGTGCTCAGTGCTATTGAGGATTTAATAATGGCATGCCCGGGTAATTTTGGGAATCCATCATTATGGAATAGAAAAACTGGGAAGGGGGGCGTTGAGCCCCCCCCTGGTGTAACGAAAAGGCACCAGCCGACTACTAAAATATGACATTTAAAATAAACTAAAATAATTAAATATTCCAGTTTTTTTTATTATTAAATTTCAATCGTTTCAACCCAATCTTTCTACTTCCTCTTTTAATAATTTTCTGTCCGACCCCCCTTAAATTTTCAACACCTTTTTTTCTCGCAGTTTTTTTCAATGCAATCCCACTTTAACATTTTCAACACTTTTGTCCGTATTGTAATACCCCCCGGAGAAAAGGTATAAATGAATGGTATTGTTTTTTTGTATCCCACCGAAAATGACAATAATCCTCCGCCCCTCCCTCTAGCTTTATATAATATGATTATCAAATCCTGCTCCTTTCCCCCTCGAAGTATCAAAGATTTTTCAGGAATGTTTCCCCTGAAGGGGGGAGAAACTCGTTCTCATTTTGACGGTTCGTTAAATATTAACTCAATTGCTTCACTCTCGTTTTATAGGTTTTAAATGTATACACTACAGTAGAACACTTCATATATTGAATTAACCTTCCTTTTTTTGATCAGCGGCTTAATACTCACTTTATCAATTTTCTTTTTATTAAGTGGTTTATACTTGGGGGTCATAATTTGTCTTAATGTATTAAAATCAACACTCCCAAAAAGATACCAACTGTTCCCAAAAAATTAATGGGGTAATCAAATCACAATAAATAACATATAATTAATACCTGATTCAGGATCGGGGGTTTTTCCGCCTTCACACCGTCTGTTAAAAATAATCTCTTTTTATTTGGTAAAAACACAAAATTTCATTACTGAGAACCCTCATATCGCTTCCTTCTTTACAAATTCCAACCCCCCATAACCACTGGTAAAATCAGAAGGTAGTATAATTTTTTTTTTTTTTCAAGTTAATAACCCCTCTTTTATTCCGGGGGATATATAACACAATAAGTTTTTGGGAAAGATAATACCCCTTATCTTTTTTAAATGCTATTAGCAGATTTACATTAATATCCTCATTTTTTCCTCTAAAAAACCCTTTTATATCACCTCCAATAATTTTTCTCATATCAATTTTATGCATAATTTTTTTACTGTAGATTTCTCATATGTAATACATATCTTCAAATTCTTTTTTGGGGTTTTAATGCGTCTTGGAGTAATTAAATTTTTCAAGGGAACCTCATAATCAATTTTATTTTCTAATTAATGGGATCAATAATTTATTAATGAAAGGAAGGGTTATTTGGGGGGAAATTTAAATCAAACTGGATTTACTACAAGTATAAAAAGTTCAGCCATCTCCACACTCTTAAACACACACTGATTTAAAAACAATCACACAGATTTTTTAAAATCACCTAATATGTTTTTCCCCGTGACCCTCTCCCATCACCCCCCTCCTTTTTTTTAATAAATTGTCTTTTCACTTTTGTATTTCCCACAAAAACAAATGATACCTTTTAAATTTTAAAAAATGCTTATTTCTGAAAATAATCAGAATCGATCTTCTCGCTGATTTCACATTTTTTTTGAAAAACATTTAATTTTTCAAAAATATTACGTCCAGTAAAGGGGGGAAGAAGGTCCCATTCTCACCACTACCCAAAGGGTTTTTTTGCAATAATACCAACATTTATTTTTACATATTCATATTTCTCGCACTCATTTAGTGCATGAATCTTGCAAATCGGGGTTTTCTGAGGTTTCACCGAGGGGAAGCAGGTGGGTTGACCTGCCTAGGGGGGGTAGTCTTAAACTAGCTTTAACACCCCGCTTCAAACATGCCCACCACCCCCCTTTTAAATTTCCCTCACCCCCCATTTTACTAATCAGAGGTTTCCGTTCATAACTGAAGTTGGAAAAAAGATAAAAATTTTTTCAGATTTTTTAAAAAACTGAAATAATATCTACTGCAAGGGGGAATATAATACTAAGAAGTCTCCCCCTCTGTATCAGCAAATTTTTCTTTTTTTCGCTGAAAAACCAATTTTTTAACAAGCAATGTCTAATCTCGTTATTGTATTTTTAAAAATTTTAGGGTCTAATGGTATTTTATTTTTAATCAAACTTGAAAATCTCATGATCAACTTTTGGTTTTTCTTAAATGTTTTAATAAACTCTTCCCTTGATTACCTGGGAACTATTTAAATAAAAATAATTAATTCTTAAATTTTTCTAATAATGATTTTTTTCATTTCCCCTTTAAAAAATCTCCTTCTTTGACCCAGAATTAAAAGTGGAATCATAACCCTTTATAAAATACCCAAAAAATGCGTAATTCCACCATTTTTTTTTTGTTTCAATACTCGTCGATAATATATTCGGAGGGGGTTGATGGGGGCAATTTTTCGCAAAAATTTCCTTTAATCTTTTCACCTTTTAAAAACTTTTTAAAAAGATATGTTGTTTTTAGGTTGAGAATTATTAATTCTTATATTTAAAAATTTCCTCTGTATTTTGTGTGCGAAACCCTCGTTAAACGCGGGGTATCTTAAGGTCCTCTTGTTTTCTCCAACAGCCAATTTCTTTCTGATTCTTTCTTATTGGGTCTTTTCCCTTTTTTTTAAAATTTTTGCGAAACTGATTTTTTATATCATTCAAAAGTCGTAATCCAGGACTTCAATGGGGGGTTTACCGCCAATCCCCGAGTGTGGGTTGAATTATACCATCTACTAAATATTTAACACTTTTTTAATAATTAAAAATTGGCACTTGTCAATTTTTGTATAATTTACGTTTTAAAGTTTGCAAACCTCTCTTTCAATGGAAGCTTTTTTTTTCTTTCGAAAATACATGATATAACTTTATATGCTTACCTGGAGATAATTCTGTTATAAATTAGCACATGTGCAACTCTTGGGGATCTTTGTTGAGGAAAGTTTCGCCCCACTGGCTTCATCAGTCCAACATAGGAGAAACTTGAAGAAAAGAGGAGAGAGGTAATCAGTCCCTCAACCCTTTAGTCGATGTTTTTTAGAAAAACCCCCCCCCCCTTTTTCTGTAAATAATTCGATATTTCTTTTCCTTTTAATTTTCCCCAAAAAGTTTTGTAATGCAGTAAAGTGTCGGTCCGTCTTTTTTTTTTATGAGACTGCTTTAAATATCTTTAAAAAACATCGATACCACGAGAAGTATTTATATCCATATTAAATTTTTGGATAATTTAACATTCCCCCAAATCACAGGTTTAAAATCACTCTGGGTTTAGGAACAATTTTTTTTCCCCACAGGAAACTTTTTAGGTTTAAGAACGAAAAAATATATGATCTTTCTGAAATTTTAAAAAATTTTGACCCCTTTTAAGGTTTTGGACGGGCGACTTTTTTACAGCGTATATAAATGTTTACCCCAGAGAAGACCCAGCAGATCCCGGATCTCTATAAACCTTTTCAATTAATTTTGCTCGCTCCATTGGCAACAATTTCGTAGGGAAAACCTGTTAACAATTGGTTCGCAACTGTAAGTTCTGGTGTATTTAATGCAAGGTCTAGAATAAATAACCCAAAATTTATCGTTTTATGCAGATTTTTATATATTTACAAAATTTCCCTTTTTTTTTTCCCAACACTTTCGCCCAGAATCTCTCTTGTCCAAGATCCCTCATTTTAAATAAAGCAAATGCGGGCGTTTAAAAACCATGGTCGACTTTTTGTCCTCCGTAAAATTTTTTTTGAGTAAAAATAATGCTTATATTATGATTCTACCTTTGTAAACTTTTGGGGAATAATTTCACTCTTACCAGCTTTTTTAAAAAAAGATCACAAAAATAATTATTGTTTTTTTACAGGTGATGCATGACATTTCTCGGGTCGATTTAAAATTTTGTTACTTAATGTTAATTTAGAGATATTCTGAACTTGTTCTAAGGGAGTGATTCACCCCGCCTATTATAATTTATAAATTTCTCTGGGATAACTTTTTTATTTTGATGTGAAATAAGATTTGCCACTATTCGAATAACGGGAAAGAAAATCCTGGATGGATAACGAAATATATCAAGTCACAGATTGTATGTTGCAGTTCAACATCTTTCCCCTTATTATTTTTTAAAAAGACTAAAACTTCCTCCCCTTAATTGAAGAACTAAAAAGGGGTTTACCCTAGAGAGGTGACTTGTTTCACGTAAGTGTTAAAGGGTTTTTTAAGTAATAATACTTTTAGTTTTCAATAAGGGGACGCAGTTAATGTGGGGAGCGGGACGCCTCATCGAAAAATTTGTTACTTTTGGGGGCGGGTGACTGACCTGTGTTGCGGGTGTGAACCGCATTACATGCCGTCGTTGACCGATTGACCAGGTGTGATTTTCTACCTTGGTGTAATCGCATTTCACAGTGGGTCGGGGGGGGAGGGGGTCCATATAAGCTCAATGGTCTCTCAAGCGAGGGGGAAAATGTTTTTTATTTGGAAATCGAGTAAATTTTTCACCTTGGGTTTTGGGCCTCATTAAAATCCGCTGTCTTCCTGAGTTGACCCAGGTGTGATTTTTCTACCTTGGGTGTGAATCGCATTACATGCCGTCTGCTGACCTGTGTTGCCGGGGTGTGATTTTCTACCTTGGGGGTGAACGCTTACCAGTGGCGTCGGGGGGGGAAGGGTGGTCCTAAAGTCAATGGTCTCTCAGAGCGAGGAAAGTGTTTCTATTCGGAAATCGATAAATTTTTTTACCTTTGGGGGTAACCTCATTACATGCCGCTGTCTGTCCCGAGTTGACCCCGGTGTGATTTTTCTACCTTGGGTGTGAATCGCATTACATGCCATCTGTCTGACCCGTTTGCCGGGGTGTGATTTTCTACCTTTGGGTGTGAAATGATTACACAGTGGGGCGGGGGGAAGGGTGGGCCATATAAGCCAAAGATCTCTCGAGCGAGGGAAAATGTTTTCTATTCGGAAACGGTAAATATTTTACCAGGGTGTGTTTACCAACAAGAAAATAATGTTCTTTTTTCGATAAAGTTTTCAAAAATAATTTTTAAAAAATCCCAAAAAAAAGAGTTTCAAAATAATTTTTGGAGTACTCTAATGTATTTTGGAAGTGTTCCAAAATATTTTTTGGTTAGGTTGTTGGTTAGGTTTGGGTAGGGTTTGGAAGGTTAGGTTTGGTTTGGTTTGGATAGGGTTGGTTAGGTTTGGTTAGGTTAGGTTAGGTTAGGTTAGGAAGGTTAGGGTTTGGAGGGGAGGTTGGTTGGTTAGGTTAGGTTTTGGATAGGTTTTGGTAAGGGTTTGGTTAGGGGGGGTTTTTGGATAGGTTAGGTTAGGTTGGTTGGTGTGTTAGGGTTTGTTAGGTTAGGGTTTGGTTAGGTTTGGTAAGGTTAGGGTTGGTTAGGTAGGATAGGATAGGTTAGTTAGGTTAGGTTAGGGTTTGTTAGGTTAGGTTTGGGTAGGGTTTGGTTAGGGTTAGGTTAGGGTTTGGGTTTGGTTGGTTAGGTAAGGTTTTTAGGGGTTTGGTTAGGTTAGGTTGGGTTTGGGTTGGTTAGGTTAAAGGTAAGGTTAGGTTAGGTTGGTTGGTTAGGTTAGGTTAGGTTGGTTTGGGTTAAGTTAGGTTGGGTTAGGGGTTTGGTTTGGTTAGGTTAGGTTAGGAAGGTTTGGTGTGTGTGTGTGTGTGTGGTTTTACCTAATTTCCCCACCCAAGTGGTTGCAGGGGGCGACACTCCCTTTCCCGGGCCCCCCCCTCTTCACTGATCCTACTGGATCCTCTCTCCCCTTTTGTTTGAGCTTTGTCCCTACCTCTTCTTAAAAAATGATGGTTCCCGCTCCACACTTCAAATTGCTAGGCTATTCCACTTGCTGACAAACTATGACTGAAGAAATACTTTCCCAACTCCCCGTGATGTCTGAGTCTCACTTCCAGTTTGACCCCTTGTCCCTGTCCCCTCCTGGAATCCTATCTCTTCCACCTTGTTATTCCCCCAGTTCTTGTATGTCGTTTTTGTCTCCCCTGACCCCCTTTTGCCTCCAAAGTCGTCGTCCGATTTCCCTTAACCTTTCCTCGTAGACATTCCCCCTTTAGCCTGGGCTAGCCTTGTTGCAAACCTTTTTTCTTTCTCTAACTTCTGAGTGCCTTTACCGGGGTGGGTTCCCGACTGGTGCTGCATACTCCCTAGGGCCTAACATACACAGTGTCAGTGTTTAACATTCCTTATTAAGGTATCGGAACGCTATTCTCGGTTTGCCAGGCGCCTGTATGCTGCAGCGGTTATTTTTTTGAGTGTGCCTTGGGGATTCTCGGGGTTTTGGCCCCAAGGTCTTCTCCCGGTGAGGTCTGTAGTCTTGTCCACCTAGCCTAACTCTGCGCGGTCTTCTTTGCCCCCCCCCAAACTTTTGACTTTGCATTTGGGTGGTTTTAAACGAGAAGCCAGTTGCTGGACCAATTCCAGGTCCAGGGCCTTTGCAGTCCTGCCCACCCCGCCAATTTAATTCTTCTCATCAACTTCACGTCATCTGCGAACAGGGGCACTTTAGAGTCTATTTCCTTCCATCAGTCGTTCACATATATCAAAAATAGCCTGGTCCTAGAACTGACCCCTGTGGGACCCCGCTCGTAACAGGCGCCCACTGGATACCTCTTCACGTACCATGACTCGTTGCTGCCTCCTGTCAGGTATTCCCTTATCCATTGCAGTGCCCTTCCTTTTACGTGTGCCTGATCCTCCAGCTTCTGCACTAATCTCTTGTGGGGAACTGTGTCAAAGGCCTTCCTGCAGTCTAGGAAAACGCAATCTACCCACCCCTCTCTCTCGTGTCTTACTTCTGTTACCTTGTCATAAAACTCCAGGGTGAGATGGAGAGGTGTATGGGGAGGGTTGTAATTAGAAATATGGGGAGATTTTACTGAATATAAAGGTAATGTGTGAATATTTTAAAAAGAAATTATAGAAATGAAAAGTTATGATATATTGGAAAAGAATGGAGGGTGTTGAAACATGTCGCAATAGTTGGGTAGTTGATGCGAGTATAATATTAATTTATGTGGATACAAGGAGATGGGTATGGAGAGGATTTTATTAGAATTTTAGTACTGTAGGGAGGAATGTGTATTACTTTTAAGATTCAGTAAAAAGAAAGGGGAAAAAAATGTGAATAAATTGGTAATTGATGAGGGTTGTGGGTAATGTAGTCGAATTAGAGATACCGAAAAAGATGATATAAGTGGGTTGTTTTTGTGACTTTTTCTGATGTACTGTGTCCCCTTATTAACTTTAATGAACTAAAAGGGTTAAAACGAGAAAAAAAATTGTGGGATGTGGGTGATGTGGGGTGTTGTGACTTTTCTGATGAAATTAGTTGAAACGAGAAAAAAATTGTGGGTTGTGGGGTGTTGTGGGTTGTGGGTGTTGTGGGTGTTGTGGGTTGTGGGTTGTTGTTGTTGTGACTTTCTGATGAAATTAGCTAAAACGAGAAAAAATTGTGGGTTGTGGGTGTTGTGGGTTGTGGGTTGTTGTTGTTGTGACTTTCTGATGTACTGTGCCCCCTTATTAATTTTAATGAACTAAAAGGGTTAAAACGAGAAAAAATTGTGGGTTGTGGGTGTTGTGGGTGTTGTGGGGTGTGTGTGTGCGTGTGTGTTAGGTGTCATAGAGTTTTTTTGTGAAAATCTTGGTTACAGTGATGACATTAGTTAAAACGAGTAAAATTTGTTGGTAATTGATGAGGGTAGTGTAGTCGAATTAGAGTTACCGAAAAAAAGATGATATAAGTGGGTTGTGATGAAATTAGTTTAAAAACGATATTCAAAGGTGTTTTGAAGGTGTTCAAGGGTGTTTATGTGTGTATTCAAATGTTTATGAGAGTGTTTTGGGGATGTTCAAAGTAAAGTGTTTGAGTTAGTTTTTGTGACTTTTTTCTGATGTATTGTGTCCCCTTAATAACTTTAATGAACTAAAAGGGTAAAAACGAGAAAATGCCTAGTCTGGAGACTGAGGGATGAGTTGTAATTTAATGAAATGTGTAAGTGCAGATAAATTAGAGATGTCAAATCTTATTTGGGAGTACTCAAATAGTGTTTTGGAAGTGTTTCAGTGTTGTTTGGAAATGTTCAAAGGTGTTTATGTGAGTATTCAAATGATTTATGAGAGTGTTTTGAAGGTGTTCTGAGAGTATTCAGAGGTGATTTGGGGGTGTTTGAATGATTTTTTTTGGAGTATTTCAGTGTTGTTTGGAAATGTATAAAGGTATTTTTGTGAGTATTCAAATGATTTATGAGAGTGTTTTGAAGATGTTCAAAGTAAAAGTGCGTATTTAACTTCGTAATATGTAAAATTGTGAGTAGTGAATTTAACGAAAGTGGATGTAAGCGATGTGGTGACTTTCTGATGTACTGTGTCCCCTTATTAACTTTAATGAACTAAAAAGGATTAAAACGAGAAAAATTGGGGTTATGAGTGAAAATTGTGAGGTGTTGGTTGGATTTGTGAGGGTTTGGGAGGGTGGGGAGAAGGTTACTTCGTGGGGAGTGACCTGAGATGAAATAGTTAAAATGAGAAAAAATTGTGGGTGTTGTGACTTTCTGATGTACTGTGTCCCCTTATTAACTTTAATGAGCTAAAAGGGTTAAACGAGAAAAATTGGGGTTAAGAGTGAAAATGTTTTCCCTATGATGTAGGTACTATATCCCCTTATTAACTTTAATGAACTAAAAGGATCGACAAGATTCAGCCTGTGTGCGCGGTCATCACGTGACGTCACTGTCAGAAGGTAAGTGTCCCCTTATTAACTTTAATGAACTAAAAGGGTCGACAAGATTCAGCTTGTATGTGTGACGTCACTGACCGCCGAGTAAACACCCTTCTTAGTTAAATTTGACTTGTTTAGAACCTGTAGTAAGCATGCTTACCCCCAGAGGGGGGGGATCCAAAAACTTGGTAATATTGAGAAATTTTTGGGGGTTGTGGGGTGAAAGTCGGAGGGGGAATTTCGAAACCCCATAGGGGGGAATCCAAAAAATTTGATCCGAGGAGATGGAGTCTTGGTATTATCGAGAACATTTGATCCGAGGAGATCGTAAGAAATTCAAAACCCCCATAGGGGGGAATCCAAAACTTGTATTATCGAGAAATTTTGGAAATGGGGTTGGGGGTAGAAGGAGGGACAATCCAAAAAACCCTTTATCCAAGGAGATGGAGAATTTCGAAAACCCCATAGGGGGGAATCCAAAAAACTTGATCCGAGGAGATGAAGTCATGGTATTATCGAGAAAATTTGGGGTGAAAGGAGGGGTACCCAAAAATTTGATCCAAGGAATTGGAGAAATTCAAAACCCTTGATCCAAGGAGATGGAGACTTTGATTTCGAGAAATTTTTGGGGTTGGGGGGTGAAAGTGGGAGGGGGATCCGAGGAATTGGAGACTTTGATTTCGAGAAATTTTTGGGGTTGGGGGGTGAAAGTGGGAGGGGCAATCCAAGGAGATCATAAGAATTTCGAAAACCCCCATAGGGGGGAATCCAAAAAACTTGATCCGAGGAGATGGAGACTTTGATTTCGAGAAATTTTGGGATGGGGGTGAAAGTGAGAGGGGGAACCTCAAAAATTTGATCCGAGGAGATGGAGAGCACAAGAAAATGAAATTCAAAAAAAATTCGAAAAAAATCGGAAAAAAATTCGAGGCGCGGGGGCGATCCGGACGACGCTGCAGAAGGCGCAGCAGAAGGCGCGGGCGGGGGTCGCGAAGGGCGCGGGGCGGGCGCGCGGCGCGACGGGGGGTCGCGAAGGGGGGGTCGCGAAGGGGGGTCGTGGGCGGGGGGGTCAAGGGTGTAGGTAGTCTCGAGGGCGAGGTCAAGGTCAAACCGGAAGTAACACCTAGGTGTGAAAAGGGGACCCTCCAGCTGCTGGCCCTAGACCGGAAGGAGTCGCTCAGCCGCTTTTATGACTAATAATAATAATAATAATAATAATAATAATAATAATAATAATAATAATAATAATAATAATAATAATAATAATAATAATAATAATAATAATAATAATAATAATAATATTTAATATCTTTATTTCTACAAGTACATGTACAAGGTATACAGACCATAGCTGACATCAATGACATACTACTATGTAGAAAGCCGCTTGTTATGCTGAGCATTTCCCGCAAATTAGGTCAATTTTGTCCAGGATGCGACCCACACCAGTTCACTAACGCCCAGGTACCCATTACTACTGATGGGTGAACATAGACAATCAGTGTAAGGAAACACCCCGAATGTTTCTACCCTCGCCGGGAATCAAACCCGGACCCTCTCCGTGCAAAGCGAGAACTTTTGCCACCAGGCCACGGGGCCCGACAATTTATTTAACAAAGACATTTAAGTAATTTGTCAACAGCAACATAAGTCACCACCACCTTCATTATAATTAGCGACCTCGTTAGAGCCCATAGCAACCATGCTTAGAGAAAGGAAAGTCAGTCTGGTTGATCAGAGCCTGATCCACCCGGAAGCCTGGTCAAGGACTAGTTACAAGTAGGAAGGGTTGGGGCCCAGAGGGACCTGCCTTCCTATTTCTATAGTGGACCCAGTCCTCTACAACGTCTTCCGGATCATCCATCTCACCTTCCACTTTTTTCATATTGTTCCAGATCATGGAGCTAAACTCTTCTGCAGGCTGAGGGATTGACCACCCCTAATACTTATCTCAGATATCTTTATTTCACTTCTACACCTGATCCCTCTGTATTTGACTGAGGAAGCCTACTGTGTAGGCGAACGTTTCATCAGAAAATACCCAACTGTTGTACATGTGTCTTAATTCTCTCCTGATCTTCGCCACTCTTCTTAATATCAAAGTGTAAAGTAAAAGGACATAAGTGCAACTAATGTGATCATTTTATTGTGGCAACGTTTTCGCTCTCATGGAGAGCGAAACGTTGCCACAATAAAATGTCACATTAGTTGCACTTGTGTCCTTTTACTTTACATATTGTCGGTAATTCTACCAACATTATTACAATATTTAAAGTGGTATACAATACCGACAGGTTGGTAGGTAAGACACATAACACCTTGGACACCTTTTTCAAGTGAGAATTTTTTGCTCTGAGAGGGACGTGACCTCTCAGTGGCCACATTCTCACTACTACTACTCTGCACCTCTCCTTCCAACAGTATTTAAGTTTCCACACTGTCGCTTGATCTTCAGATAGTTCCAGACTTTGAAACAGAACTTCTCCAGGCTGAGGGATGAAAACCTCAAATCTACGACTTCAAGAGTGATGGACTGATTACATCGTCTTCACATCTCTACTGCTGCTGCCTACTTCTGTACTCGACTGAAGAAGCCTACTGTGTAGGCGAAACGTTTCGGAATAAGTTGCCTAAATGTTGCGCATGTGTCTTACCTACCACTCTTCTTTATATAGGACTGATGAAGCCACTGCGTGGCGAAATGTTTCCACACTAAAGATATCTAAGTGTTGCACATGTGGTCTGATTATCCACTTGTTGGTTCTCTGAACCATATATCTGCATCACTGGAGATGTTGTGTTCAGTCTATCAGTCTTGATATGTTGGAGTATGAGACACACAGTGGTTTCATCAGAGAGGAGGAGGAAGAGTTTGAGGTAATCAGTCCCTCAGCCTTGGAGTAGATGCGAAGTAAGTGCTCTTCGCACCTACTCCTAGGTTGAGGGACTGATTACCTCATCTTCTGCACGTATAAGTTCTGTCAAGCACCTTAACTACTGGGAACGCTTGGAAGCACTTGACTTGTACTCGTTGGAACGCAGGAGAGAGAGATATATCATAATCTACACTTGGAAAATCTTGGAAGGAATGGTCCCAAAACTGCACACAGAAATCACTCCCTACGAAAGTAAAAGACTGGGTAGGCGATGCAAAATGCTCCCAATAAAAAGTAGGGGCGCCATTGGTACACTAAGGGAAAACACCATAAGTGTCCGGGGCCCCAAGACTGTTCAACAGCCTCCTATCAAGCATTAGGGGAATTACCAATAAACCCTGGCTGCCTTCAAGAGAGAGCTGGACAGATGCCTAAAGTCAGTGCCGGATCAGCCGGGCTGTGGCTCGTATATTGGACTGCGTGAGGCCAGCAGTAACAGCCTAGTTGATCAGGCCCTGATCCATCGGGAGGCCTGGTCATGGACCGGGCCGCGGGGGCGTTGATTCCCGGAATAACCTCCAGGTATGGTTCTACTGTTTTCAAGTTATGCCCTGGAATTTGTATTAATAAAACCACTGGATGGCGAAACGTCTACAATAAATATACCCAGATGTTGCACATGTGTCTTAATTTCATCTTGTCGGTATTGTGTACCATTCTTGTACACTGCTGGGTCACCAAGGAGCCGGCCAGGACCCGTCCTGACAAACCTACATGAGTAGGCCTTCTGCAGTGTTGCTCCATTCTTATGTTCTTATGTTAGGTAAGACACATATGCAACAGTAGGTATTTTTTATTTCGAAACGTTTCGCCTACACAGTAGGCTTCTTCAGTCGAGTACAGAAAAGTTGATAGAAGCAGAAGATACTTGAAGACGATGTAATCAGTCCATCACCCTTAAAGTTTTGAGGTGGTCAGTCCCTCAGTCTGGAGAAGAACATTGTTCCAAAGTCTGAAACAATATGAAGTTGAAGTGACAGGATGGAGCCTTATATTGTTTCAGACTTTGGAACAATGTTCTCCAGACTGAGGGACTGACCACCTCAAAACTTTAAGGGTGATGGACTGATTACATCGTCTTCAAGTATCTTCTGCTTCTATCAAATTTTCTGTACTCGACTGAAGAAGCCTACTGTGTAGGCGAAACGTTTCGAAATAAAGATACCTAACTGTTGCATATGTGTCTTACCTAACAACCTGTCGGTATTTTATACCATTTTAATGTTCCTTATGTTCTTATTTTCTGTACTTTTATAAGAACATAAGAAGGGAGCAACGCTGCAACAGGTCTATTGGCCCATAATGGAAATATAAACACATATGCAGTATAATGTGATCCTTTATTGACAACGTTTCGCCCACACAGTGAGCTTTTATTTTCAAGTCACAAACAGATCTGTTTGTGACTTGTCGGTTTTCAAAACCATTCACCAGATCTGTTTGTGACTTGAAAAAGCCCACTATGTGGGCGAAACGTTCTCAATAAAGGATCACATTATACTGCATATGTGTTTTTTATTTCCATTGTGTCGGTATTTTATACCATTTATTTCCATCTATTGGCCCATACTTGGGTCCATGTCAAATCTAAACCAATCGCGATGGTGAACTGAATATACCCCCAGGGTGAGGTCACCTCCCTTGGGAGCACACCACATGTGACCTCCATAGAGACCTGAGCCCCTAACGGCTTTAGGGCTACAAGAAAAACTTACTATTACTCTTTCCACAATCCGAAAGATCTAAGGGACCGTGACAGGTACTCTTCCTTGAGGTCACAGTGGCCTCCCCACTCCTGGTTGCAGGTCACTTTTCCTTGGGCTTTATCCCCTGACCTGACAGATCCAGTTTGTGAAAGATATGCTCTAATTACTATGGTCCCAGGTAGAAACAGGACCCGTGGTCGAATCTGATACAGAAGGGGGAAGAGGGGTCTCAAGATACCACATTTTTATCTAAGATAAGTTTTTCGTTTGAAATTTTAACCCGGAGGGTTAGCCACCAGGATAACCCAAGAAAGTCAGTGCGTCATCGAGGACTGTCTAACTTATTTCCATTGGGGTCCTTAAACTTGTCCCCCAGGATGCGACCCACACCAGTCGACTAACACCCAGGTACCTATTTGCTGCTAGGTGAAAAAGGACAACAGGTGTACCTGGAGGTTCCTGGAGGTTATTCCGGGGATCAACGCCCCGCGGCCCGGTCCATGACCAGGCCTCCCGATGGATCAGGGCCTGATCAACTAGGCTGTTACTGCTGGCCGCACGCAGTCCGACGTACGAGCCATCAGCCGTAAGGAAACGCGTCGAAAAAGTTTATGTTCTTATTTGCACTTGTGTCCTTTTACTTTACACACCTTATGTTTCCACCCTGCCGGGAATCGAACCCGGGACCTCCGTGTGTGAAGTGAGAGGTTTAACCACCGGAGCAACACTCTCTCAACATTCTTCTCTGTTGGAATAAAGAAGCCATTGGCTAGCATTGAGAATGGGTTGGGCAAATGTTTGAGACGAACCTACCTATTGTGGGTCAATGGGACTGATGTGGAAAAACATGTGTAGTTCAGGACGGTAAGACATATGTGGCTAAATTACACACATGTGCAATACTTGGGTATCTTTATTGGGGAAATATTTATTGAGGAAATATTTCCAGTGGGCAACGGTAAACAATATGATGTTCAATGAGGACAAATTCCAACTACTCCGTTATGGAAAACTGGAGGAGATAATAACTAGAACAGAGTATACTACTGACTCCGGCCATACAATAGAGCGGAAAAATAATGTAAGGGACCTGGGAGTAGTAATGTCTGAGGATCTCACTTTCAAGGATCACAACAGTGCCACGATCGCACGTGCAAAGAAAATGATAGGATGGATAATGAGAACTTTCAAAACGAGAGATGCCAAGCCAATGATGATCCTTTTCAAATCACTTGTTCTCTCTAGGCTGGAATACTGCTGTACATTAACATCTCCATTCAAAGCAGGTGAAATCGCAAATCTAGAGAGTGTACAGAGATCCTTTACTGCACGTATAAGTTCTGTCAAGCACCTTAACTACTGGGAACGCTTGGAAGCACTTGACTTGTACTCGTTGGAACGCAGGAGGGAGAGATATATCATAATCTACACTTGGAAATCTTGGAAGGAATGGTCCCGAATCTGCACACAGAAATCACTCCCTACGAAAGTAAAAGACTGGGCAGGCGATGCAAAATGTCCCCAATAAAAAGTAGGGGCGCCATTGGTACACTAAGGGAAAACACCATAAGTGTCTGGGGCCCAAGACTGTTCAACAGCCCCCCATCAAGCATTAGGGGAATTGCCAATAAACCCCTGGCTGCCTTCAAGAGAGAGCTGGACAGATACCTAAAGTCAGTGCCGGATCAGCCGGGCTGTGGCTCGTACGTTGGACTGCGTGCGGCCAGCAGTAACACCCTAGTTGATCAGGCCCTGATCCATCGGGAGGCCTGGTCATGGACCGGGCCGCGGGGGCGTTGATCCCCGGAATAACCTCCAGGTAACCTCCAGGTAACACAGTAACTTCATCAGTGAACATCAAAATGGTATACAATACCGACAGGTTGTTAGGTAGGACACATATGCAACAGTTAGGTATCTTTATTTCGAAACGTTTCGCCTACACAGTAGACTTCTTCAGTCGAGTACAGAAAAGTTGATAGAATCAGAAGAGACTTGAAGACGATGTAATCAGTCCATCACCCTTAAAGTTTTGAGGTGGTCAGTCCCTCAGTCTGGACTGCTTCTATCAACTTTTCTGTACTCGACTGAAGAAGCCTACTGTGTAGGCGAAACGTTTCGAAATAAAGATACTTAACTGTTGCATATGTGTCTTACCTAACAACCTGTCGGTGATAAATTAGACACATATGCAACTCTTGGGTATCTTTATTAAGGAAACGTTTCGCCACACAGTGGCTTCATCAGTCCATACGTAGGAGAAACTTGAAGAACAGGAGGAGAATGAGGTAATCAGTCCCTCAACCTTGAGTCGATGTGTTCAGTCCAATCAATCTATTCAAGATTGATGGATGAAAA
>NC_069406.1:46755028-46794626 GCF_026875155.1 Cherax quadricarinatus | reverse complement strand
GGGGGGTGGGTCGGGGCCCAGCCCCAGCACTGGGGTTTTGGTGCTAGCCTGGGGGAGCTTGGCCAGCACCATCACTGTGGGTATTAGTGCTATGACTGGGGGATGGGTCTGGCTTAGCACCATGTGGGTGACTAGGTAGTTTCGAGTCATCTGTTGTGGTATGGACATTCTGCATTTTTTGATACACTATCTCTTTCTCCCATGTTTTATATATTTTTGGTAGACTATCCAAGAGGTCATCCTTGTTTTCTTGATTATTTTTATCATTTATTACTCTCCTTAGTACCTTTCTGATACCTGCCCAAAGTTCTACATCTTTATTGCACAACCAGAAGCACCTTGCTAGTTCAAGGTCATGTTTTGAGGCTGTATTTAGTCTAGTACAAGAGATATGGTGTTTGGAAGAGCATAGGTTGCATGTGATTCTGGAATTCCTTCCAAGGATTTTTTTACATGTCCCACAGATATGCTGTGCTGACATCCTGTCTGTATCCTACTACACTCTGTATGCCACGGAAAAAACTGATTTCCACTTTACCTTTCTCTTGCTGGTGTCAGTATATTGCAAGATGTATTTATACGAACCAAGTTTGCAGTATGTGGGTGGTGGTGTAGGGTGGGTGTAGGGTGGGTGGTGGGTATAGGGTGGGTGGTGGTGCAGGGTGGGTGGTGGTGCAGGGTGGGTGGTGGTGCAGGGTGGGTGGTGGGTGCAGGGTGGGTGGTGGGTGCGGGGTGGGTGGTGGTGTAGGGTGGGTGCAGGGTGGGTTTGAGCCAGACTTGCCCACACTCCACACTTCACTTAGGCCTACGCTAACCTCCCCCTACACTTCTAAGGAAAAGATTATTCCCTGTTTAGTAGAGGTAACGGTCGTATGCTAAATTTATGTATGCTGTGATTCCCTGCACCTCAATGCTACCATCGTTTCGCCTACACAGTAGGCTTCTTCAGTCGAATACAGAAAGTAGGCAGGAACAGTAGAAATGTGAAGACGATGTAATCAGTCCATCACCCTTGAAGTCGTAGAATTTGAGGTTGTCAGTCCCTCAGCCTGGAGAAGTTCAGTCCATCAATCTTGAATAGATTGATTGGACTGAACACATCGACTCAAGGTTGAGGGACTGATTACCTCATTCTCCTCCTGTTCTTCAAGTTTCTCCTACGTATGGACTGATGAAGCCACTGTGTGGCGAAACGTTTCCTTAATAAAGATACCCAAGAGTTGCATATGTGTCTAATTTATCACCGACAGGTTGTTAGGTAAGACACATATGCAACAGTTAAGTATCTTTATTTCGAAACGTTTCGCCTACACAGTAGGCTTCTTCAGTCGAGTACAGAAAAGTTGATAGAAGCAGTCCAGGGCTGAGGGACTGACCACCTCAAAACTTTAAGGGTGATGGACTGATTACATCGTCTTCAGTCCTCTTCTGATTCTATCAACTTTTCTGTACTCGACTGAAGAAGTCTACTGTGTAGGCGAAACGTTTCGAAATAAGATACCTAACTGTTGCATATGTGTCCTACCTAACAACCTGTCGGTATTGTTATACCATTTTGATGTTCACTGATGAAGTTACTGTGTTACCTGGAGGTTACCTGGAGGTTATTCCGGGGATCAACGCCCCCGCGGCCCGGTCCATGACCAGGCCTCCCGATGGATCAGGGCCTGATCAACTAGGGTGTTACTGCTGGCCGCACGCAGTCCAACGTACGAGCCACAGCCCGGCTGATCCGGCACTGACTTTAGTATCTGTCCAGCTCTCTCTTGAAGGCAGCCAGGGGTTTATTGGCAATTCCCCTAATGCTTGATGGGGGGCTGTTGAACAGTCTTGGGCCCCAGACACTTATGGTGTTTTCCCTTAGTGTACCAATGGCGCCCCTACTTTTTATTGGGGACATTTTGCATCGCCTGCCCAGTCTTTTACTTTCGTAGGGAGTGATTTCTGTGTGCAGATTCGGGACCATTCCTTCCAAGATTTCCAAGTGTAGATTATGATATATCTCTCCCTCCTGCGTTTCCAACGAGTACAAGTCAAGTGCTTCCAAGCGTTCCCAGTAGTTAAGGTGCTTGACAGAACTTATACGTGCAGTAAAGGATCTCTGTACACTCTCTAGATTTGCGATTTCACCTGCTTTGAATGGAGATGTTAATGTACAGCAGTATTCCAGCCTAGAGAGAACAAGTGATTTGAAAAGGATCATCATTGGCTTGGATCTCTCGTTTTGAAAGTTCTCATTATCCATCCTATCATTTTCTTTGCACGTGCGATCGTGGCACTGTTTGTGATCTTGAAAGTGAGATCCTCAGACATTACTACTCCCAGGTCCTTACATTATTTTTCCGCTCTATTGTATGGCCGGAGTCAGTAGTATACTCTGTTCTAGTTATTATCTCCTCCAGTTTTCCATAACGGAGTAGTTGGAATTTGTCCTCATTGAACATCATATTGTTTACCGTTGCCCACTGGAAATATTTCCTCAATAAATATTTCCCCAATAAAGATACCCAAGTATTGCACATGTGTGTAATTTAGCCACATATGTCTTACCGTCCTGAACTACACATGTTTTTCCACATCAGTCCCATTGACCCACAATAGGTAGGTTCGTCTCAAACATTTGCCCAACCCATTCTCAATGCTAGCCAATGGCTTCTTTATTCCAACAGAGAAGAATGTTGAGAGAGTGTTGCTCCGGTGGTTAAACCTCTCACTTCACACACGGAGGTCCCGGGTTCGATTCCCGGCAGGGTGGAAACATAAGGTGTGTAAAGTAAAAGGACACAAGTGCAAATAAGAACATAAACATTTCGACGCGTTTCCTTACGGGCTGATGGCTCGTACGTCGGACTGCGTGCGGCCAGCAGTAACAGCCTAGTTGATCAGGCCCTGATCCATCGGGAGGCCTGGTCATGGACCGGGCCGCGGGGGCGTTGATCCCCGGAATAACCTCCAGGTAACCTCCAGGTACACCTGTTGTCCTGTTCACCTAGCAGCAAATAGGTACCTGGGTGTTAGTCGACTGGTGTGGGTCGCATCCTGGGGGACAAGATTAAGGACCCCAATGGAAATAAGTTAGACAGTCCTCGATGACGCACTGACTTTCTTGGGTTATCCTGGGTGGCTAACCCTCCGGGGTTAAAATTTCAAACGAAATCTTATCTTAGATAAAAATGTGGTATCTTGAGACCCCTCTTCCCCCTTCTGTATCAGATTCGACCACGGGTCCTGTTTCTACCTGGGACCATAGTAATTAGAGCATATCTTTCACAAACTGGATCTGTCAGGTCAGGGGATAAAGCCCAAGGAAAAGTGACCTGCAACCAGGAGTGGGGAGGCCACTGTGACCTCAAGGAAGAGTACCTGTCACGGTCCCTTAGATCTTTCGGATTGTGGAAAGAGTAATAGTAAGTTATCTTGTAGCCCTAAAGCCGTTAGGGGCTCAGGTCTCTATGGAGGTCACATGTGGTGTGCTCCCAAGGGAGGTGACCTCACCCTGGGGGTATATTCAGTTCACCAGTCGCGATTGGTTTAGATTTGACATGGACCCAAGTATGGGCCAATAGATGGAAATAAATGGTATAAAATACCGACACAATGGAAATATAAACACATATGCAGTATAATGTGATCCTTTATTGAGAACGTTTCGCCCACATAGTGGGCTTTTTCAAGTCACAAACAGATCTGGTGAATGGTTTTGAAAACCGACAAGTCACAAACAGATCTGTTTGTGACTTGAAAAATAAAAGCTCACTGTGTGGGCGAAACGTTGTCAATAAAGGATCACATTATACTGCATATGTGTTTATATTTCCATTATGGGCCAATAGACCTGTTGCAGCGTTGCTCCCTTCTTATGTTCTTATAAAAGTACAGAAAATAAGAACATAAGGAACATTAAAATGGTATAAAATACCGACAGGTTGTTAGGTAAGACACATATGCAACAGTTAGGTATCTTTATTTCGAAACGTTTCGCCTACACAGTAGGCTTCTTCAGTCGAGTACAGAAAATTTGATAGAAGCAGAAGATACTTGAAGACGATGTAATCAGTCCATCACCCTTAAAGTTTTGAGGTGGTCAGTCCCTCAGTCTGGAGAACATTGTTCCAAAGTCTGAAACAATATAAGGCTCCATCCTGTCACTTCAACTTCATATTGTTTCAGACTTTGGAACAATGTTCTTCTCCAGACTGAGGGACTGACCACCTCAAAACTTTAAGGGTGATGGACTGATTACATCGTCTTCAAGTATCTTCTGCTTCTATCAACTTTTCTGTACTCGACTGAAGAAGCCTACTGTGTAGGCGAAACGTTTCGAAATAAAGATACCTACTGTTGCATATGTGTCTTACCTAACATAAGAACATAAGAATGGAGCAACACTGCAGAAGGCCTACTCATGTAGGTTTGTCAGGACGGGTCCTGGCCGGCTCCTTGGTGACCCAGCAGTGTACAAGAATGGTACACAATACCGACAAGATGAAATTAAGACACATGTGCAACATCTGGGTATATTTATTGTAGACGTTTCGCCATCCAGTGGTTTTATTAATACAAATTCCAGGACATAACTTGAAAACAGTAGAACCATACCTGGAGGTTATTCCGGGAATCAACGCCCCCGCGGCCCGGTCCATGACCAGGCCTCCCGATGGATCAGGGCCTGATCAACTAGGCTGTTACTGCTGGCCTCACGCAGTCCAATATACGAGCCACAGCCCGGCTGATCCGGCACTGACTTTAGGCATCTGTCCAGCTCTCTCTTGAAGGCAGCCAGGGGTTTATTGGTAATTCCCCTAATGCTTGATAGGAGGCTGTTGAACAGTCTTGGGCCCCGGACACTTATGGTGTTTTCCCTTAGTGTACCAATGGCGCCCCTACTTTTTATTGGGAGCATTTTGCATCGCCTACCCAGTCTTTTACTTTCGTAGGGAGTGATTTCTGTGTGCAGATTTGGGACCATTCCTTCCAAGATTTTCCAAGTGTAGATTATGATATATCTCTCTCTCCTGCGTTCCAACGAGTACAAGTCAAGTGCTTCCAAGCGTTCCCAGTAGTTAAGGTGCTTGACAGAACTTATACGTGCAGAAGATGAGGTAATCAGTCCCTCAACCTAGGAGTAGGTGCGAAGAGCACTTACTTCGCATCTACTCCAAGGCTGAGGGACTGATTACCTCAAACTCTTCCTCCTCCTCTCTGATGAAACCACTGTGTGTCTCATACTCCAACATATCAAGACTGATAGACTGAACACAACATCTCCAGTGATGCAGATATATGGTTCAGAGAACCAACAAGTGGATAAATCAGACACATGTGCAACACTTAGATATCTTTAGTGTGGAAACATTTCGCCACGCAGTGGCTTCATCAGTCCTATATAAAGAAGAGTGGTAGGTAAGACACATGCGCAACATTTAGGCAACTTTATTCCGAAACGTTTCGCCTACACAGTAGGCTTCTTCAGTCGAGTACAGAAGTAGGCAGCAGCAGTAGAGATGTGAAGACGATGTAATCAGTCCATCACTCTTGAAGTCGTAGATTTGAGGTTTTCAGTCCCTCAGCCTGGAGAAGTTCTGTTTCAAAGTCTGGAACTATCTGAAGATCAAGCGACAGTGTGGAAACTTAAATACTGTTGGAAGGAGAGGTGCAGAGTAGTAGTAGTGAGAATGTGGCCACTGAGAGGTCACGTCCCTCTCAGAGCAAAAAATTCTCACTTGAAAAAGGTGTCCAAGGTGTTATGTGTCTTACCTACCAACCTGTCGGTATTGTATACCACTTTGATATTGTAATAATGTTGGTAGAATTACCGACAATATGTAAAGTAAAAGGACACAAGTGCAACTAATGTGACATTTTATTGTGGCAACGTTTCGCTCTCCATGAGAGCGAAACGTTGCCACAATAAAATGTCACATTAGTTGCACTTATGTCCTTTTACTTTACACTTTGATATTAAGAAGAGTGGCGAAGATCAGGAGAGAATTAAGACACATGTACAACAGTTGGGTATTTTTCTGATGAAACGTTTCGCCTACACAGTAGGCTTCCTCAGTCAAATACAGAGGGATCAGGTGTAGAAGTGAAATAAAGATATCTGAGATAAGTATTAGGGGTGGTCAATCCCTCAGCCTGCAGAAGAGTTTAGCTCCATGATCTGGAACAATATGAAACAGTGGAAGGTGAGATGGATGATCCGGAAGACGTTGTAGAGGACTGGGTCCACTAGTAGAAATAGGAAGGCAGGTCCCTCTGGGCCCCAACCCTTCCTACTTGTAACTAGTCCTTGACCAGGCTTCCGGGTGGATCAGGCTCTGATCAACCAGACTGACTTTCCTTTCTCTAAGCATGGTTGCTATGGGCTCTAACGAGGTCGCTAATTATAATGAAGGTGGTGGTGACTTATGTTGCTGTTGACAAATTACTTAAATGTCTTTGTTAAATAAATTGTCGGGGCCCCGTGGCCTGGTGGCAAAAGTTCTCGCTTTGCACGGAGAGGGTCCGGGTTTGATTCCCGGCGAGGGTAGAAACATTCGGGGTGTTTCCTTACACTGATTGTCTATGTTCACCCATCAGTAGTAATGGGTACCTGGGCGTTAGTGAACTGGTGTGGGTCGCATCCTGGGACAAAATTGACCTAATTTGCGGGAAATGCTCAGCATAACAAGCGGCTTTCTACATAGTAGTATGTCATTGATGTCAGCTATGGTCTGTATACCTTGTACATGTACTTGTAGAAATAAAGATATTAATATTATTATTATTATTATTATTATTATTATTATTATTATTATTATTATTATATTATTATTATTATTATTATTATTTATTATTATTATTATTATTATTATTATTATTAGTCATAAAAGCGGCTGAGCGACTCCTTCCGGTCTAGGGCCAGCAGCTGGAGGGTCCCCTTTTCACACCTAGGTGTTACTTCCGGTTTGACCTTGACCTCGCCCTCGAGACTACCTCACCCTTGACCCCCCCGCCCACGACCCCCCTTCGCGACCCCCCCTTCGCGACCCCCCGTCGCGCCGCGCGCCCGCCCCGCGCCCTTCGCGACCCCCGCCCGCGCCTTCTGCTGCGCCTTCTGCAGCGTCGTCCGGATCGCCCCCGCGCCTCGAATTTTTTTCCGATTTTTTTCGAATTTTTTTTGAATTTCATTTTCTTGTGCTCTCCATCTCCTCGGATCAAATTTTTGAGGTTCCCCCTCTCACTTTCACCCCCATCCCAAAATTTCTCGAAATCAAAGTCTCCATCTCCTCGGATCAAGTTTTTTGGATTCCCCCCTATGGGGGTTTCGAAATTCTTATGATCTCCTTGGATTGCCCCTCCCACTTTCACCCCCAACCCCCAAAATTTCTCGAAATCAAAGTCTCCAATTCCTCGGATCCCCCTCCCACTTTCACCCCCCAACCCCAAAAATTTCTCGAAATCAAAGTCTCCATCTCCTTGGATCAAGGGTTTTGAATTTCTCCAATTCCTTGGATCAAATTTTTGGGTACCCCTCCTTTCACCCCAAATTTTCTCGATAATACCATGACTTCATCTCCTCGGATCAAGTTTTTTGGATTCCCCCCTATGGGGTTTTCGAAATTCTCCATCTCCTTGGATCAAGGTTTTTTGGATTGTCCCTCCTTCTACCCCCAACCCCATTTCCCAAAATTTCTCGATAATACAAGTTTTGGATTCCCCCCTATGGGGGTTTTGAATTTCTTACGATCTCCTCGGATCAAATGTTCTCGATAATACCAAGACTCCATCTCCTCGGATCAAATTTTTTGGATTCCCCCCTATGGGGGTTTCGAAATTCCCCCTCCGACTTTCACCCCACAACCCCCAAAAATTTCTCAATATTACCAAGTTTTTGGATCCCCCCCTCTGGGGGTAAGCATGCTTACTACAGGTCTAAACAAGTCAAATGAACTAAGAAGGGTGTTTACTCGGCGGTCAGTGACGTCACACATACAAGCTGAATCTTGTCGACCCTTTTAGTTCATTAAAGTTAATAAGGGGACACTTACCTTCTGACAGTGACGTCACGTGATGACCGCGCACACAGGCTGAATCTTGTCGATCCTTTTAGTTCATTAAAGTTAATAAGGGGATATAGTACCTACATCATAGGGAAAACATTTTCACTCTTAACCCCAATTTTTTCTCGTTTTAACCCTTTTAGTTCATTAAAGTTAATAAGGGGACACAGTACATCAGAAAGTCACAACACCCACAATTTTTTCTCATTTTAACTATTTCATCTCAGGTCACTCCCCACGAAGTAACCTTCTCCCCACCCTCCCAAACCCTCACACTCCAACCAACACCTCACAATTTTCACTCATAACCCCAATTTTTCTCGTTTTAACCCTTTTAGTTCATTAAAGTTAATAAGGGGACACAGTACATCAGAAAGTCACCACATCGCTTACATCCACTTTCGTTAAATTCACTACTCACAATTTTACATATTACGAAGTTAAATACGCACTTTTACTTTGAACATCTTCAAAACACTCTCATAAATCATTTGAATACTCACAAAAATACCTTTATACATTTCCAAACAACACTGAAATACTCCAAAAACATCATTCAAACACCCCCAAATCACCTCTGAATACTCTCAGAACACCTTCAAAACACTCTCATAAATCATTTGAATACTCACATAAACACCTTTGAACATTTCCAAACAACACTGAAACACTTCCAAAACACTATTTGAGTACTCCCAAATAAGATTTGACATCTCTAATTTATCTGCACTTACACATTTCATTAAATTACAACTCATCCCTCAGTCTCCAGACTAGGCATTTTCTCGTTTTTACCCTTTTAGTTCATTAAAGTTATTAAGGGGACACAATACATCAGAAAAAAAGTCACAAAAACTAACTCAAACACTTTACTTTGAACATCCCCAAAACACTCTCATAAACATTTGAATACACACATAAACACCCTTGAACACCTTCAAAACACCTTTGAATATCGTTTTTAAACTAATTTCATCACAACCCACTTATATCATCTTTTTTTCGGTAACTCTAATTCGACTACACTACCCTCATCAATTACCAACAAATTTTACTCGTTTTAACTAATGTCATCACTGTAACCAAGATTTTCACAAAAAAACTCTATGACACCTAACACACACGCACACACACACCCCACAACACCCACAACACCCACAACCCACAATTTTTTCTCGTTTTAACCCTTTTAGTTCATTAAAATTAATAAGGGGGCACAGTACATCAGAAAGTCACAACAACAACAACCCACAACCCACAACACCCACAACCCACAATTTTTTCTCGTTTTAGCTAATTTCATCAGAAAGTCACAACAACAACAACCCACAACCCACAACACCCACAACACCCACAACCCACAACACCCCACAACCCACAATTTTTTTCTCGTTTCAACTAATTTCATCAGAAAAGTCACAACACCCCACATCACCCACATCCCACAATTTTTTTTTCTCGTTTTAACCCTTTTAGTTCATTAAAGTTAATAAGGGGACACACTACATCAGAAAAAGTCACAAAAACAACCCACTTATATCATCTTTTTCGGTATCTCTAATTCGACTACATTACCCACAACCCTCATCAATTACCAATTTATTCACATTTTTTGCCCCTTTCTTTTTACTGAATCTTAAAAGTAATACACATTCCTCCCTACAGTACTAAAATTCTAATAAAATCCTCTCCATACCCATCTCCTTGTATCCACATAAATTAATATTATACTCGCATCAACTACCCAACTATTGCGACATGTTTCAACACCCTCCATTCTTTTCCAATATATCATAACTTTCATTTCTATAATTTCTTTTTAAAATATTCACACATTACCTTTATATTCAGTAAAATCTCCCCATATTTCTAATTACAACCCTCCCCATACACCTCTCCATCTCACCCTGGAGTTTTATGACAAGGTAACAGAAGTAAGACACGAGAGAGAGGGGTGGGTAGATTGCGTTTTCCTAGACTGCAGGAAGGCCTTTGACACAGTTCCCCACAAGAGATTAGTGCAGAAGCTGGAGGATCAGGCACACGTAAAAGGAAGGGCACTGCAATGGATAAGGGAATACCTGACAGGGAGGCAGCAACGAGTCATGGTACGTGAAGAGGTATCACAGTGGGCGCCTGTTACGAGCGGGGTCCCACAGGGGTCAGTTCTAGGACCAGTGCTATTTTTGATATATGTGAACGACATGATGGAAGGAATAGACTCTGAAGTGTCCCTGTTCGCAGATGACGTGAAGTTGATGAGAAGAATTAAATTGGACGAGGATGAGGCAGGACTGCAAAGAGACCTGGACAGGCTGGACATGTGGTCCAGCAACTGGCTTCTCGAATTCAATCCAGCCAAATGCAAAGTCATGAAGATTGGGGAGGGGCAAAGAAGACCGCAGACAGAGTATAGGCTAGGTGGACAAAGACTACAGACCTCACTCAGGGAGAAAGACCTTGGGGTGACCATAACACCGAGCACATCACCAGAGGCACACATCAACCAAATAACCGCTGCAGCATACAGGCGCCTGGCAAACCTGAGAATAGCGTTCCGATACCTTAATAAGGAATCGTTCAAGACACTGTACACTGTGTATGTTAGGCCCATACTGGAGTATGCAGCACCAGTCTGGAACCCACACCTGGTCAAGCACGTCAAGAAGTTAGAGAAAGTACAAAGGTTTGCAACAAGGCTAGTCCCAGAGCTCAAGGGAATGTCGTACGAGGAAAGGTTAAGGGAAATCGGACTGACGACATTGGAGGACAGAAGGGTCAGGGGAGACATGATAACGACATACAAGATACTGCGGGGAATAGACAAGGTGGACAGAGATAGGATGTTCCAGAGAGGGGACACAGGGACAAGGGGTCACAACTGGAAGCTGAAGACTCAGACGAGTCACAGGGACGTTAGGAAGTATTTCTTCAGTCATAGAGTTGTCAGCAAGTGGAATAGCCTAGCAAGTGAAGTAGTGGAGGCAGGAACCATACATAGTTTTAAGAAGAGGTATGACAAAGCTCAGGAAGCAGAGAGAGAGAGGATCCAGTAGCGATCAGTGAAGAGGCGGGGCCAGGAGCTGAGTGTCGACCCCTGCAACCACAATTAGGTGAGTACAATTAGGTGAGTACACACACACACACACACACACACCTAACCTATCCTAACCTAACCTAACCTAACCTAACCTAACCCAACCTAACTTAACCTAACCTAACCTAACCTAACCTAACCTAACCTAACCTAACCTAACCTTACCTAACCTAACCTAACCTAACCTAACCTAACCTAACCTAACCTAACCTAACCTTACCTAACCCAACCTAACCTAACCTAACCTAACCTTACCTAACCTACCCTAACCTAACCTAACCTAACCTAACCTAACCTAACCTAACCTATCCTTCCTAACCTAACCAAACCCTAACCTTACCTAACCTAACCTAACCTAACCTAACCTAACCTAAAACTACCTAACCTAACCTAACCTAACCATCCTAACCTAACCTAACCTAACCTTACCTAACCTTCCTAACCTAACCAAAACCTAACCTAACCTAACCTAACCTAACCTAACCTTACCTAACCTAACCTAACCTAACCTAACCTAACCTAACCTAACCTATCCTAACCTAACCTAACCTAACCTTACCTAACCTATCCAAAACCTAACCTAACCTACCTAACCTAAAATATATTGGAACACTTCCAAAATACATTAGAGTACTCCAGAATTACTTTGAACGACTCCATTTTTTGGATATTTCCAAATTAGTTTGAAAACTTTATCGTAAAATCGAACATTATTTTCTTGTTGGTAAACACACCCAGGGTAGAAATATTTACTCGATTTCCGAATAGAAACACTTTCCTCGCTCTGAGAGACTCATTGAGCTTATATGGACCACCCCTTCCCCCCCGACGCCACTGTGTAATGCGATTCACACCCAAGGTAGAAAATCACACCCGCGGCAACACAGGTCAGACAGATGGCATGTAATGCGATTCACACCCAAGGTAGAAAAATCACACCTGGGTCAACTCAGGACAGACAGACGGCATGTAATGAGGTTCACACCCAAGGTAGAAATATTTACTCGATTTCCGAATAGAAACACTTTCCTCGCTCTGAGAGACTCATTGAGCTTATATGGACCACCCCTTCCCCCCCGACGCCACTGTGTAATGCGATTCACACCCAAGGTAGAAAATCACACCCGCGGCAACACAGGTCAGACAGACGGCATGTAATGCGATTCACACCCAAGGTAGAAAAATCACACCTGGGTCAACTCAGGACAGACAGACGGCATGTAATGAGGCTCACACCCAAGTAAAAGAAATAATTTAACTGCGATTCAAATAAAATACTTCCATTCCCGCTACGGAGAGACCATTCGAGCTCTATGGATCCACTTCCCCCCCCCACGCCACACTGTTGGTAATGCCGACTCGCACCCCCAAGGTAGAAAATCACATCCTGCGTCACCAGGTTAGCAGACAGACGGCATGCTCATGCGGGTCACACCTGCAGTCAACACAGGTCAGTTTCAGCACGCCCCCCTAAAGTAACTAATTTCGATGAGGCAGTCCCGCTCCCACATTAACTGCGTCCCCTTATTGAACTAAAAGTATTATATATCTTGAAACCCATTGCGACACTACAGTGTAACAACTGTCACCTCTCTATGGTAAACAAACCCTTTTTATTCATATCAACTTAAAGGTAGAAAGCATTTAGCTCATTATTAATTCAATAATAAAGGAACATGTTCGAACTTGACAACATACACATCTGCTACGTTGATATATTTCGTTATCCATCAAGGCTATACATTGCCGGTTATTCGAATAGTGGCAAATCTTAAATCACATCAATCTCTTACAAAGTTTAACAACCACGAGAAATTACATAACATAATCATATAAGGGACTGCGGGGTGACATCACCATCCCTTAGAACAAGATACACAGAGATATCTCATAACATTAACATTAAGTAACGATATTATCGCCCGCAGAAATGTCAAATGCTACCTGATAAATACAAGAATTATTGTTGTAATGATCTATCTTTTTAAAAACTGGTAAGAGTGAAACTATTCTGAAATTGTTTACTAAAGGTAGCACATCATAATATAAGCATTATTCTGCGAGTTACACAAAATATACTACACGGAGGACTGATATAGTCGGACGCATGGGCTTTAAACCGCCACGCAATTCTTGCTTCTTATTTAAAATGCAGGGATCTAGGACAAGTAGATGATCGGGGCGACAAGTGTTCGTGAAAAAAAATAAGGAATTGGTTAACATAAATAATACATCTGCTATACAAAACGATCACCCTTTGACGTTATTATTATATTCAATAGACCGTGCATTAAATACACCAGAATCATTACAGTTAGCGAACCAATGGTGTTACTACAGGATTCTACAAATTGTTATGCCAATGGAGCGAGGCAAATTAATTGAAAAGGTTTAGAGAGAACCTGGATCTGCTGGCGTCATTCTCGGGGGCCTGGGTAAACAGTTTATTATCCATCTGTAAAAATATCGATCCGTCCATAACCTTAAAAGACAGTGTCAGAAAATTTCTTACATTCAGAAGATCCTATACTTTAATAACGTTCTTAACATAAGAATCATCCCGTATGAAAATCACATTATCCTAAAACCCAGAGTGATATAAACCTGAGAATTGGCGTTGATATGTCCAAATTAACCAGATAGAAATGATGGATAAAAATACATTCTCGTGGTGTATCGATGTTATATCAAGATAATTACAAGCAGTACTCATAAAAAAGAAAGACGGACCGAGCACATTACTATGCATTACAAAACATATTGGAGAAAGAAAAGGCGAGAAATATATCGAGATTATTTTACAGATAAAAGGGTGGGGGGGAGTTTCTAAATAAACATCGACTCAAGGTTTGAGGACTGATAACCTCATTCTCCCTCCTGTTTCTTCAAGTTCTCCCTATGTATGGACTAGAAGAAGCCATCTTTGTGCTAAACGTTTCCTCAACCACGATAACCCAAGAGTTGCACATGGTGTCTAATTTATCACAGACTTATTCTCCAAGTACCACTATAAAGTTATATCATACGAGTATTTCTTCGAACAGAACCAAAAGCTTCGCATTGCAGCGAGAGAGGCATGCCAAAACGTTTGCAACGTACAATTATACAAGTAATGAAAGTGCCCAATACATTTAATTATCTCAAAAGTCGTTAATGATTTAGTAAGACTGCTATAATTCTCAAACCCCACACACGGGATTCGGCGGTAAAACCCATTGCCAAGTCCATGGTATTAGACGACTTGATCGTGTGATAGAAAGTGATATCAGTTTGCGCATAATTAAAAAATGGAAGATCCAATAAGAAACGAATCAGTAAGAAATTGGGCTGTTGAGACAACAACAAGAGTGACTCTAAGCAATCATCCCGTTTAACCGAGGGTTCTCGCACACAAAATACCCGAAATATTTTTCAAAATATAATACAATTAATAATTCTCAACCTATAACAACATATCATTTGAAAGATATGAAAGTGCGAAAAGATTAAACAGAACATTTTAGTCGCGAAAATTGACCCCAGTGCATACACCCTCCAGAATAAATTATCGACAGAGTATGAGAAACGCAAAAAAAATGGTGGACATTACATAAACGCATTATCACTATGGTATGCTTATAAAGGTTATGATTCCACTTTTAATTCGTGGTCAGAAGAAGGAGATTTGTTGAGATGTACAATGAAAAAATCATTATTAGAAAAATTTAAAGGAATTATTCATTACTTAATATTCTCCCAGGAATCACGGAAGGCGTTTGATTTACAACTTCTAAAGAAAAACACACCATAAGTTGAATCAGTGAGATTTTCAGCATGTGATTAAGAATAAAATACCATTAGACCCCTAAAATATTAAAAAGTACAATAACGAGATTAGATCATTACGCTTGTAAGGAAAAATTGGTTTTCAGCGTAAAAAGAAATATTTGCTGAGTATCAGAGGTGGAGATCTTCTTATATTATATTACCTCTAGCACGTAGATATAATTTCCAAGATTGTTTTTTTAATAAATCATTGAAACGAATACTATCTTGCGTAACCAACTTCAAGTATAGGAATCGGAAACCTCTCGATTAGTCAAAAATCGTGAGGTGTGAGAATTTAGAAGGGGTGGGTGGTGCATGCGCTTGAAGACGTGTGTTAAACGCTCAAGTTTAAGACTACTCACCCGCTAGGCAGGATCACCCACCTGCTCTCAACTCTCGTTAAACCTCAGAAAACCCCAGACATTTGCTCAAGAGTCAAAGCCACATCAAGATGAGAGGCGAGAAAATATAGAATATTGAAAATCACAATGTTGGTTATTATTGCAAAGAAATCCTTTGGAGAGGTTGGGATGAGAATGGTGACCTCTTACTCCCCATTACTGGACGTAATAGTTTATAGAAATATGTAACTGTTTTATCAGAAAACACTGTGAAGATCAGCGAGAAGAATCGGATGTCAATGATTACTTAATCCAGACAATAAAGCATTTCTCTCAAATATAAACAGGTATACATTTTTCTGATTTTGTCGAGGAGATACAAACGTGAGAAGGACAATTAATTACATAAAGGAGGCGGTGATATGGAGAGAGGAGTCCATCGTGGATTACATATTAGAGTGAGTATATAAACACTCTGTGATGACATATGTTTTTACTCCGTGAGAGTTATAAGAGAGTGGAGAATGGCTGAACGTCTTTCCTATACGTCTAGTAGTGATGTCCAGTCTTGATTTTTATTTTCCCGCCAATACACAACCTTCGCTATCATTAATAAATTATATGATCCCATTATATGTAGCTAATAAAATTGATTATAGGTTGCTCTGAAAAATATAATTTACTACCAAGACGCATTAATACCACAAAAGAACTTGAAGATATGTATTACAATGAGAAATCAACAGTAATAATATATGCATAAAATTGATATGGAGAAAATTATTGAGGTTAATGACAAGGATTTATAGAGGCAGATAAATGAGGAAATTAATGTAAATCTTGCTAATCAGTCATTAAAAAGATAACGGTATTATCATTCCGCAAAAACTTAAATTGTGTTCATATATCATCCAGGAAATAAAGCAGAGAGTGGTTTTTAACTTGAAAAAAAAAAAAAATTTATACAATCTTCTGATATTACCATGGATATGAGGGGTTGGAATTTGATAAAGAAGGAACGATATGTTAGGGTTCTCAGTAATGAAATTTTGATTGTCCATACCAATAAAAAAGAGATAATTTTTAAACGAGACTGTTGATGAAGGGCGTAACCCCACACCGATCCTGAATCAGGTATTAAATATATTTAATATATATGATTTGATTGATCCATTAATTTTTGGGGGCGATCAGTTGTATCTCTTTTGGAGTAGTTGATATTAATAACATTAAGATCTATTTATGACCCCACAATGTAATAAACCACTTAATAAAAAGATAATTGATCAAGTGAGTATTAAGCTCGCTGACTCAGAAAGGAAGAAGGTAAATTCAATATAAAATGACAAGTGTTCTACTGTATGTGTACTACATTTAAGACCTTATAAAACGAGAGTGACTGATCAAGTAGAGTTTAATAAAGAACGAACCGTCAAGAGTGAAACGGAGTATTACTCGCCTCCTTCAGTGAAATCATTCCTGAAACTCTTTGATACTTCATCGAGGTGAAAAAAAAAAAGGTAAAGCCCATGATTAGATGATTCATATTATAATATAGAAGCTAGAGGGAGGGCGGAGGATTATTGACATTTCTCGGGTGGATACCAGAAAAGCAATACCATTTCTTATTGAATACCTTTGCTCCGGGAGTATTACAATACGGACAAAATGTGTTGAACGTTATGTTAATATGGTTGCATTGAAAATTCTGCGAGAAATAGAGTGATAGAAACATTTGAAGGTAGTCGGACAGAAGTTTATTAACCGGAGGAAGTAAAAGATGGATTGAAACATATGAAATTTAATAATAAAAGAAACTGGAATATTAATTAATTTAGTTTTAATTTGTTAACTGTCATATTGTTAGTTAAGTCGCTGTGCCAATACGTTACACCAGGGGGGGGCACAACGCCCCCTTCCCATTTATTCTCATTCCGATAACTGATGGTACCCAAAATTACCAGACATTGCATTATTAAATCCTCATAGCAGCTAGACGCACATGTGAATGTATTACCAGTAAATCAAGTATCTGATTAAATTTCTCGAATTAGAATACAAATTCAGAAGTCATTTTTAGATTTAACGAGTCTGGCTTGGAAATGAACATTAAATATCAAATGAGGATGGGATTGCACTGGGAGACGGAGATAAGGTCATATATTGTGAAACTCTATAAGTCAGACAATATTCAAATCTGAAAACAGTTTGTATCTCAATGAACAACTTATAGAATCGAATCCATTTTATTCATATGCGGGTTATATAAACTCTTAACATTTATCCCCCATCAAAAATAGATACATTGGAAAGATTAGCATTCTTTCGTATAAAGACACAGCAAGTAGTACTATTACAACAGCTGATTTAGATGATATTAAGAAAGACGAAGGTAACTTAACGAATGAAGTGAATACTATGTTTCCCTATGATGGCTGGATTGAGTATTTTGACGAATATATCCTGATAGTGTCGAATGTCGATTGAGACTTGAATTGCATTCACCCCATGTGCCAATATTACCCATTAAGCGAAAATCATATAAATATTAATATTATTCCATAATTAATGGATCGAAAAAGTTATTCCGAAATACGAATGCATTAATTGCATGAATTCAAGCATGAGGGCAAAAAAAACCCCCCGCCAGGGGTGTGAATATCTTTTCAAGAAGACATTATTTAAATCATATATTAGACATCAAATCAAACACAATGAATCGCAGATAATCCTTGTGGAACAAGTCATACCCGATAAGATTTTATTAAATAATTTATAATAAGACATAAGATTGAGGATATAATTTTAATCCATTATATTTTCAACATGAAGAATTAGCAATCATTTCGGGTTACAATTAATTCAGAAATGATTCTTAATATTGACTGTAAGTTTCCACCCACGCGAGTAGGTTATATTACGCTACCTTGAAATATTGACTGTAAGTTGTCCTACCCACGCGAGTATGTTATAATACGCTACCTTGAAATATTACTGTAAGTTTCCCTACCCACAGCAGTAGGTTATATTACCTACCTGAAATATGGACTGTAAATCCTACCCCACGCGATGAAGGTTATATTACGCTACCTTTGAAAAATTGAACTGTAAGTTCCCACCACGCGAGTAGGTTATATACGCCTAACCTTGAAATAATGGACTGTAAAGTTTCCAACCCACGCGAGTAGTATATTTACGCAACCTTACAATATTGACTGTAAGTTTCCTACCGCACGCGAGTTAGTTTATTACGCTACCTTGAAATATTGATGTTATTTTCCGTACGCCGCACGCGAGTAGTTATATTACGCTACCTTGAAATATTGACTGTATGTTTCCCACCCACGCGAGTAGGATATATTACGCTAACCTTGAAATATTGACAGTAAGATTCTACCCACGCAGTAGGTTATATACGCCTACCTTGAACTATTGACGTAAGTTTCCTACCCACCGAGTAGGTATATTTACGCTACCTTGAATTATAGACTGTAAATATCCTACCCACGCGAGTATGTTATATTACGCCACCTTGAAATAATTGACTGTAAGTTTCCTACCCACAGCGAGTAGGTTATATTAACGCTACCTGAAATATTGACTGTAAGATTCCCTAACCCACGCGAAGTAAGGTTTATATTAACCTACCTTGACATATTGAACTGTAAGTTTCCTACACACCGCGAGTAGGTTATATTACGCTACCTAGAAATATTGACTGTAGAGTTTCCTCCCAGCGCGAGTAAGAGTTATATTAAGCTACCTATGAAATATTGACTGAAAGTTCCCTACCCACGCGAGTAGGAATATATTACCTACCTTGAAATATTGACTGTAATTTTCCTACGCCCGCGAGTAGTATATTACGCTACCTTGAAATATTGACTGTAGTTTCCTACCCCGCAGTAGGTAAATATGTACGCTACCTTGAAATAATGACTGTAAGTTCCATACCTCACGCGAGAAGGTATATTACGCAACCTTGAAATAGTGACTGTAAGTTTCCTACCCACGCGTGTAGGTTATATTACGCTACAATTTGAAATATATGACTGTAAGTTTCCTACCCTCAGCGAGTAGTTATATTACGCTACCTTGAAATATTGACAGTAAGTTTCCTACCCACGCGAGGTAGTTTATATTACGGCAACTACCTTGAAAATTGACAGTAAGTTACCATACCCACCGGCGAGTAGTGTTATATATTACGCAACCTGAAATATGAACTGTAAGTTTTCCTACCCATCGCGAGTAGGATATATTACCTACCTTGACATAGTTGAGACTGTAAGTTCCCACCCACGCGAGTAGGTTATATTACGTCTACCTTGAAATATTGTACATGTAGTTTCCTCCTACACACGCGAGTAGGTTATATTACGCTACCTTGAAATATTGACTGTAAGTTTCCTACCCACGCGAGTAGGTGTATAATACGCTAACCTTGAAATATTGACTGTAAGTTCCCTACCCACGCGAGTAGGTTTATATTACGCTACCTTTGAAATCTCTGTTATGGAAGTGACATCTGATAACATATAAAGAAGTTTTTCCCAAAGGCAGGAACTAATAATTAGGTGTTTACCAGAGAATGAACAGGTCAAGAATGCTAATCAGTCGAGAAGAATGGTAATTTTTGAGAATAGAGATGACATTTGGTAAACCGAAAGATGAGCATAGAAGTTGTCTGATTTTTGGTGGAAACTAATGCGATTTTAAAAATAAATGAAAATAGAACAGATGATAGTGCATACGCGAGTATAGACCAAGAATGTGACGAAATAAATATAACCTTGAAACATCATACGGGAAACTCAGCCTCGTATTTGGATGTTTTTACCTGCAAATAATATAATTGAAGTTATTATGATGATAAAAAGATAAGCCGGTAATTTACATCATTAATATATTGAAGGATCAAGAAGAAAAAAATTGGTCATTTATTACTATATATGTGAACAAACACAAATTATTATAATTTATATATGTTCGGGGAGGATTAATAACATTATACAATAGTATATGAGAAAATTATGTACAAGAGAAATTTCATGTACGGTATTAATCAAGGAATTCAACAAGAAAAGATCATTGTTGTGCGGCTTATATGTCATATATTTTTGTGTATAAGTTTAACCAAATAAAGTTGTCAAGAAAATTAAGACCATAATTGTTTAAAAGATTTTGTAGAACTAAATTAAAGAATGTCCAATTATAATGAAATATGCATATGCCATTTCAATATACCTTCAAGATCAAGTGTATTTGCTAATAATCAACGTGGAATTATGAAAATCTGTTGTAAAATATTGAATTATCGTAACGGTTGGGTAGAGTCTGATCGCTTATAGCGGAGTCCAAGGGTCACAACACTGGTATAAATGTCCCGGCCTGGTCACTGTTTGGTTCTTACAACTGAAAATTCAAGAACAAGTCGGTCAGGATGAATCTCAATTCAGCATCCCGTTGGAGATGTCTCGAGGAAGGAGGTAAGACAGTATCCCTGTGTATTTTGGTTAATCAACATCATCCTCCTGCGGTAAATGTAAGTGATTTTTGTTCCATAAACCAGTGAATCTTGTAGTAAAATTAAAAAATCTTTTTTTTCTTTTACACAAAATGATTTTAGAAGTAAGGTGTATAGGAACCAGGAAAAAACTTATATACTTTTAATGCAATTAAAGAAACGCCTTATCTTCTAGATCGAGAATTTTTTTCTTTGTCAGATTTGTGAATAAAATGCGGGATGTTTGGAACTTATTTCGCGCAAATCAAATCCACAGGACCAATGATTTGCGAGCTGATGGGATTTTATTAGGAGCAGATCCACCCACCACCTACGCCAACCATATGGTGAAGGCCTTGTAGCTGCCCCTCCTACCAACGAGTCTTCTCCCCGACCTCATGTGGATGTATGAGAATGTGTTTGTGTTATTGTGAAAAATGCGTCTGGCGGCGAGATGGAATATTTCATGACAACTTCACAACCACGTTCATGTGTGGATTGAGGAATCCCCCATAACTTATCCCCAGCTTCCCACCATCATCCTCCCCAGAAGTTTATTGTATACAGATGAGGAAGATGATGAACAAATTCGCAGAAAATATTCAAGGGAAGAAAAATTACTCTAACGATGATTTTAGTAATGAATTGTAGCTTTTTCGATGAATTTTGTTTTTTGTATTACCAGAAATTAAAATGGTTGTATAATAAATAAATAATGACAATATGAGTATTAGTGGTTAACCCTTGAAATTGGCTTTCCTGATGAAATATTAAAAACTAGAAAAATTGGGGTTAAGACGAAATGTTTCCCCCCTATGTAGTGTAGGGTAAGTCCCGACAAAGATTCAACCTGTGTGCGTGACGTCACTGACATGGGGGAAGTCGACAAGTTTTCAGCTTGTATGTGTGACGTCCACTGACATAGGGGAAGTCGACAAGATTCAACCAGAGTGTGCGGGGGCATCAAGTGACCGTCACTGACATAGGGGTAAAGGTCGACTAGTTTTCAGCTTGAATGTGTTACGACACTGACTATAGGTGGGAAGTCGTGTAACAAGTATTCAGCTTGTATGTGGTGACGTCACTGACATAGGGGAAGTCGACAAGATTCCAACCTGTGTGTCGGGGTCATCACGTGCCGTGCAACTGACATAGGGGAAGTCGACAAGAATCAACCTTGTGTTGCGTGGACATCACTGACGTCACAGACAAAGGGTGAAGTCGACAAAATTCAACCGTGTGTGGCGGGGTCCATCACGTGACGTCACTGACATAGGGGAAGTCGACAGTTCAGCTTGAAATTTGTGACGTCACTGACATAGGGGGAAGTCGACCAAGTTTCAGCTTTATGTGTGACGTCACTGACACTAGGGGGTAAAGTCGACCAGATCAACCTGTGTGTGCGGGGTCCATCACTTGACGTCACTGACAAAAGGGGGAAGTCGACAAGTTCAGCTTGTATGTGTGACCGGTCACTGACTAGGAATCGACAAGTTTCAGCTTGTATTTGTGACGATCATCGATTGACCGCCGAGTAAACACGCTTTTTTAGTTCATTTAACTTAATGAGAGGAATACATGTTTAGACCTGTAGTAAGCATGCCCCATAGGAGTCCATTTGAATGCTTATACCCAGAGGGGGGAATCCAAAACTTGATCCGAGGAGATAGAGGAGAAATACTTGAACATAGAGACTATTTAGGGAAGACGGTAAGCCAGCGGAAGGCCTCGGTCAGATGACCAAAAGCTGCAAAGGCGGGTCATTATATGACTAAGATCCGCATCAGGAAACACTTAAGTAAGGTTGTTTAGGTACAAGTGCACATAAGTAGACTGTAAATTACCTAAAAAGTAAGACAAGTGACGTATTTCCACTAGGGTTCTGTTTCCTGGCGAAACTAACCTAACCTAAGATACACATAAGATCACAGTAGACATATGATATCACAATATGCAGAACAACCACTGTGAAAAAAATAGGGAACTTCCAAGTGCTTTCATGATATCTCACATTATCAAGGAATTGTAAAAATAGAAAAACAGGATCTGGACAGTGAGACGTTATCTTGACTTTATAAGTCTTATAGAAGAGAGGAGCTTACGACGACGTTTCGGTCCGACTTGGACTATTTACAAAGTCACACTTGTGTATTGCTCCTGTCACGGTATTGTGCCTTTATTGTTATTTATAAGCCTTCTGCTGCTCTGTTTTTACAGCTCCTTGATAAAGAAAATTAGACGTACACAATATCTGGCTTTATCAATGCAAATTCTAGGACATAATTTGAAGAGAGTAGAACTATATACAAAAGATGAAGTAATCAGTCCCTCAGCCTTGGAGCTGGTGTGAAGAGCACCATAGTCGTGAAGATTCTGGAGCGTAGGCAAGGTAGGTAGGAATAGATTCGCCAGTATACAATCGCCTGGCCTTGGCTCCCTTTCGCGGAAGTGTCTCAGACCAGTGTCTGCCATGGGAAGAGGTACAAGTACCTCCTCGTCTTCTGGGACTAGCTGTCCCCAGACCTAGCCCCATTCCCCGCCCCCACGGGGCTCGGAGGGAAAAGCTAGGTCTGGGACTAGCAGTCCCGAGACCTAGCCCCATTCCCCGCCCCCACGGGGCTCGGAGGGAGAAGCTAGGTCTGGGACTTCTTCTTATGACCAGAGCTTTGGTAAGATGGGTAAGGAAGAAGGATGGGTAAGGAAGAAGGATGGGTAAGGATAGAAATATTGGAAAAGGGTGGGAGGGGGGAGAGAGGTAGAATATAAAAGGTAAGTGGCCCAACCACTTTGGTGTAATTTAAAAAGTGTATGTGGAATAATAAGATATTCTTGAAGGGGTATAATACTAACCCATCAGAGTCACATAGATATAACAGATATATAAGTACATGACTCTGAATTGGTAGTAAATATACGTTGCATTTTTTTTTTTGCGATTGCACAACGGATATTTAAACGACAATGGAGGCAATAATTTCCTGCCAGTTTATAAAACATTACTTGACACAATGGTTTCTTACAGGTGGTGTCCCGCCATAGTAAATGTAGCATAATTTTAACAGTAGAATGTTATATAAGATGTCTCCCTAATTGGGGGAGATGATTTTCTCAGTAAACATAGAAGGGTTCTGGTGTTACCCAATCATCTTCATCTGCAGGGAGGCTGCTCAATGTCATTGGTCGATGGTAATCATCTTTATGGATAAAACGACGGACCCTCTGTGGGAGAGTCATTCTTTGAGTCCTGTGAGGAGGAGTATTGATGATATAATCGGTGGTATTTACAACTTGTATAGGATGTTCTCTATCTGGCATGTAGAGTTCTTGCATTGCATAGAGTTGTTTCTTTTTCAGGGTGTCAAGGCGTACATTTAAGGCAGTAATATCTTGTTGTACGTGTAAATCTGCCATTTTAACTGTCTCTCCTCCTGGTGCCCGTAATGAAGCGAAGAGCTCTATTCTGGACCCGTTGCAACCGTAGCATGTTGGTCTTTGTTGTTAATGACATTGGGACACATGAGTATTCGAGTATAGGTCTTATTATCATTTTATACAGATGTTTTTTGACATGTGGAGGGGCTTGATTGAATCTAAAGAGACTGTTAAGACCGGCTTTGGCTATGTTGATCTTTTTAGTTACATGAGATGTTGAGTGGAGCAGCCTGTCTATTTCATATCCCAAGATCTTGTTAGGGTTTCTAATGGCTACAGGTGTACCTCTGATGGAGATAACCCCCCTTATCTTCGATGGTTGATGCAAAACATCCTATCGTGCTAACAAGGACTTTGTCAGGGTTAGTCGTAATTCTCCATTTCTTTTCCCAATTAGATGTTCGACGAAGTTCAATATTCATTTTTTCTATGACTCTCTCATACTTGTATTTTCCCGTTACCGGAGTTGATGAGACGACATGGATAACATCATCTGCAAATTGCGTTATAATTGTATCATTAAACTCTGGTTGAGGACGATCATTCACATAAATGGTGAATAGAATTGGACTAAGACAAGAACCTTGTGGGACACCCGCTGTTGGTATAAAAGGCTCTGTCGACCTGCCGTGAAAGGTGGGAATGATTTTTCTTTGAGTTAAGAAATTATATATTAATCTGAGAAAAGTCCAGTAATGGTCTGGTAGATCAATGAGTTTGTATATAAGACCATCATGCCATAAGCTATCAAAAGTTTTATGAACATCTCTGGTGGTAATTAGGGCAAGATTCCCCTGATGTTTTAGACTCGCTACAGTATCGAAAATAATATTTATTGCATGATGGGTACCTCTGTGTGTTCTAAAGCCAAATTGTTTTTCAGTAAAAAGGTGATGAAACTCCATATAGTAGTTCAGTCTGTTGGAAATGATCTTCTCAAGAACTTTTCCAGTGACTTCAAGTAAAGATATAGGTCTATAGTTCCCTGGTTGGTGGATGTCTTTGTCTGGGACTAGCTGTCCCCAGACCTAGCCCCATTCCCCTCCCCCACGGGGCTCGGAGGGAGAAGCTAGGCACCTTCGGCTGCCACAAACCCCGCCCGCCATGGGCTCGAAGGGTGTGGCAGCTTCACAGCAGCAGACGATGTCAGGATGTGCAAGGTCAGTGAGCACTACAGGATCCTTTTCGAGCCACACCCTAGCCTTGGGCTTTAAGCCCGAGCGCTGGAGAAGCTCAAGGATGCCGTTTGCTGTGAGTTGCTGCTACTAGTTCACTTGTCTGTTGCACTCTCTGAGCACAGGCAATTGTATCGTATTGTACAACCTCGTGTTGAAACTCTCGTTGCCTCGGCCCAAGGAGACACTTTCCACTGCCACTACTGCCAGCACAGGCAAGAAGGCTGGCGCTTATATACTGGCGTCAGTCTTCTTACCTGTGCTCCAGATTCTTCACGACTACGGTGCTCTTCACACCAACTCCAAGGCTGAGGGACTGATTACCTCATCTTTTGTATATAGTTCTACTGTCTTCAAATTTTGTCCTAGAATTTATATTGATAAAGCCACTGGATGGCGAAACATCTACATTAAATATACCCAGATGTTGCATATGTGTCTAATTTCATCTTGTCGGTATTGTATACCATTCATGTACAACTCCTTGATAATGTGAGAAATCACGAAAGCGTTTGGAAGTTCACTATTTTTTTACAGTGGTTGTTTTGCATAAGTACATATACATACTCTCCTGTATCGCTAGTGTCTGGCACCATCTCTCCAGTGCTTCCTTCACTGAAAAACATCAACGCTAAATATAGTCGACCTAAGGATGCATGCGCAGGAGAAGGTTGAGTGGGAGGAGTGGGGCGAGGAAGAGAGGGGAGAGAGGAGGAGGACGCACGCGCAGGAGTAGCTCCTCCATGGAGGTGCTGGGCCTGGGGAGGGTGAAACAGCGACGCATGAACTGTGGGCGGTCTGACCTTCCCTGTCCAGCCCAAACCTGATCGTGCCTCTTAATGTTTTTTCTCGTCTGCTACGAAGAGAAAGTGCAGTCACTAAAGTCACTTTCAGCCTAGCATAAAATAAAACTGCCTCTAGAAACGTGTTTTAACAATCTTCATGGACGTTTTAAATCTCAAGGTGACATAACATGTACTCTTAGAGAAGCTTTGTCCAACCAGTCTGATAGTAACAGTAACTTCACGGCTCTTGACAGCGACACCAACATTACCTCGAGTGATTTATTATCACGAATAACTTATTGATGTACGTCAAGAACCTCAGCAACTAAACAGAAGTCAATAATCTTGAGTACCACTAACGTCCCCTGCCAGTGTGTGTGTGTGCAGAAGATCGATCATCGTAACTCACTACAAAACTTCGACTGTAAACACCAGACCCATTCTTAAACTTCTACCGTGGCCATATATATATATATATATATATATATATATATTATATATATATATATATATATATTTTTTTTTTTTTTTTTTTTTTTTCAACAAGTCGGCCGTCTCCCACCGAGGCAGGGTGACCCAAAAAAGAAAGAAAATCCCCAAAAAGAAAATACTTTTCATCATCATTCATCACTTTCACCACACTCGCACATTATCACTGTTTTTGCAGAGGTGCTCAGAATACAACAGTCTAGAAGCATACACATATAAAGATACACAACATATCCCTCCAAACTGCCAATATCCCAAACCCCTCCTTTAAAGTGCAGGCATTGTACTTCCCATTTCCAGGACTCAAGTCCGACTATATGAAAATAATATATATATATATATATAAATATATATAAATATATATATATATATAAATATATAATATATTATATATATATATATATATATATATATATATTTTTTATTTTTTTTTATTATCACACTGGCCGATTCCCACCAAGGCAGGGTGGCCCGAAAAAGAAAAACTTTCACCATCATTCACTCCATCACTGTCTTGCCAGAAGGGTGCTTTACACTACAGTTTTTAAACTGCAACATTAACACCCCTCCTTCAGAGTGCAGGCACTGTACTTCCCATCTCCAGGACTCAAGTCCGGCCTGCCGGTTTCCCTGAATCCCTTCATAAATGTTACTTTGCTCACACTCCAACAGCACGTCAAGTATTAAAAACCATTTGTCTCCATTCACTCCTATCAAACACGCTCATGCATGCCTCCTGGAAGTCCAAGCCCCTCGCACACACAACCTCCTTTACCCCCTCTCTCCAACCTTTCCTAGGCCGACCCTACCCCGCCTTCCTTCCACTACAGACTGATACACTCTTGAAGTCATTCTGTTTCGCTCCATTCTCTCTACATGTCCGAACCACCTCAACAACCCTTCCTCAGCCCTCTGGACAACAGTTTTGGTAATCCCGCACCTATATAATATATATTTTATATATATATATATATATATATATATATATATATATATATATATAAAATATATATATATATATATATATATATATATATGTCGTGCCGAATATGTAAAACTGGTCAATTAGCAAGAACTCATTTAAAATTAAGTCCTTTCTGAAATTTTCTTTTGTACGTTTAAAGATATATTTTTTTTCATTAATGTTAATGTAAAAATTTTTAATTTTGCATCAAAAGAATCTTAGAAAACTTACCTAACCTTATTATAACAAGAGTAATTTATTTTAGCCTAACTCAACTAAATATATTTTAGATTTATTGACAGTAATTTAATACTAAACAAACACAGTGAAATATATTTTTTCCGTTTGGTTCAGAATGATTTTGGCGAAATTATTGCATACACAAATTTTCACTTCTCCTATATGGCAAGATGAGCGTTGCTATTTAAGCCAAGATCGCAAGTTTTGCCTGTTCGGCACGACATATTTATATATATATACATACATAATATATGGCCGGAGAAGTGGCTTATATACTGTAGACAGGTGAGTGGAAGCAGGAGGAGGCGGGATTATAGTGGAACCATCCACTAGTGTAAGTACGTCTTCGTCCAAAGGATGGGCAGGAATTGAATAATTCCTTGTTTTGTATTGGACTGATGAAGCCACTGTGTGGCGAAACGTTTCTTCAATAAAGATTCCCATAAGTTGCATAAGTGTCTCAATCTTCAACTTGTTGGTTCTCAAAACTATTTATCACATGGTATGAACTGTTCAAGTTTCAGAGGGACTCATACAACAAGATACTGGAAAGAAATCTTGCTACAACAGAGTACACTGACGCGGCTGAGAGAGAACCTTGATCATTAGTAAGCAGTTATACTATGATACGTGGCATCTGCTCGGATGAGATTACATTGTGTTCCCAGATCTAGCATAATTTTATGCTATTAACATACTCTGAGCAGAATTCTTGAGGCTAGTATAATTTTAGCATATTTCACAATTTAGCACAATTCTAGCATAATTTTGGAACATTTGACATAATTCTGGAATACATAATTTAACAAAATTTGAAGATACAACAAGAACATTTGCAATAAGGAAGAGGAAGCAATGTGACTGAAAGAAATTGAAAAATAAGCATATAAAATGCGTACCACCGAGGCCTGGACCGGTCCGCGGGGACGTTTACCTCCAGAACACCCTCCAGGTATATACCAGTCCGCTACCGTCCACAAGTTCTAATCGCCTGGTCGTGAGGCTCCTTCTCAGCCCCCAGACCTCCAGGCTCCTGCCCCTGTTCATAAGTCAGCAGTCAACTTGGTAGCCCCTCGCTCTCAATGATGTAAATTAGTACTCTACTCTATGTCATCTCCGCAGGGATTTTAAGTGATTACGTCGGAGAAAGGAACTGCGATGACAGTGACACTGGAAGTAAATAATCTGGGGAAAGAATTGGGAGTAAAAAAAAAAATAAAGCATATGTACTGTTGTCCACACACAGTGGATGGCTAATGAGATGATACATTGGCTTGCCAGGGACAAACGAAATCCTATATATCAAATTGTTAAACGAGAATTGCTTGTACTACGATGCCACGTAAAATCAAAGGAACACAAGGCACTAGCATCCTCAGGAGAAGGAAGGATGTTTGAGTCAGAGTTGATTTTATTAAGGTGGGACATGGTCGTACTGAAGAAATTCGACTTACACACTACTAAACTGACACTGCAAATAGGCGAGTTGATTTTACCAGAGCATAAATCTCCTATTTAACTTTTTTTTGTGCCCTTCATTGATGAAACTAATAAAATTTGAAATGAGACTGTCATAGCAGAGAATCATAGCAGTCTTAGGGAAGTACTTTGTCCTATCTAAGCAAAGTATCATAACCTATTTGCTTAGTTTGTCAGTTCTGTAGTGAAAATCTGTAGCAAAGCTTTGTTGACATTCTGGCTGATGTTCTGCAATCTAATAATTTAAATTTATCTAATTGTGTGGGATTTGTTGTTGACGCTATTTTGTGATGTTTGGTGCCCACAGTACCATTGTTTCTAGAATGGGAGGAAAAGAGGCTTTAATTTTATTAAAATGTGTTTGCCATTACATTTGCAAACTCACTAGTCACTCTAACAAGCGATCAAGGAATGTAATTCTTATTTCAATAAGTCAATAATTCAAGGAAGAGATTACGGGGATCACAGGATTTTCAACAGCCAATGCAGAATTTTAGATTTGTATTTACAGTTAGCTCATACTAATGATAGGCTGCAATTTTTTTGTGTCCCTACACAAATGTCTACATTCAGTTCTTAGAATATATTCTTTTGTTGACAAATTCATCGTCTTGTCAAGGTTTGCAACTAACTGTACATTCAGTTTCTTACGTACTTCAACACTTTGGAAACCCGCCATGCAGCAAGAATATGTAATTAATAGTGATCCCTGAGACCTAAGCAACTATGTTTCCACAACTGAAATAGATTGTGGCGTCAAATTTCTTAGGCTGCTTGAGAGCACTGGTGGCTAGAGGGATGATTAGAACACAAATTAGGTGCATGAACAATGTATCAAATTGTTTGAAATAGCTGTAGAGCTACAGAAACGACTTCCACTAAATGACCAAATTCTATCGGAGGTCCATTGTTTTTCTTGATCCTGCAGGAATGGCAGGACACGAGAAACAATCCATTTGTGAAGTTCAGAACTTCTCAGCATTATGACAGAGAATTAATGCAAGTGTTGGGATGTGAACTGGTGTTCACTGATAGTAAGTGGTAACAGTGACTTTTTCTTTTTTCACGATTGCTTTGATGCCACCTTTGTGAAGTGGGGTTATATCCATCGATTTTAATTACTGTGGAATAATTCTTTTATCCCAATTTCGCCTCCATGGGATATTTAAGGCAATTTATGATAAATTTAGATGGATACAGAGTCTCGTGAGTCTGGGACAGACTACATGGAATGCCATCAATTGCTTCAAAATTGAGTGAAGGTTAGAATACTGACAGAATTTTCATTTAGATTCATGAAAAAAAGAATTTAAATAGCGAATTTTTAATCCGATTAATGCCTCGCTAAACGCAGAATCGTAGTGTGACCCCAAAATTTTGTTCATGTCTTTGTTCCCATCAATGTAAGTTTCAATTTCTTTGAACAGAGGCCCAATACTAGATGTAACCTTTTTCATAGGTGTTGCATACTAGATTATATAATTCGGGTCTCTAAATTTCGTTATTTTTCTCTTTCTCTAGTGCATTTAGTTTTGAAGTCAGTGATTCCTATTTTTTCTAGACAGTTGTGATAAGTTTATTATCAATTTCCTGTTCGTCTTTGAAATGAATAGCTGGTACAATAAAATTTGTAAATCAGCCTTTCTTATTTCCAGTAAATTTAGCAATGCCTTTTCTAAACATAAGAATCCCATCTTCATGAAATTGCTGTGCATCTACAGGTTCCTTTGTGAAGCTTGCAGCTCAATGTACGTAGAAGAGACAGGAAGTTTGGACAAATAGTTGAAGATAAAATAGAGATATTATCAAGAGAACTCTGCCATCTTCCAATATATGAAATATTTCAAAAAGGCCGTCAAATGGAATGAAGTTTGAGTTACAAAGGTTCCTGCCATCACAAGGAAAATAAAACCTTTGAATCAGCTTTAATGGTTGCTGCAAGACAATTTCGAAGGGACAATGGAGGCCAAATCACAGAGGCAAACTAGCGTTGAAAGAACGTATTTTCCAGCACCAAACCAGTCCAAACAAAAATTTGTTACCAACGCAGTTGCAACCGGTGCATTCATTTCTCAGTAAACCTACCGCATTACTTCTTTTTTTCTCTCTCTCTCCCCCGTTCTACTACCTCTATGCTGTTTCTTGCCTCTGTACATTCTCCTGATGAGGGACTTGGTGTTAGTATATGCAGTCTCAGTTTTTATTACTCTTTTATTGTATATACGCGAGATACCTTTCAACGCGAGTAACTAAAGTGTAATGAACACTTATCAATGCTCAGCAATAACCCACATGGAGACAGAAATTCAGAACATAAGATTAATTAATCAGTAAATTTCGACCCCCATCTGGGATCCTCCCCTGGGTAATTACTGAGCACCTTTCAACATATGTATATATATATATATATATATATATATATATATATATATATATAATATATATATATATATATATATATATATATATATATATATATATATATATATATATATATATATATATATATATAGACATATAGACACATAAGGCCAAATAAATTGAGAATTTCAAGGAGAGGATGAGAGTAGCCCTGCTTGAGCCTGGTCCTGGCCTACACTGAGGATGAGGGGAGAGTCACAGTAGCACGTCAGCTTTAACTTGGTAGTCTGGTGTGTGTCGCTAAATTGGCTCCCCTCACACAGTCTCTCCCATTTCCCTGGAATATTATCTTCGCGCTGGGCTACGACCTGCTGCTCTCCCCCAAAACATTCAGTAACGTGAGTACGAGGCAGCAAACTCGCATCTCTCATTAGGTTAGTGCCCGACAAGCAAGTTTATAAATTATTTCACAAATTTGGGAAAAAGAGAGATTGGAATGGAGAGGAGAATGGCGTTTAATGGCAACTTGCAAGGGAAGGGGAGTTGTAAAATATATTATTCACCTTGTATTTATTTTGTGATTTTTGTCCATTAAGAGATGATGTAAATTTTGTGTACTTGTCGAGAGGCTAAAAAAAATACCAAAGTGAATATAATTTTTGACGGCTGGGAAAATTTCTTATTGTTTCCACATTAATACATTTTTTTGGCTTTATTTATTGACATGAAATTTTGTAGATTAATTTAGATTTGTAATTAATTTCTAAGAAGTAAGAAATTAACAGATTTAACTGTGTTTAAAGATAATTGATAGGTGATAAACAGGTTTAATTTCTCAGTCTAACTAGATTTTGGCAGTTTTCTACTTTAAGAGTCATTCCGTGTTATTTTTGGTCTTATCCAGGTAGAAGAGAGAGAGAGAAAGAGAGGTGGGCAAAGGGATAAATAGAGAGAAAAGAGTGAGCAGTAAAGAGAGTTGGAAGGAGGAGAGTTGAGCTGCGCATGACCAACACCAACAGCCTCACGGCCACAAGACTGTGGAAATATTTTTATATTGTTCCCTTTTCGCTTAGTGAGGGGAAGAAAAATATGAAATGATACATATTAAGCTTTAATTACTTCACGAAATGAATTACCTTTTTTCTTTGATATAAAATTTGGAAATTGTGTCTTGGGCCAAGTTACGAATATCAAAAATAATGATGTGGGGTTTTATAGCCAAAATAATTCAACTGTATTTGATACTGCAGTTGGGATATTCCCCATATATGATTAAAATTACTAACTGGGCCTATAATTACGTTGGATAAGCTGTCAAATATTTAACTGTATTCTAACAAGAAGCTATAGATATATACTCTGTTATCTGGTGTTGTGTACATCAGGTATGTGTTAATTTGGTACCATCAAGATCAACCACCATTCCTGTAGTTATCTAAGACATCTGTACGAATGGCTATTACATCCATCTAGTAGTAGTGTACTATCCTATATCATCTGGTGACCTGCAGTTGTGCTGAGGCATTCTGACTTGTCAGGAGGACTTGAGGAGATGGTTTGATTACTTGGCCTGGGTAATCGTTCCATTCTCCCAGATATTTTTTTTCGGGACATAAACTAGTGCGTATCTCAAAGTGGTAGTTTACTGTGATGGTTCAAGTTTACTCGTTATTGAGTTAATCTGTGTTGGAAATCGCCGTACATTCGTAAATATAGGAATTTGGCGAGGGAATAAGACAAATATCACAAATTATTTGTGAATCTAAAGTCTTTCCTTGTTAAATGGTAGTTGTTACTGTTACTGGCTATTGTTGATAGCACAGCCCAATACAGCAGGCCTACAACTGGAGTATACAGCAGACCTACAACTGGATTATACAGCAGGCCTACAACTGGAGTATACAGCAGGCCTGCAACTGGAGTATACAGCAGGCCTACAACTGGAGCATACAGCAGGCCTACAACTGGAGTATACAGCAGGCCTACAACTGGAGTATACAGCAGGCATACAACTGGAGTATACAGCAGGCCTACAACTGGAGTATACAGCAGGCCTACAACTGGAGTATACAGCAGACCTACAACTGGATTATACAGCAGGCCTACAACTGGAGTATACAGCAGGCCTGCAACTGGAGTATACAGCAGGCCTACAACTGGAGCATACAGCAGGCCTACAACTGGAGTATACAGCAGGTCTACAACTGGAGCATACAGCAGGCCTACAACTGGAGTATACAGCAGGCCTACAACTGGAGTATACAGCAGGCATACAACTGGAGTATACAGCAGGCCTACAACTGGAGTATACAGCAGGCCTACAACTGGAGTATACAGCAGGCCTACAACTGGAGCATACAGCAGGCCTACAACTGGAGTATACAGCAGGCCTACAACTGGAGCATACAGCAGGCCTACAACTGGAGTATACAGCAGGGCTACAACTGGAGTATACAGCAGGATTACAACTGGAGTATACAGCAGTCCTACAACTGGAGTATACAGCAGGACTACAACTGGATTATACAGCGGGCCTGCAACTGGAGTATACAGCACATCTACAACGGGAGTATACAGCAGGACTACAACTGGAGTATACAGCAGGCCTACAACTGGAGTATAAAAAAGAACTACAACTGGAGTATACAGCAGGCCTACAACTGGAGTATACAGCAGGCCTACAACTGGAGTATACAGCAGGCCTACAACTGGAGTACAAAGCAGAACTACAACTTGAGTATACAGCAGGCCTACAACTGGAGCATACAGCAGGCCTACAACTGGAGAATATAGCAGGCCAAAAACTGGGGCATACAGCAGGCCTACAACTAGAGTATACAGCAGAGCTACAACTGGAGTATACAGCAGGCTTATAACTGGAGTATACAGCAGGCCTACAACTGGAGTATACAGCAGGACTACAACTGCATTATACAGCAGGCCTGCAACTGGAGTATACAGCAGACCTACAACTGGAGTATACAGCAGGACTACAACTGGAGTATACAGCAGGCCTACAACTGGAGTAAAAAGCAGAACTACAACTGGAGTATACAGCAGGCCTACAACTGGAGTATACAGCAGGCCTACAACTGGATTATACAGCAGGCCTACAACTGGAGTATACGGCAGGCCTACAACTGGAGTATACAGCAGGCCTACAACTGGAGTATACAATAGGACTACAACTGGAGTATACAGCAGACCTACAACTGGCGTATACGCAGGCCTACAACTGGATTATACAGCAGGCCTGCAACTGGAGTATACAGCAGACCTACAACTGGAGTATACAGCAGGACTACAACTGGAGTATACAGCAGGCCTACAACTGGAGTATAAAGCAGAACTACAACTGGAGTATACAGCAGGCCTACAACTAGAGTATACAGCAGGCCTACAACTGGATTATACAGCAGGCCTACAACTAGAGTATACAGCAGGTCTACAACTGGAGTATACAGCAGGCCTACAACTGGAGTACACAACAGGCCTACAACTGGAGTATACAGCAGACCTACAACTGGAGTATACAGCAGGCCTACAACTGGAGTATACAGCAGGACTACAACTGGAGTATACAGCAGGCCTACAACTGGAGTATAAAGCAGAACTGCAACTGGAGTATACAGCAGGCCTACAACTAGAGTATACAGCAGGCCTACAACTGGATTATACAGCAGGCCTACAACTAGAGTATACAGCAGTTCTACAACTGGAGTATACAGCAGGCCTACAACTGGAGTACACAACAGGCCTACAACTGGAGTATACAGCAGACCTACAACTGGAGTATACAGCAGGCCTACAACTGGAGTATACAGCAAGTCTACAACTGGAGTATACAGCAGGCATGCAACTGGAGTATACAGCAAGCCTACAACTGGAGTATACAGCAGGACTACAACTGGAGTATACAGCAGGCCTACAACTGGAGTATACAGCAGGACTACAACTGGAGAACACAGCAGGCCTACAACTGGAGTATACAGCAGGCCTACAACTGGAGCATGCAGTAGGCCTACAACTGGCATATGCAGTAGGCCTACAACTGGAGCATACAGCAGGCCTACAACCAGAGTATACAGCAGGCATACAACGGGAGTATACAGCAGGCCTACAACTGGAGTATACAGTAGGCCTACAACTGGAGTAAGTAGTAATGATTTCTACAGAGCGCCTTATCAAAGGATGCCGCCTTTTCACACCTAGGTGTTACTTCCGGTCTAGGGTTTCTACAGAGCGCCGTATCAAAGGATGCTGCCTTTTCACACCTAGGTGTTACTTCCGGTCTAGGGCTTCTACAGAGCGCCGTATCAAAGGATGCCACCTTTTCACACCTAGGTGTTGCTTCCGGTCTAGGGTTTCTACAGAGCACCGTATCAAAGGGTGCCACCTTTTCACACCTAGGTGTTACTTCCGGTCTAGGGTTTCTACAGAGCGCCGTATCAAAGGATGCTGCCTTTTCACACCTAGGTGTTACTTCCGGTCTAGGGTTTCTACAGAGCGCCGTATCAAAGGATGCCACCTTTTCACACCTAGGTGTTGCTTCCGGTCTAGGGTTTCTACAGAGCACCGTATCAAAGGGTGCCACCTTTTCACACCTAGGTGTTACTTCCGGTCTAGGGTTTCTACAGAGCGCCGTATCAAAGGGTGCCACCTTTTCACACCTAGGTGTTACTTCCGGTCTAGGGTTTCTACAGAGCGCCGTATCAAAGGATGCCGCCTTTTCACACCTAGGTGTTACTTCCGGTCTAGGGTTTCTACAGAGCGCCGTATCAAAGGATGCCGCCTGTTCACACCTAGGTGTTACTTCCGGTCTAGGGTTTCTACAGAGCGCCGTATCAAAGGGTGCCACCTTTTCACACCTAGGTGTTACTTCCGGTCTAGGGTTTCTACAGAGCGCCGTATCAAAGGATGCCGCCTTTTCACACCTAGGTGTTACTTCCGGTCTAGGGTTTCTACAGAGCGCCGTATCAAAGGATGCCGCCTGTTCACACCTAGGTGTTACTTCCGGTCTAGGGTTTCTACAGAGCGCCGTATCAAAGGATGACGCCTTTTCACACCTAGGTGTTACTTCCGGTCTAGGGTTTCTACAGAGCGCCATATCAAAGGATGCCGCCTTTTCACACCTAGGTGTTACTTCCGGTCTAGGGTTTCTACAGAACGCCGTATCAAAGGATGCCGCCTTTTCACACCTAGGTGTTACTTCCGGTCTAGGGTTTCTACAGAGCGCCGTATCAAAGGGTGCCACCTTTTCACACCTAGGTGTTACTTCCGGTCTAGGGTTTCTACAGAGCGCCGTATCAAAGGATGCCGCCTTTTCACACCTAGGTGTTACTTCCGGTCTAGGGTTTCTACAGAGCGCCGTATCAAAGGATGCCGCCTGTTCACACCTAGGTGTTACTTCCGGTCTAGGGTTTCTACAGAGCGCCGTATCAAAGGATGACGCCTTTTCACACCTAGGTGTTACTTCCGGTCTAGGGTTTCTACAGAGCGCCATATCAAAGGATGCCGCCTTTTCACACCTAGGTGTTACTTCCGGTCTAGGGTTTCTACATAGCGCCATATCAAAGGATGCCGCCTTTTCACACCTAGGTGTTACTTCCGGTCTAGGGTTTCTACAGAACGCCGTATCAAAGGATGCCGCCTTTTCACACCTAGGTGTTACTTCCGGTCTAGGGTTTCTACAGAGCGCCGTATCAAAGGGTGCCACCTTTTCACACCTAGGTGTTACTTCCGGTCTAGGGTTTCTACAGAGCACCGTATCAAAGGATGCCACCTTTTCACACCTAGGTGTTACTTCCGGTCTAGGGTTTCTACAGAGCTCCGTATCAAAGGATGCCGCCTTTTCACACCTAGGTGTTACTTCCGGTTTAGGAGTTCTACAGAGCTCCATATCAAAAGATGCCACTTTTTCACACCTAGGTGTTTCTTCAGGTCTAGGGTTTCCACAGAGTGCCATATCAAAGGGTGCTGCCTTTTCACACCTAGGTGTTACTTCCGGTCTAGTGTTTCTACAGAGCGCCGTATCAAAGGATGCCGCCTTTTCACACCTAGGTGTTACTTCCGGTCTAGGGTTTCTACAGAGCGCCGTATTAAAGGATGCCGCCTTTTTACACCTAGGTGTTACTTCCGGTCTAGGGTTTCCACAGAGTGCAGTATCAAAGGGTGCTGCCTTTTCACACCTAGGTGTTACTTCCGGTCTAAAGTTTCCCCAGAGCGCTGTATCAAAGGGTGCTGCTTTTCACACCTAGGCGTTACTTCCGGTCTAGGGTTTCCCCAGAGCGCTGTATCAAAGGGTGCTCCCTTTTCACACCTAGGTATTACTTCCGGTCTAGGGTTTCTACAGAGTGCCGTATCAAAGGATGCCGCCTTTTCACACCTAGGTGTTACTTCCGCTCTAGGGTTTCTACAGAACGCCGTATCAATAGATGCCGCCTTTTCACACCTAGGTGTTACTTCCGGTCTATGGTTTCTACAGAGTGCAGTATCAAAGGGTGCTGCCTTTTCACACCTAGGTGTGACTTCCGGTCTAGGGTTTCTACAGAGTGCCGTATCAAAGGATGCCGCCTTTTCACACCTAGGTGTTACTTCCGGTCCAGGGTTTCTACAGAGTGCCGTATCAAAGGATGCCGCCTTTTCACACCTAGGTGTTACTTCCGGTCTAGGGTTTCTACAGAACGCCGTATCAATAGATGCCGCCTTTTCACACCTAGGTGTTACTTCCGGTCTAGGGTTTCTACAGAGTGCAGTATCAAAGGGTGCTGCCTTTTCACACCTAGGTGTGACTTCCGGTCTAGGGTTTCTACAGAGTGCCGTATCAAAGGATGCCGCCTTTTCACACCTAGGTGTTACTTCCGGTCCAGGGTTTCCCCAGAGCGCTGCATCAAAGGGTGCCGCCTTTTCACACCTAGGTGTTACTTCCGGTCTAGAGTTTCCACAGAGTGCAGTATCAAAGGGTGCCACCTTATCACACCTAGGTGTTACTTCCGGTCTAGGGTTTCCCCAGAGCGCTGTATCAAAGGGTGCTGCCTTTTCACACCTAGGTGTTACTTCCGGTCTAGGGTTTCTACAGAGTGCCATATCAAAGGATGCAGCCTTTTCACACCTAGGTGTTACTTCCGGTCTAGGGTTTCTACAGAACGCCTATCAAAAGATGCCACCTTTTCACACCTAGGTGTTACTTCCGGTCTAGGGTTTCCACAGAGTGCAGTATCAAAGGGTGCCGCCTTTTCACACTTAGGTGTTACTTCCGGTCTAGGGTTTCTACAGAGCGCCATTATCAAAGGGTGCCACCTTATCACACCTAGGTGTTACTTCCGGTCCAAGGTTTCCCCAGAGCGCTGTACCAAAGGGTGCCACCTTTTCACACCTAGGTGTTACTTCCGGTATAGGGTTTCTACAGAGCACCGTATCAAAGGATGCCGTCTTTTCACACCTAGGTGTTATTTCCGGTCTAGGGTTTCTACAGAGCGCCATATCAAAGGATGCCGCCTTTTCACACCTAGGTGTTACTTCCGGTCTAGGGTTTCTACAGAGTGCCATATCAAAGGGTGCCACCTTATCACACCTAGGTGTTACTTCCGGTCTAGGGTTTCTACAGAGCACCATATCAAAGGATGCCGCCTTTTCACACCTAGGTGTTACTTCCGGTCTAGGGTTTTTACAGAGCGCCGTATCAAAGGATGCCGCCTTTTCACACCTAGGTGTTACTTCCGGTCTAGGATTTCTACAGAGCACCGTATCAAAGGATGCCGCCTTTTCACACCTAGGTGTTACTTCCGGTCTAGGGTTTCTACAGAGCGCCATATCAAATGATGCCACCTTTTCACACCTAGGTGTTACTTCCGGTCCAAGGTTTCCCCAGAGTGCTG
>NC_069406.1:46682528-46750028 GCF_026875155.1 Cherax quadricarinatus | reverse complement strand
TCGACACACTAGCCGAGGTGGCCAGGAGAGCACACATGGGGGGAGCAAAGTTACTAGTTATGGGTGATTTCAATCACAAGGAGATTGACTGGGAAAATCTGGAGCCCCATGGATGTCCCGAAACATGGAGAGCCAAGATGATGGATGTGATACTGGAAAACCTCATGCATCAACATGTTAGAGACACTACCAGAGAGAGAAGAGAGGATGAACCAGCTAGACTGGACCTTGTATTCACCTTGAGTTGTTTGGACATCGAGGATATTATGTATGATAGGCCCCTGGGAGCTAGTGATCATGTGGTTCTGTGCTTCGACTACATAGTTGAGCTCCAAGTGGAGAGAGAAGCAGGAATAGGGTGGGAAAAACCAAACTACAAAAGGGGGAACTACCCAGGCATGAGGAACTTCCTTCAAGACATTCAGTGGGAGAGGGAACTGACAGGAAAACCAGTACAAGAAATGATGGACTATGTGGCAACAAAATGCAAGGAGGCAGAGGAGAGGTTTGTTCCCAAGGGAAACTGAAATAATGGGAAGAACAGAACGAGTCCTTGGTTCACCCAAAGGTGTAGGGAGGCAAAAATTAGGTGTACTAGAGAATGGAAAAGGTACAGAAGACAGAGAACTCAGGAAAATAAAGAGATTAGCCAAAGAACCAGAAACGAATATGCACAGATAAGAAGGGAGGCTCAGCGACAATATGAAAATGACATAGCATCAAAAGTCAAGACTGACCCGAAGCTGTTGTACAGCCACATCAGGAAGAAAACAACAGTCAAGGACCAGGTAATCAGACTGAGGAAGGGTGATGGGGAATTCACAAGAAACGACCGGGAGGTATGTCAGGAGCTCAACACGAGATTTAAAGAAGTATTTACAGTGGAAACCAGTAGGATTCCAGGAAATCAGAACAGGGGGGGCACCAGCAAGTGCTGGATGAAATACATATAACCAAGGAGGAGGTGAAGAAGCTGCTGTGCGAACTTGACACCTCAAAGGCGGTGGGACCAGACAACATCTCTCCATGGGTCCTTAAAGTGGGAGGAGAGATATTGTGTGTACCATTAACAAAGATCTTCAACACATCATTTGAAACTGGGCAACTCCCCGAGGTATGGAAGATGGCAAATGTAGTCCCAATTTTTAAAAAGGGAGAGAGACATGAGGCACTAAACTACAGACCTGTATCACTAACGTGTATAGTATGCAAGGTCATGGAGAAGATCATCAGGAGGAGAGTGGTGGAGCACCTGGAAAGAAACAAGTGTATAATTGACAACCAGCACGGTTTCAGGGAAGGAAAATCCTGTGTCACAAGCCTACTAGAGTTTTATGATAAGGTGACAGAAGACAAGAGAGAGAGGGGTGGATCGACTGCATTTTTTTGGACTGCAAGAAGGCCTTCGACACAGTTCCTCACAAGAGGTTACTGCAAAAGCTAGAGGATCAGGCACACATAACAGGAAAGGCACTGCAATGGATCAGAGAATACCTGACAGGGAGGCAACAACGAGTCATGGTACGTGACGGGGTGTCAGAGTGGGCGCCTGTGACAAGCGGGGTTCCACAGGGGTCAGTCCTAGGACCTGTGCTGTTCTTGGTATATGTGAACGACATAACGGAAGGGATAGACTCAGAAGTGTCCTTGTTTGCAGATGATGTGAAGTTAATGAGAAGAATCAAATCGGATGAGGATCAGGCAGGACTACAAAGAGACCTGGACAGGCTACAAGCCTGGTCCAGTAACTGGCTCCTTGAGTTTAACCCTGCCAAATGCAAAGTCATGAAGATTGGGGAAGGGCAAAGAAGACCGCAGACACAATATAGTTTAGATGGCCAAAGACTGCAAACTTCACTCAAGGAAAAAGATCTGGGGGTGAGTATAACACCGAGCATATCTCCTGAGGCGCACATCAGTCAGATAACTGCTGCAGCATACAGGCGCCTGGCAAACCTACGGATAGCGTTCCGATACCTCAGTAAGGATTTGTTCAAGACTCTGTATACCATTTACGTCAGGCCCATACTGGAGTATGCAGCACCAGTTTGGAAACACATCTAGTCAAGCACGTCAAGAAATTAGAGAAGGTGCAAAGGTTTGCAACAAGACTAGTCCCAGAGCTACGGGGATTGTCCTACGAAGAAAGGCTGAGGGAAATCGGCCTGATGACACTGGAGGACAGGAGGGTCAGGGGAGACATGATAACGACATATAAAATACTGCGCGGAATAGACAAGGTGGATAAAGACGGGATGTTCCAGAGAAGGGACACAGACACAAGAGGTCACAATTGGAAGTTGAAGACTCAGATGAATCAAAGGGATGTTAGGAAGTATTTCTTCAGTCATAGAGTAGTCAGGCCGTGGAATAGCCTAGAAAGTGACGTAGTGGAGGCGGGAATCATACATAGTTTTAAGGCGAGGTATGATAAAGCTCATGGAGCAGGGAGAGAGAGGACCTAGTAGCAATCAGCAAAGAGGCGGGGCCAGGAGCTATGACTCGACCCCTGCAACCACAAATAGGTGAGTACAAATAGGTGAGTACACACACACACACACACACACACACACAAACTCACACACACTTTTCTCAATATCTCTTAAGAAATATTCTCTCATCGACAACCTTTATCATCTCACTACAGAACAACCCCCAGATTACTTCGAACACTCTCATAAATCATTTGAATACTTACAAAAACACCTTTGAACATTTCCAAGCAACACTAAACAGTTCCAAATTATCATTTTGAATACTCTCAAATAAGATTTGACATCTCTAATTTATCTACACTTACATTATTTTCATTAAATTACAACTCATCCCCCAAACTCCTCCCTCAGTCTCCAGATTTTTACAACAGTATCACAAACAAAACTAGCTCATACACACACACACACACACACACACACACACACACACACACACACACACACACGCCACTTTACTTTGAACAACACCAAAAACACCATCAATTACCTCTGAATGCTCCAAAAACATCATTCGAACACAGCCAAATCACCACTGAATACTCCCAGAACACCTTCTTGCACATCATTTGAACACCTTCAAAAACACCTTTGAATAGTCTCAAGCACCATTTGAGTACTCCCAAATACACCACTGAATACTACTAAAACACCACTGAATACACTCAAAACACCACCAAAATCACCATAAACTAAGAACAACATCACAGACTAACATCCATTTTCACACAAATCCCGTCAAATCACTATAACCAAGACGATTACCAATTTCTATGAGTACACTCACCTCCAACTAAGATATAACATGAGCGCAAAAATCACGAACACAACCCAAACACACGCGAACACTTACAACAGAATCACCTCTTTTTCGGTATCTCTAGTTCGACAACAATACCCACAACCCTCATCACTTACCAATTTATTCACAATTTTTCCTCTTTCGATACAAATTTTTCCCCTTCTTTTCACTGAATCTTAATTGTAATGCACATTTCCTCCCTACATTACTAAAATTCTAATAAAATCCTCTCCATACCCATCTCCTTGTATCCACATAATTTGATATTATACTCACAACAACTAATCATCTCACCACCCAACTACTGCGGCATGTTTCTACATACTCCAATCTATCAATGCATCATAACTTTTCACTTCTATAATTTCTTTTAAAATATTCACACCTTACCTTTATTTTCAGTAAAATCCCCCCCCCCATATTTCATTAAATTTCTAATACAACCCTCCCCATACCCTCCATCTCACCCACATTTCTTCACATCCACTCACCCATCTCCCAACACACTTCTTTAGAACAAACACAAAAATCACATTTCACATCCACAAATGCATCTCATCACCCATCTCAAATCCATTAAAATTACTGTAACCAAGATATTCCCAAAATTCTATGAGCACCTAATACACACAAACACCTCACTTTACTTTGAACACCTTCAAAGCACTCTCATACATCATCATTTGAGACCACCTTTTCTCAATATCTCTTAAGAAATATTCTCTCATCGACAACCTTTATCATCTCACTACAGAACAACCCCAAGATTACTTCGAACACTCTCATAAATCATTTGAATACTCACAAAAACACCTTTGAACATTTCCAAATAACACTGAAACACTTCCAAAATATCATTTTGATTACTCCCAAATAAGATTTGTCATCTCTAATTTATCTACACTTACACATTTCATTAACTGAAATTACAACTCATCCACCATACTACTCCCTCAGTCTCCAGACTTTACATCATTATCACAAAAACTAACTCATACACTTATGACATGAGATATTTTACCAAAACTAACACAAACAAACCCACACACACACACACACACACCACATACTGCCCAAACAACACTAAAAATTCACCAGAAACTAAGATAAACACCACCAACTAGCACCCATTTTATAGAAATACTCTCAAATCACTATAACCAAGACGATCCCACTCACTTCACCTCAGACTATCATATAACATGAGCGCAAAAAAAAAATTCTCATAAATCATTTAAATACTCACAAAAAAACGTCTTTGAACATTTCCAAACAACACCGAAACACAACAGGATCACCACCAACTGAAAACATAACATGTATACACACACACAAAAAAAAAAAAAACTAAGACATCCTTCAACTATCATCAATGACCACTCACCTCAAAACCACTAAGATCGCAGAAAACACTCATTTTTATAAACATTCACACAAAAAAATCACAATCACCAACTCCATACAATATCTAATACACTCCCCTCACTACCACCAACACATACCAGCACAGACAGGGGTACCTCCCATGACATCACACTCCATCCTGTGTTTACTTGACGATCAGCGACGTCACACCCAAACACCTTGTTTCAACCTGTTATATCTCCAATATCTAAGATCACCACATCCAAGACGTTTACCAAATTCTATAACCCCACCACTAAGATCACACATTTTTGTACACATTCTCTTAAAACATCATCATAACGAAGATCACTAAAACTATCTATACTTTTACTAAGATCACATAACATTTTGTCTTCTCTAACTCACCCACCAATTTACATTCTCATTCACAGTTACACATTTCATTAACCGAAATTACATCTCATCCACCAAACTCCTCCCTCATTCTCCAGACTTTACAACATTAGCACAAAAAGAAAACTAACTCATACACTTATGACGTGAGACATTACCTTAACTAACACACTGACTAACTTTGAACCAACTCTGAACAACACCAAAACACCACTGAACATCTTCAAAAATACTCTGCCCATCATTTGAACACCTTCAAAAACACCATCAAACACCTTCAAATACTCCCAAAACACTGCTGACTACTGCCAATTCACCACTGAATACTACCAAAACACCGTCAAAATCACCAGAAACAAAGTTTAGCATCACCAGTTAACATCCATTTTATAGAAATCCCCTCAGATCACTATAACCAAGAACTCCCTCCCCATGGGCGCAAAAAAAAAAAAAAAAACGTGAACACAAACCTAATACACAAACACTTAGTAGATCATCACCATCAACTGAAAACATATCTGGTACACACATAAATCTAAGACAACCACCAACAACAAACACCCATATTCACTTACCTCAAAAAACCACTATCACAGAAAACACTCATTTTTTATAAACATTCACACAAAAAAATCATATTTGACAATATCTAAGCGCACTACCACCAACACACGATGTCACACCCCACAGGACCGGCGATAATCTCCTTCCTGAACACTTGTGTCAACACAGGTAACATGATAACGACATATAAAATACTGCGCAGAATAGACAAGGTGGACAAAGACAGGATGTTCCAGAGATGGGACACAGACACAAGAGGTCACAATTGGAAGTTGAAGACTCAGATGAATCAAAGGGATGTTAGGAAGTATTTCTTCAGTCATAGAGTAGTCAAGTCGTGGAATAGTCTAGAAAGTGAAGTAGTGGAGGCGGGAACCATACATAGTTTTAAGGCGAGGTATGATAAAGCTCATGGAGCAGGGAGAGAGAGGATCTAGTAGCAATCAGTGAAGAGGGGGGGCAAGGAGCTATGACTCGACCCCTGCAACCACAAATAGGTGAGTACAGGTCAGACAGACGGACGCCATGAAATGGTGTTCACACCCAAGGTAGAAAATCACATAGTCATTACTGAACACCTGTGTCACCACTCCAACACCACCTACTACACTCTGGCTCCTAGTGTCATGATGGCTCGTCGGGATAAAATATCTCTAGGAAATATACGGATGAATAAGGAAGGATGTTTCAGGAATGATGTGGATGAGAAATGTGATATGTAACATAGGTGAGAAATGATAAATGTGGTATGAATATTTAGTTTGAGAAACATGTGTAAAACAGTTTTATGATTTGATGATTATAACATAAATTTGGTGGGTAAATTGTATTAATATTTTTCGTTGATGAATAGTTAACATGAACTTAGTAAAGTGATTGTGTATTAGTTGGAGGTGTGTGATTTAGTTCTGGTAATGTCTCATGACATGGTAAATTTTTTTGTGCTTGTGTCTTATGTTTATTATCAATATGTCAAGTATAGGTTTTGGTGCATGTCTTAGTTATGATGTGTGTTGCGAATAAGAAATTTTTTAAAGAACTTCAGAATGTGGCCTGTTACCATTTATTTCTTATGCAACAAGATTTTTGGATCCGAATTCTTTAAAGGTCTTTTAGAGTCTAGGGGAAATAATTTCAACTGGGAAACTCCATAGAATAATCAAATTTATTAAAGTATTTAAATACAATACTTTATATTCTCTCTTAATACTTTGTACAATAAATTTGCCATATACATTTAATTCAAAATCATGGAAATGTCACATTAATAAGGAAGTTTAATTATTCTTCCTGTAATTCAGTCTTCAATAACATTTACGTCTTTGTCTTAACAAGACTGTAGACTCAAAATACAAAAGGTACAAGATTTAACAAGACCTTTGAATCTGGCCGTAAGTATCTCTATGGATTACTGAACTGACCAAGAATATTAATATCAAAAGAGTCTTTCAAAGTAATGAGGAACAAAGTGAGTCAGCTCTAGAGTCTAATTCTCAAAACCATTCAACTGTACACCGTAAGAGCCAATATACGATCAGTTGTCAGGGCTAGAGCAGGGAGCAGACTGACTACTTGCCAGTCTGTTGACGTGTCGTCAGGTTGGATCAGCTGAGCCACGTCAGCCAGCCGGACATAAACAACTGAACAATTCACCAGATGGTTCCGAGACTTAAACTCTATATACACAAGAAATCCTACCTAACCATAATAGTAAAATAATAGTGATAATTACAAAATAGTGATAATAACAATAATAGTGATAATAACGATAATAGCGATAATAGCGATAATACCATGGTATTTTTCATATATTAACAGATAATATAATGCCGAAAGTCTCTATTTTAGCTATAAACGGGGACTTTCGCGCTATAATATTAAGTGATGAACATATTCTCTTACAATGGTTAAATAACACAGGATGACCAATTTCGAAGATATAACCCCCCCCCCCCCGTACGACAATAGGTCGCAGTAGGGAGTTTGCAAGCGTCCTTGGTAATATCTCCTTTATAGTAAGCGTCCTCTTGGTAAATAAGGCTAGTAGTACGATGGAAGAATGGAGAAGCAAAAACTCGAACAGCATGGTTATTTGCCAGAGGATGAGCTTTTGGAACAATGGCCAGAAGAACTATCTGGAGTGGCTTCCATCACAATTCGAGAATAGGAGTCTCGGACATGACTGTCAGGGTCATCCATGTGTACTTAATACTTTGTCCCATCAACGAAACGGCTTTCATAGTCATACTGTCAATATAAAAGAAAATTATTAACAAAAATATATAATATATATATAAATTAGGCTCTAAGAGTACTCATTTCTTAACTTTACATTTTAAGGTATACATTTTTTTTTCAGGGGCGAGAAAGGGTATCAGCAATTATGTTAAGGGATCCACTTAAGTGTTGAATACTAATCAGATAAGGTTGGATCCTCAGAGCCCACCTGAGGATTCGGGTGTTCTTTGATTTCATAGAATTAATATAAATTAAAGGGTTGTGATCAGAAAATACCATAATTTTATGGGGGGAGGTTCCCAGATAAATGTCAAAATGTTCCAAAGATATTACTAGGGCAAGAGCTTCTTTCTCTACAGTGGCATAATTCTTTTGGTGACGTTTCAACTTTGAAGAAAAATAAGATATAGGATGCAAAATATCAGTAGAGGGGGATTTCTGAAGTAACACCGCCCCCACAGCATAACAGCTGGCATCGATGTGTAAATAGAAGGGTTGATTAAAGTCAGGACTTTTCAATACGGGTGACGAAGAAAGCAACCTCTTCAACCGATTAAAAGCTATCTCACAATCTTTCGTCCAGCAAAACTTCATCTTACTACTGGTTAACTCAGTAAGAGGAGATGCAACCTGAGAAAAATTAGGACAGAAACGTCGATAATAACCAGTCATTCCAAGGAACCTCTGTATAGACTTTCTATCTTGAGGGATAGGAAACTCGGCAATGGCCCTAACTTTTACATCAACAGGACATACCTCGCCCTGACCTATACAAAAACCGAGGTATTTAATCTTGGCTTGTTCAAACTGACACTTGGCTAAATTTATGGTGAAGTTGTACTTTTCTAACTTCTTAAATAAGGTTTCCAGGCGAATTAAATGTTGCTCCCACTCATTGCTATATATAACAAGATCATCTAGATATGCATCCACTCCTTCTAAATCATTGGTCAGCAGGTTCATCAGGCACTGTAAGGTAGAGGCCGTGTTACACAACCCGAAGGGCATAACACGATAATTGAATAATCCTCCTTGTATAGTAAATGTGGATATTTCTTGGGCTTGCTGGGTAAGCAGCACTTGGTAATAGCCCCTTAATAAATCCAGGCGGGTGACATAGGCGGCTCCTGATACTCTGTCTATTAGATCATCAATACGGAGTAGTGGGAAACCATCTGGTACCGTGAGAGCATTAACCTTACGATAATCAGTGCACATTCTAGAAGTTCCATCAGGCTTGGGAACTAATATACAGGGCGAGGCCCACAGACTTTTACCCAGTTCTATGAGTCCATGGGACAACAAAAATTCTACTTCTTTGTTTAATGTTTCTTGTTTGAGTGGACTTGCCCTATAAGGTGACTGCAAGGCTTTGCTCCTTGTACATCTATGTCGTGAATTCCCAATGTACAACACCTAGGGACGTCATCGAATAAAACCTCATAACGTAATATCAAGTCTTTGATATCTTTTGCTTTCTTCAAATCAAGGTCCATAAGAAAGGTATCAAGAGATTGCAGTGTCTCTGAATTTTTTAAACGTACTTCTATCGCTTTAGAGATGCTGGGCAGACTTACATTTTCAGTTTCAGCTAAAGGAAGAACTGTCGAAACTGGTACGATACTAGGGTGGTAAGCCTTAAGTTGGTTTATGTGATAAATACGTTTTGCTTTTCTCTTTCCTGGAGTTTGTAGTACATAATTTACCTCATTCAGCTGCTCAATCACTTCCAAAGGACCTTTGTATCTAGGTTGCAGAGTGTGTCCAGGTAAGAATTTCTGTGCCATCACACTGTCACCTGGTTTGAAGAAACGAGAGCGTGTGTGTTTGTCATAACAATGCTTCATCTTGGATTGGGCTTTAGCTAAGTTTTTAGAGGCTAATTCCCTCGGTTGTGACAAACGCTTTTGCATTAGAGTTGGAGTTGTTTTAAGCAAGGGTTCTGATTTTCCAGTCCATGAATCTTTTAGTACGGCGAGGGGGCCGGGTACTTGGTGTCCGTAAATTAATTCAAATGGACTGAACCCAGTGCTTTCTTGTTTGCTTTCCCTCAAGGCGAACAAGAGGAATGGTATTCCTTCGTCCCAATCTCTGGAAAACTGCTCGCAGTACGCTCTCATCATTGATTTTAATGTTTGATGAAATCGTTCGAGGGCTCCTTGCGACTGAGGGCGATAAGCAACAGAAAATACGGACTTAATTCCGAGGCGTGATAAGGCATCACGAAACATCTTAGAGGTAAAATTTGAACCTTGATCTGATTGAATTATTCAGGGAATCCCCACCTTTGAGAAAAATTTTTGCAAAGCTCGAACAATGATGCGAGAATTAATTTTTCTCAAAGGGATAGCCTCTGGATATCGAGTAACAACATCCATAATTGTAAACAGATATTGATTCCCTTGTTTAGTCCTGGGTAACGGACCAACACAATCTATTATCAGGCGTGAGAAGGGCTCACCACTGACGGGAATCGGAATGAGGGGAACTGGTGGAGGTGTGTGCGAAGGTTTGCCGGTCACTTGGCAGACTTGACAACCTTTTAGATAGCTTTCCACAGTCTCCTTCATTCTGGGCCAATTAAAATGCTTGGCTATTTTGCCCAGCATTTTCTTTACTCCCAAATGTCCTCCCATGGGACTATGGTGGGCGAAACTAATAGCCAATTCTCTAAAGGTGCTAGGTAGCACTACTAGATGTTTGCTGGTAGCCAGATGATCGTCGGAAGACAAAAGAGACTTTTCCTTTCTCATTAATATACCATTAGCAAGATAGTAACAATTGTCCAGGTCTTGGGCGTCGTCTTCTGTAATAGCTATCTCTCGTAATTTCTCTAGGGATGGATCAAGGAACTGATCCCTTATTAAATCTTCTTTTGATAGTATATTAATATCAGAATCTTGAAAAGGGCCGATCATAGAATATTTCAGATTTGAAGATCCGGGTTGTAAGGATCGACTGAACAATAAATCGAGTCCCAAATCCTCGCCTTCACTTAGGACTTCAGTTGATAAAGGATTTTGAGGCGCTCTAGACATTGCTCTAGTTATAACATACGTATCTCTCAGGATCGCCGTCAGCAGAATATGAGTATTCTATTAAATTAGCCAGTCACTAAATCAAGGCAGACAGTGTTGACGCGCCTGCGTCCTCCTTCTGCCATTGTGAGTAGACTGGTGAAAACTGCGCAGAGACTAGATGAATCAGGAGCTACTGCGCAGCCTGTCCGCACAGCCCAAGAGCGATACGAACAATGTATGTGACATATTACTGTGGCAACGTTTCGCTCTCCAGGAGCTTTGTCAAGCCGTTACAAACAATACATGGACACAGAAGGGTACATATAGGTAATATATAGAGAGATATTTTTTTTTTATTTAAAAACTTACAGAATACAAAAATGTATACAAACATAAAAATGTTGTCCAACATATGGACCATTGTCAAAACTTACACAAATTACAACATCAACATAATCCATACCACTTCAGTGAACACTAAACCCATACACACTGATAACACTCCCTCAAAACCTGCAAAGTGCAGGATGAGGCACCCTTGCTGCCACACAATAGTGGCACAACCACCTTCCCCTTAACTTAGTTTGCAACTAAAAAAAAAAACACTTTTCCCCCAATATATATAGATACATGATATGAAAACTCACTATAAACTAAATCATTAAGTATCATGTTCTTGTAAGACAGTTGTTACCCAACCATTTGATTATTTACATACCAACTAACAAAAGTCTTAGCATTGTCTATATGCACTATCCCAACTACATTTATTGTTATAATTTATACAAAAACTTACAGAATACACAATATGTACACAAACGTCCAAATGTTGTCCAACATATGGCCCAACATCAAAATTTATACACAATACATCAACATAATCTATCCCAATCCAGAGGACACTAAACTATACACTCTGATTACACGCACTCAAAACCTGCAATATGCAGGATGAGGAAACCCTTGCTGCCGCCACACAATATTGGCACAACCACTTTCTCCCTAACATAGCAAGCAAGTAAACACACTTTTCCCCAATATACATATACATGATGTGAAAACTCTACCAATTAACAAAATCATGAAGTATAATGTTATTTTAAGACAGTTGTTTTTTCCAAACCATGTTAGTATCTGCATACCAACTGACAAATGCCTTAACATTGTCTATATACACTATCACAATTACATTACCCCACCCTAGTCATAACGACCAACAAAGGTGTAGTTCTGTTAGTAACCAATAAGGTTACACTTTCCTATCCCTCCCCACCACAATTTATAACAGCACACTCTACAAGTAACATTTCATCAATTATCACATACTTCTTAACAGTTGGTTCCACATCATCATACTGCCACCACATTTTCTTAATCTGCTCCAGTAACAAAATTCCATTGTAAATGGAAGATTTCTGATGATCCCTAACATTTACACACGATATGTGCTAACTAAACTACAAAATAAACTGACAATTAAAATTCCTCTTAACTGTAGTAACACCTGATCATACCACATACACCACTTCCCTTTCTTTCAGCACTTTTTTATACCAAAATGTTAACAGTGCTTTGATTGTTCCCTCTTGTAGTTGTCTCACAAAGATCATTTACCTTATTAAACTATGATCATCAATGACCTGTTGTTTTTGAACACATGGCTAAACTAAAACATTCACTCACCAGAAAACTCTCCAATTACACCACATCTGACATGTCATCCCCTCCCATACTATTCTCATGACAATCCTTCCACATTTACATGTCCTTCAGTATGGTCATATTCGCTCTATAAAAGGAAAATGGTTCCTTAGTACTTAAGTAGCCAAATTACTGAGTCCCTTTACCGTTATATTTCTATGTACCTCCGGGAACGCAGTTGCCCACCTTTTACCATAAATGAGTTTATTTCTACAGACTGTGCGATAAACTGCTGCTGCAATTGCCCTTACCCTAATCCCCCCACCCTTTTCCTTCAATCCCCAGGAATAATACAAGAAATCTGTCACAATGTACAGAATGGCTCTCTTTACAACCTCAGACACCCCCCTTACCTCTAAAGTTAGGGCCCGCAGGAGCTCTACATTGCCCCCACCCAGTAACTTGAAGACTCTAGCCAGCCACACCCATACCTGCCCCAACTCCCTGTTTCCGATTCCTCACAATGTTCGCATTTCGCCTCCTTTACCACACCCATCACACACAAAGCCTGCTTTGTCGCTAAAATTCCCATTACAAACCTATAAACTAACTCCCTTACCCTCGGCATTAATCTAAGCTTCCTGAAATCATGCCAAATCGTACCCCAATCATACAAAGGGTATACCGCCACCCCTTGCATGACTTTTGGTTTCCTACTCATCTCTACTAACCTTCCCACCTTAAGGTTTGTTACCTCACCTATTACTAACATAACCCTTAGCATATTTTCACATTCCATTAAGTCCTTTCCTCCCCACCATCGTCGTACATCCCCCATCACCCTCCCAACCCTCACTCCTTTTACCCCCCCCCCTCCCTTACGTACCTCTGTTTAACATACATGGCATTTACCCTCGGCCCTAGCATCAAAAGCCCTACTCCCCCTTTTTGCACATTCGTCATAACCACCTCTTTACTTAGCCATGCACGTCCAAAACCCCATATATAACGAAGCATCCTTCTCTGTATCTCCTTTATCTCCTGTTCCCGTAAAGGATACACCACTGCCACGTTCCACACTTTACTATAAACCAATGAATTTATTATTATTGCCCTCTGCATTAAAGTAACATCCCTCGCTCTTAGGTTCCTAATCCGTTGTACAACTTTCTCTCCCACCAATTCCGAATTCCTCCGTCTAGCCACTTGCTCATCTGCCATATAGATAATACCACAAATTTTCAGCTGTTCAGTTACATCTCATCCAAACTTCATCCCCATTCTACCCCCCACCCAATCTCCTATCTCTAATAATTTCCTATTTTGCTCTGTTGACACGCATGCCTGACGCCTCTCCAAAAAACCTCATTACTCTCTCCACCTTTCACAAACCTTCGACATCATTGATCAATATTGTTGTGTCATCTACATAACCAACTACCTCTGTGAACCCCTTACCCTCCTCCTGTAATGTTGTTGCTTCCTCAACCATTCCATAAAACGGGTGTTGCATACATGCAAACAGAATTTTTTATTTATTTATATTTTATTTAAAATACACATTACAATAAATAAATAAAGCATACAGTGTCTGATATTTCACCTACAAAAGCAATCATATCCTCATAAGCAAAACACTACAAGTGTTACACTGCCATTAGAAATTTTTCTCTTCAAATGACTCGGTACAACCCCCCAACACGTGTGTGAACAACAAGTTTACACAATATTATACCCGACATCAATCACATCATTTCAAGTTACAGTAATATATCAGTACACTGCACACACCTCATACATGTAAAATGCCTTTACACAAAAACAAAGAAAATTTGTGCAATCAATACTTATTACCAACAATTCTCAATTAACCCCTCCTAACAGCAATATACACATTAAGTACATGTAATAAAATATGTTTGAGCAGTACACTCCCCAGTACACCCCCAGTACCCCCCCATAACTCCAGATCATACCATTGTTCAGTGAACACAAACACGAATAACCATCGTAATTGAAACCTTGAATATATTATCTTGTTAACAATAAAAAAAAAAAATTCCTCTTTAGTATAAGATGCATAGATTATGTCAACATGACAAATAATATTTAGAAAAAAGGACATAATATTGAACTTAGTATTATGACTATAACTAAAAACCATGTATATAATTATGATGCCGTCACCCATGAGAACATTTCACATGACATAGTCACGGACTCACATATTACATATACATATATTACAAAAGTTGATACATAGTGTCATAAGACTCATGAAAATTAAAATTCACAGGAATTATATCAGTGTCGTACATGTTCATTAACTTACATAATATATTAAAAATACCGAATCAATTTATTAAGCCTCCTCGCATTCCTATGCCCAATATAGACATTAATGAAAAACATTCAATAACAAATATTTTTGGGTAGTTCACCCCCCCCCCATTTACTCAGATCATCATATTTTTACTTCATATTTATTCCACTGATTTTACAACAATGCAAATGTGCAAATGTACAAGTTTGTAGGGTCACAGCGCCCACAATCAATCTCATTGAACAGCAATTAAATTTAACATGGGTATAAAATTAACACAGTACTTCTTATAAATTTTCACATAAAGTGTAAATCATCACCAGGTCCATGACATTATATAAACCACCAGAACAGATACCTAAGCCACCAATCCCTGACAGTGAGTGTAATAATTATCCTAACACCAAAAAATATATATTTATTACTTACATGTGGAACTAACTGAAATCAGGGTGACTGACCGAAAAATATGAATTAACCCGAAAGGAACACAACCAGGTCACAAATTGATGCCCTCACATACCCACTCACACATCACATACAACACAACCTCCACAACCTTACCACGCCCACCATACATTAAAGGAGACCTGCCCCTTGCCCGCCCCCATGATCCCGGAGGAGTTTCGCCACAGAGAGGTTACGATAATCCACCGAGAAACTGGACTCCCAACGCCCCCCATAGATTAATCTATTCCTACACATTGTTCTATAGAACCTTGCTGCTAATGCTTTTATCCTCAACTGCCCTTCAGTCTGCCTCATTCCCCAAGACACATGCAAATAATCTGCCATAACATACATAAAAGCCCTTCCCACTTCTCGTGATACCCCACTGACATCCATCGACAAGGTCCTAAGAAACGACCAACTACCCACCCCCAACAGCCTGATAACACCCGCCATCTAGACCCTCACCCCCCCCAAAGACGGACAAAAATATACCACATGATAGGCGGTTTCCTCCTCCCCACAGAACAAGCATGTTGCCTCCCTCACCAACCCCATTTTATGCAACACATGCTTGGATGCTACTACCCCCATGAGGAAACGGTATACCAACTCCCTGACCCTTGCTGGTATCCTAAGCAGCCTGAAGTCCCTCCATATCACCTGCCAGTTATACATGGGGTACACAGCAACCCCCTGTAAGACACCCCTTCCCCACACCACTCCCACCAACGTTTTAACCCTCAAAATTGAAACCTGTCTCACTGTCAACAAGAACCTCAGCAAATCCTCACAATCCCTCAATTCCCTGCCACTCCACCAGTTTCTAGCATCCCTCATCACCCTATCCACCCTAACACCCCCCTCCCCCCCACCCTAAGATACCTCTGCTTAATATATAAGGCCATCACCCTAGGCCCCAAAGCCAACAATCCTAGGCCCCCCCATTTCAGCTCTGTCATAACCACCTCCTTAGACAACCAGGCCCTCCCAAACCCTCACACAAACCTCAAAACCCTCCTCTGTATTTCCTGAATGTCCTGCACCCTCAAAGGGAACACCTCTGCCACACCCCATACCTTACTATACACCAGCGAGTTAATAACCAAAGCCCTTTGCTGTAATGCCACTTCACTAACCCTCAAACCTTTAAGCTTGCCTATAACCCTACTCGTGACTAGTTCAGAGTTGATCCTCCTGCACTCCTGCATCTGTGCCATATACCATATCCCACAAACCCTAAGTCTGTCGCTAACTGTCCATCCCATCTCCTCCCCCAATCTCCCGCCAACCCAAGTCCCTACCTCCAACAACCTCGACTTTGCAAGATTAACTTCGATACCCGAAACATCCCCAAAACTCTTAATCACCTCACCCACCCTTCTTAAAGCCCCCCCACTCATTACTAGAACAGTTGTGTCATCAACATAACCTACAATTCCCCCCATGCGTCCCCCCTCTACCCCCCGCAATTCCTCCTCCACAGCCTCAAAGAAAGGATGTTGCACACATGCAAAGAGCAACTGCGAGAGCGGGCAACCCTGCCTTAAGCCTTGTTCCATCAGCACCGGCTCCCCCAGCCTTCCATTAACCTGCACCTTCATGACTGCCCCCTCATATAGAGTGCACACCCATATCACTACCCCCCCTCTAAAACCCAACTTCTCCAAACAAACCCATAAAAATTTCCTCTTCACACAGTCATAAGCCTGAGCCCAATCCAAACCAAGGACGCCCCCTCCCGGGCAGTTCTCTATAAAATCCCTTATCCCACTGTGTCCATTCTTCATGCTGCATCCCGGTATCCGATACTGACCCCTATGTATGACATCCCCAATTACCTTCTTTAATCTGTTACCCAACATCTTTGCAAAAATTTTATAGTCTGAACACATTAATGACAACGGACGATAATCACTCAAATCCTTCCCCTCCCTCCCCTTCGGCACCAAGACAACAACCCCAGTTCTCTGTGTTCGCCCCATCCTACCACTGCTCAACATATAATTCAGAACTGCCACTAGGCACTCCCTCAGACTCTCCCAATGTGCTCTATAAAAATCATTAGATAAACCATCTATTCCCGGTGCCTTCCCCTGACTCAACCCATTCACCACCACCTCCACCTCTGCCTCCTTAATGCTACCCTCCAACATGTCCCGGTCCCCATGCCCCAAACCGAGATGAGCCCTGATAACTCCAAATGAATCCAACCCAACAACCCCTTCCCTCCTCTTCCATTTCTCCCAAAACCAATGATCTGCATACCTACTGATACTGTCTGTATCAGAAAGACCCTGACCCTGCACATAACCCCCCCTCCCCCACCACCAAATGTGCCACAGTAGTCCTCAACTGTCTGTCCTTGAATTTCCTTAGTACATACCCGGATGGCCTATCACCTTTTAAGACGTCCTCCAAGCCTGCCCTGACCCTGAGTGCATCAAACCATTCATTATGAATCTCCACTAAACGACTTCTAAGTTCCCCCATAACACCACTCACACCTTCCCTACCCCCCCCCATAACAATCATTCAAGTGCCCCTCTAAGTAATTCTGCAATCCAAACCGCCAGCGTGCCCATTCCCTGCCACGCGCCTTGAAAAATCCTGCAATCTCCACCTTTGCATACAACTCCCACCAATCAAGCAAATTCACATCCTTATCCCTAGCCTTCCAAAAACCTTTCCACCAGTCCTTAAAGGACAAACCTAGATCCTCCTCCTGTAAAAGCTGCACATTCAATTTCCAATAACTCAGAAATATACGCGGAATACCATCTTCCCTAAGGTCAGCCATCACTGCCCTGTGATCAGACAAACCCACGTCAATAGTTCTAACCCTCTCCACACTTATCCCCTGCCTAACATAAATCCTATCCAACCTTGCTTCATAACTCCCCTGCACATAGGTGTGGTCCACCTGATACCTCCCCCTGCCGACCACATCAACCACCCCCACATCCCGTAAAGCATCCCTTAAAACACTCAACACACACCCTGCACCCCTAGGTATCACATCTCCATGCCTAATCACACAATTCCAATCTGCTCCAACTATCGAAATAGCAGGTAAACCCCTGAGATAGTAGAACAAAACATCCCTAACAAAGTCTGCTTTTACTCTCATATTACTAATTGCAGGCATATAAACCCCCACAAAACATACCCTACTCTCCCCCCAATACCCATCCACCCGAACAACCCTCCCCCCTCCCCCCTCCCCCCTCCTCCCACCCCATGACGCACAATGGGCTGGTCTCCTTTACCAAAACAGCCACTCCTCCCTTAAAATGCAAAGCCAAACTTACAAACATCTTATATCCCCTCAATTGCAACTCACAACCTGACCTATGGTTATGCTCTTGCAAGAAACAAACGTCCACGTCATACCTTCTCAAGAACCACTCCAACCATACCCTTTTGACTTCATTCTTGAGACCATTAACATTTAGAGTCACACACCTGAATGTTCAAGAAAAGGTGGCTTACCTCTGTGCCGCTGTGGCTTGCTCACACTCCCTTTTAAGCTGCTCACACTCTCCTTACTATTCTTCTTAATCATACCCCCACCCCCCCTGACCCTCCCCACCCGATTTCCCCTGTGCACCCCTCCCCTGTAGTGGTCTTCTGTACCACATCTGCCCATGCCTTCTTACCTGGTCTCTGCCCAGGTGTCAATACTTCATCCAATTCAGACGACCCCGCAGGCCGCTTCCTAGAGCTACCACCCAAACTCATCTCTTCCTCAGGTACATCCTCCCGATGTACCTCAGCTACCACAACTGTTTCCTGGCCTCGCTCATCCAATACTTCCACCTTCTCACACAGCCCTTCCATCTGCTGCACATCACTGGACCTTCCCTCCAGGTCCTCTCTGGCCAAAGCGTCCTCCAAGAAATCCTGTAGCACAGACTCCAATAACACCTCCTGCGTCGACTTTGCCTCTTCCTCCACTGCCACAGGCCTTGGTGGAGCCTCACTAGCCTCCTCCAGGAGTGTGACACACGTCCCCAACAGGTCCCCCTCCTTCTCCACCTCCTCACTCCAGAGAGCCGTCCCATTCCTCGCTGTCACCACCGTACTCAACTGTCAGTCCTCCTCCAAAAGGGTTGGCACACCTGGGGCAGCTCTATGTACACATTGCGCCACCATGTGCTCGTATGAGTCACAAAGACGGCACGTCCTCCTTTGCCCCGCGTAATGCACATAGACCTGAGTTCTGTTTCCAGTCAACAGAACATATGAAGGTATAGGCCTCTTCAATGTCATCTTGAGGGTGTAGGAACCTTCCGGGAGGCCTTCATATGGGCCATCCCTCCATACCCCTCCTCGAGCCTCATGAACGACACCATAGTTGCTGAAGACGTCCTCTATTCCAAACTTCATTGCCTCAAACAGTACATTCCGTACCCGAACCCATGTGTAGTATGTAGACACATCATGCATACACACCTCCACTGTCGAGTTAAGGCACATCCGTCGTTCCTGAAATTTAGCCACCACACTACTGTAGAAACTGGCCCTCGTAAACTTCACGAAGACTCTTCTCAATCCATTGAGGGCGACACCATACAGCTCCTCATTAGGGATACCGTAGAGATCCCTAATAATAGCTGGAAGGAGCACATTCATCGTAGTAGAACTCAATGATCCCCGTATCAGCTCGATGCAGTGTTAACCCTCCTGCCGGCACGATCCGCCATCTTGGAACACTGAAAACTGAGCAGAAACCAGTTGAATTAGGAGCTACTGCGCAGCAGGTCCGCATGGCCCAATAGCGATGCGAACAATGACATTGGGCACCCCTGTCTCAAACCTTTCTCCATTTTCAACATGCTACCCAACCTACCATTAATTTGCACCTGAATCGTGGCTTCTGCATACAAGGTCTTCACCCATTTTATTATTCCCTCCCCAAAACCCATAAGCCTTAAAGTGTCAACCATGTACTCCCTATTCACACTGTCATAAGCATTCTCCCAATCAATGCCCAAAATTCCACCTCCCTTACAACCCTGCAAAAATTCCCTAATACGACTATGTCCATCCCTCATACTACTACCCGGAATCCCCAACTGACCCTTGTGCACAATACCACCTATCACCCTCTTCATCCTGTTTCCTAGAATCTTCGCAAAAATCTTATAATCCGTACACATTAAAGATATGGCCCTGTACATGCTCAGTGTTCTTCCCTCGCTTTTTTTCTTTACAAGCACGACCACACCCGTCCTATGTGACATTCCCAATTTCCCTTCCTTCAGCATAATATTCAATACCTGAACCAAACAAACATTTATGGTTTCCCAATGCACTCTATAAAAATCATTGGAAAGCCCGTCGATTTCTGGTGCTTTCCCCTTACTTAAATTGAACACTGCCTCTTTCACTTCATCCATACTTATTATTCTCTCCAATCCCCCTCTGTCCTCCCCACCTTTCCCCAAGGCCTTCACCCCTCCTCTTTCTTTATTAACTATCCCCACGTTACCCTTTTCCCATTTCCTTTTAAACCAAAAATCTGCATAATTACTTATTCCCTCGGTTGTCACCAACATTTGCCCCTCAGTATAACATTCTAAATCGTCACTAACCTCTAAAAGTATTATAGTGGACTCCTGTTGTCGAACGCGAAAACTTCTTAACACACTACCCGACGGTTTATCTCCCCATAGCACGGCATCCATACCTGCCCATACTCTTAATTCATCAAATCTTTCATTATGTATTTCCCTTAGTCTCTCATTACCCCTGATATTTCTTCAAAAGACTTCCCCTCCTCTCTTACATAACACTCATTGAGCTGCTGCTCCAAATAATTCTGTAAACCATACCTCCACCTCGCCTCCTCCCTTCCTTTATATTTATAAAACCCAGTGATACCAGGTTTAGCCTAATTTTCCCACCAATCCAAAATACTCCCTACCCCATCCCTTGCCCTCCACAATTGTCTCCACCAGTCTCTAAACTCTTCATTCACCATCTCACTCCTTACCAACCTCGCATTTAACTTCCAGAAACTTGAATATACTTTTACCACTCCCTCCCAATCCAGCTCTACCAAAACTGCCCTATGATCCAAAAACCCTACATCCACTGTTTTTACCCCTCCTACACTAACTGCTCCCATTATATAAATCCTATCTAACCTCGCTGAATAATCTCTCCTAACAAAAGTGAAATCCACTCTCCAAGCCCCACTCCCCTCCACGTCCCTCACCCTTGCATCCTGTAAAACATTGCGTAATGAGTAATGACCGTAACACACAACCCGCCCCCCTTGGCTCCACGTCCTCCCCCCTTATAACACAGTTCCAGTCCCCTCCAATTACAGTGACTAGAGGTAAACCCCTTAAAAAATACACCAAAACGTCTCTCACAAAATCCTCTTTTACTTTGATTATATTCTCCGCTGGCATATAAACCCCAATGAAACATACTCTAGATGCTCCCCACTCACCATCCACCCTCACTACCCTCCCCCCCCCTTTTTCCCACTTTATAATACGTAAGGGGCTATTTCCTTCACAGCCACTGCCACTCCCCCTTTTAACCTAACAGGACCCACTTACATACAATTTATAAAACCCTTTTTAAAGCCAAAGCACAGCCTATCTTATAATTATGTTCTTGTATAAAGCATACATCCACATTATATCTCCTCAAAAACCATTCCATCCATACTCGTTTCACTTCATTCCTCAATCCATTTACATTTACAGTTACAACCTTGAATTATTTTAAAAGTAGTGGTTTACCCTTTCTTCGTGGCACACACCCTCCTATACCGTCCTGCTGTATTGCGTCTTTCTTGACAACTTGCTTATTCACCCCCCCCTATCCCTTCGTTATCCCTAGAACCATTAAACCCTTCATTACCCCTTCCCTCTTTCCCCTTATGACATACATCCTTTCTCCAAGATTTTACTCCTGTTCTTTGTCCTGGAGTAAGAACATCGTCCATCTCAGACGTTCCTGCAGTTCTCCTACGAGAACTCACCTCGTCACCTGTCTTTTCTGCCCTATGGACCTCTGCCACAACGTTGTGCACATTAACATTAGTGCACACAGTATTCCTAACCACCTGATCGTGCTGCACTGTCACCTGCACCAGGTTACATCCGTCAACCTCCTGTCCCTCCTCAACGTCATGCAAAAAGGAACTAAGTACTTCCTCCAGCAAGCCATCCTGTTGGCCCGTACCCTCCTCATCAGACGTCGATGTCGTCTGTCCCTTATCAACTGTTAGTGTTCCATTTTCCTCCATAGCCACCTCAGCCCTATCCACTTCTTCACTCCATTGGCAAGGATTCTTGTTTGGCCTTACAGTTGAATCAGGAGCCACTGCGCAGCCTGCCCGCACAGCCCAATAGCGATGCGAACAATGAATAGAGAGATATTAAAGCAGTGTGCTGACTGGTCCATGCTGATAGTAGTAAACCATGGTAGTACACAAATACCCCGCATATAGAAGAGAGGAGCTTACGACAACGTCGGGTTATTTGTGTATTGTTCCAGTCACGGTATTGTTCCTTTTTTGTTATTTAATCCGTGGTAGTAGTAGTAGTAGTCCATGGTAGTAGTAATAGTAGTCCATGGTGGTAGTAGTAGTAGTAGTCCATGGTAGCAGTAATAGTCCATGGGGGTAGTAGTAGTAGTAGTCTATGATAGTAGTAATAGTCCATGGTGGTAGTAGTAGCCCATGGTAGTAGTAGTAGTGGAGGTAACTCATTGTGGTTATATAATGGTGGGATCTATCAAACCATACCCCCGGCCGGGATTGAACCCGCGGTCACAGAGTCTCAAAACTCCAGCCTGTCGCGTTAGCCACTAGACCAGCTAGCCACAATAAGATTCATCCAACTAGGTATATTTCTTGCATTTGTCGTCACAGAGGTGCCTGTGCTAACCTTCCTATGGTGTAGAAATATACCTAGTTGGATGAATCTTACTGTGGCTAGCTGGTCTAGTGGCTAACGCGACGGGCTGGAGTTTTGAGACTCTATGACCGCGGGTTTAATCCCGGCCGGGGGTATGGTTTGTTTGCAATCGTGTCATTACGATTTCTTAAGTCATGTTGACGGCAGTGAAGGGACTTGAGCTAGAGTTCGTCACGGCCACGCTAGCTGGAGATTCGTCTGTAAAAACTTGCATTTGTGGTCACAGAGGTGCCTGTGCTAACCTTCCTATGGTGTAGAAATATACCTAGTTGGATGAATCTTATTGTGGCTAGCTGGTCTAGTGGCTAACCCGACGGGCTGGAGTTTTGAGACTCTATGACCGCGGGTTCAATCCCGGCCGGGGGTATGGTTTGTTTGCAATCGTGTCATTATGATTTCTTAAGTCATGGTGGGATCTATTGTTCTTGAGGATAAGTCTTCCTTATCATCATTCTGTTTAATTGTGCTCGAAACCGCGAGTAATGATGATTCAAGGCTTTTACGTCTACGGAAACTGGATTCTTTAATCACCAGGCGAGCTTAGTTGTACATATATTTCATCAGGTGGTTGGCAGAATTCCGGTGTTGTACGCAAGTGCTGTTCAAGTTATAATAATAATAATAATAATAATAATAATAATAATAATAATAATAATAATAAATAATAATGATAACATATTTCTTTACTACCAGTACATGTAGAAGGTATACAGACCATAGCTGACATACTACTGTATAGAAAGCCCCTTGTTATGCTGAGAATTTCCCGCAAATTAGGTCAGTTTTGTCCCAGGATGCGACCCACGCCTGTCGACTAACACCCAGGTACTCATTTACTGATGGGTGAACATAGAGAACGGATGTAAAGAAACACGCTCAATGTTTCTACCCCGGCTGGGAATCGAACCCAGACCCTCGCCATGTGAAGCGAGAGCTTTAGCCACCAGGCCACCAGGCCACCAGATCCACCGTTCCCACATGCATTAATATGGTCACTGGGACGTGTTTCCAGGCTTCTTGCTGTTTCGCCGACGTATACCCTGTTGCAGCCTCCACAAGGGAAAGTAAATTTCTGCATTGACTGGTTCAGGGTTCTTCGATAAAGTCCTGGTAAGATCTTTTATGGAGATGCTGGTAGCAATGACTTTGGATACGTTCAATGTAAATGTAACGTACATAAAGAATTTACAGACCAGAGTTCCTTGACGAGGAGCATTCATATACACCAAACATTCACCGAGTTACGTGTTCCTTTGTTTCATTCAAGGCTGCAAGAGCCCTCCAGATCATTAATTCTCCACCTCACTAACACCACTCCAGATAAATTACACTCCTTTCCTAGAGCCTGATTGCTCTGAGCAGCTGAATCACCACACTACACAAGCATCACTACACTACCATCACCACAATTATCACTACACTACCATCACCACAATTATCACTACACTACGATCACCACAATTATCACTACACTACCATCACCACAATTATCACTACACTACCATTACCACTAAACGTTTCACCACTGTGTGGAGAAACGTTTCCTCAGTAAAGATATCCAAGTATTGCAAATGTGTCTAATTTATCAACTTGTCGGTTCTCAGAACCGTTCATCTACATTACATGTATTTCGGGAGATATGCAATACTAGAGAGGTATACCTGGAGTATACCTGGAGTATACCTGGAGAGGGTTTCGGAAATCAATGCCCCCGCGGTCCGGTCTGTGACCAATAACAGGTAGTCTTGTTATTGCATAAACTCAATCTTCTGTAAGTCAGTTTACACGAAAAAAGTAGTGCAGAGTGCGGCATATGTTTCTAGTGCAGTTGAATAGTAGCAATGAAAATCTGGAATGAAACACAAGAGCATCAGAATGAAGGAGTGATGCAGTAGGCCTAATAATAACCCTTTCTGGGCACGTTCAACTCACACTTGCCCCACCTATTTTTCGTATCTCACATAAAGAAAGAGAACGTTAGACACTTGCCAAGTTTTGATGTTATATTTCTGTCGTTGTAATCGTAGTTCAAGACTTTTAAAAAAAAATATTGCACTGGAACCTTATAGACACAAAAATGAACATTTCTGGGCATGAAGATATTTGGATATCTTAGATTATATGCTATTTATATATATTTATAATTTCTTCATCAACTGTATAGTACAAATGTTCTGAAGAACTCAGAGAACACAGAATATTATGTCTCTCATGATGTGGTCAATAATGATGAAAAATACAGAATTAACTTTACATCTGAAATAAAAAAACACAATTTACAACTGATTCAGACACTGAATCATGTGATGCAGTTCAGATGGGCTTGTGAGGTCTCTAGGGAGACCTAATTATATGGTCACACCTGCCTTAGCAAATGTCGGGTAGTCACGCCCATGTCTGAGGTCTTTTGTTCTTAACGGCGTCAGGTCGTAACACGTGTTACATACACCATTGGGGAGGGGGTACTTTGACTACAATATAAGCCCAGGGAACAGCGGGGCAAAGAGGTTGTTGGTGACAGGTCCGGGGAGCGAGAGCTCTGGACAGCCGCGTGTGTAGTGGACCACGCATTGGGAATCTCGGGCCAGCTGGTCGGTGAATTAAGAGTGAGTACTAGTCCGTGTTACTGATAACATCTACCTTTCCCCCTGGTAATAAGTCTCATAGGTCAATTGTTATATTATGTAAATTTCCATCAGGATATGTTGTATTCTAGCCATTTTATGTTATTAAGTAAACTATAGCCATAGTTCCCATTTTTATTTGTACCTCCATATGCTATTCCCTCTTCTGTTAAGCACTGGGATACACAGGAGACGTGCTCACTCGCTGGGATACCTAAGGCAGAGTGGGTAGAGGTCTCACAATCAGTTGTAAATTGTAAATAAAAAAAAACACAATTTACAACTGATTCAGACAGTGAATCAGTTGTAAATTGTAAATAAAAAAACACAATTTACAACTGATTCAGACACTGAATCAGTTGTAAATTGTAAATAAAAAAACACAATTTACAACTGATTCAGACACTGAATCAGTTGTAAATTGTAAATAAAAAAAAACACAATTTACAACTGATTCAGACACTGAATCAGTTGTAAATTGTAAATAAAAAAACACAATTTACAACTGATTCAGACACTGAATCAGTTGTAAATTGTAAATAAAAAAACACAATTTACAACTGATTCAGACACTGAATCAGTTGTAAATTGTAAATAAAAAAACAATTTACAACTGATTGAGACACTGAATCAGTTGTAAATTGTAAATAAAAAAACACAATTTACAACTGATTCAGACACTGAATCAGTTGTAAATTGTAAATAAAAAAAAACACAATTTACAACTGATTCAGACACTGAATCAGTTGTAAATTGTAAATAAAAAATTACAACTGATTCAGACAGTGAATCAGTTGTAAATTGTAAATAAAAAATTACAACTGATTCAGACAGTGAATCAGTTGTAAATTGTAAATAAAAAAATACAATTTACAACTGATTCAGACACTGAATCAGTTGTAAATTGTAAATAAAAAAACACAATTTACAACTGATTCAGACACTGAATCAGTTGTAAATTGTAAATAAAAAAATTTACAACTGATTCAGACACTGAATCAGTTGTAAATTGTAAATAAAAAAAACAATTTACAACTGATTCAGACATTGAATCAGTTGTAAATTGTAAATAAAAAAAACACAATTTACAACTGATTCAGACACTGAATCAGTTGTAAATTGTAAATAAAAAAACACAATTTACAACTGATTCAGACACGGAATCAGTTGGAAATTGTAAATAAAAAAACACAATTTACAACTGATTCAGACACTGAATCAGTTGGAAATTGTAAATAAAAAACACAATTTACAACTGATTCAGACACTGAATCAGTTGTAAATTGTAAATAAAAAAACAATTTACAACTGATTGAGACACTGAATCAGTTGTAAATTGTAAATAAAAAAACACAATTTACAACTGATTCAGACACTGAATCAGTTGTAAATTGTAAATAAAAAAACACAATTTACAACTGAATCAGACACTGAATACGTTGTAAATTGTAAATAAAAAAAACACAATTTACAACTGATTCAGACACTGAATCAGTTGTAAATTGTAAATAAAAAAACACAATTTACAACTGATTCAGACACTGAATCAGTTGTAAATTGTAAATAAAAAAACACAATTTACAACTGATTCAGACACTGAATCAGTTGTAAATTGTAAATAAAAAAAACACAATTTACAACTGATTCAGACACTGAATCAGTTGTAAATTGTAAATAAAAAATTACAACTGATTCAGACAGTGAATCAGTTGTAAATTGTAAATAAAAAAATACAATTTACAACTGATTCAGACACTGAATCAGTTGTAAATTGTAAATAAAAAAAACAATTTACAACTGATTCAGACAGTGAATCAGTTGTAAATTGTAAATAAAAAAACACAATTTACAACTGATTCAGACACTGAATCAGTTGTAAATTGTAAAAAAAAAATTTACAACTGATTCAGACACTGAATCAGTTGTAAATTGTAAATAAAAAAAACAATTTACAACTGATTCAGACATTGAATCAGTTGTAAATTGTAAATAAAAAAAACAATTTACAACTGATTCAGACACTGAATCAGTTGTAAATTGTAAATAAAAAAAACACAATTTACAACTGATTCAGACACTGAATCAGTTGTAAATTGTAAATAAAAAAACACAATTTACAACTGATTCAGACACTGAATCAGTTGTAAATTGTAAATAAAAAAAACAATTTACAACTGATTGAGACACTGAATCAGTTGTAAATTGTAAATAAAAAAAAACACAATTTACAACTGATTCAGACACTGAATCAGTTGTAAATTGTAAATAAAAAAACACAATTTACAACTGAATCAGACACTGAATCAGTTGCAAATTGTAAATAAAAAAACACAATTTACAACTGATTCAGACACTGAATCAGTTGTAAATTGTAAATTGTAAATAAAAAAAAACACAATTTACAACTGATTCAGACACTGAATCAGTTGCAAATTGTAAATAAAAAAACACAATTTACAACTGATTCAGACACTGAATCAGTTGTAAATTGTAAAAAAAAATTTACAACTGATTCAGACACTGAATCAGTTGTAAATTGTAAATAAAAAAAAACAATTTACAACTGATTCAGACATTGAATCAGTTGTAAATTGTAAATAAAAAAAACAATTTACAACTGATTCAGACACTGAATCAGTTGTAAATTGTAAATAAAAAAAAACACAATTTACAACTGATTCAGACACTGAATCAGTTGTAAATTGTAAATAAAAAAAAACACAATTTACAACTGATTCAGACACTGAATCAGTTGTAAATTGTAAATAAAAAAACACAATTTACAACTGATTCAGACACTGAATCAGTTGTAAATTGTAAATAAAAAAAACAATTTACAACTGATTGAGACACTGAATCAGTTGTAAATTGTAAATAAAAAAAACACAATTTACAACTGATTCAGACACTGAATCAGTTGTAAATTGTAAATAAAAAAACACAATTTACAACTGAATCAGACACTGAATCAGTTGCAAATTGTAAATAAAAAAACACAATTTACAACTGATTCAGACACTGAATCAGTTGTAAATTGTAAATAAAAAAAACACAATTTACAACTGATTCAGACACTGAATCAGTTGTAAATTGTAAATAAAAAAACACAATTTACAACTGATTCAGACACTGAATCAGTTGTAAATTGTAAATAAAAAAAACAATTTACAACTGATTCAGACACTGAATCAGTTGTAAATTGTAAATAAAAAAAACACAATTTACAACTGATTCAGACACTGAATCAGTTGTAAATTGTAAATAAAAAAACACAATTTACAACCGATTCAGACACTGAATCAGTTGGAAATTGTAAATAAAAAAAACACAATTTACAACTGATTCAGACACTGAATCAGTTGGGAATTGTAAATAAAAAAAACACAATTTACAACTGATTCAGACACTGAATCAGTTGTAAATTGTAAATAAAAAACAATTTACAACTGATTCAGACACTGAATCAGTTGTAAATTGTAAATAAAAAAAACACAATTTACAACTGGTTCAGACACTGAATCAGTTGTAAATTGTAAATAAAAAAAACACAATTTACAACTGGTTCAGACACTGAATCAGTTGTAAATTGTAAATAAAAAAACACAATTTACAACTGATTCAGACACTGAATCAGTTGTAAATTGTAAATGAAAAAAACACAATTTACAACTGATTCAGACACTGAATCAGTTGGAAATTGTAAATAAAAAAAACACAATTTACAACTGATTCAGACACTGAATCAGTTGTAAATTGTAAATAAAAAGACACAATTTACAACTGATTCAGACACTGAATCAGTTGGAAATTGTAAATAAAAAAACACAATTTACAACTGATTCAGACACTGAATCAGTTGTAAATTGTAAATAAAAAAACACAATTTACAACTGATTCAGACACTGAATCAGTTGTAAATTGTAAATAAAAAAACACAATTTACAACTGATTCAGACACTGAATCAGTTGGAAATTGTAAATAAAAAAAACAATTTACAACTGATTTAGACACTGAATCAGTTGTAAATTGTAAATAAAAAAAACACAATTTACAACTGATTCAGACACTGAATCAGTTGGAAATTGTAAATAAAAAAAACACAATTTACAACTGAATCAGTTGGAAATTGTAAATAAAAAAAACACAATTTACAACTGATTCAGACACTGAATCAGTTGGAAATTGTAAATAAAAAAAACACAATTTACAACTGATTCAGACACTGAATCAGTTGTAAATTGTAAATAAAAAAACACAATTTACAACTGATTCAGACATTGAATCAGTTGTAAATTGCGTTTTTTAAAGAGATGAATTAAATCAAGGTCTTTAGGACTACTGATCCACACGACCTGGAAATATAAAGGAGCATCAATCGGTATAGACAAGTCTGTGGAAATAAATGGTATAAAATACCAACGCACTGGAACAATAAACACATATGCTATACTGTCACCCTTTATTGACAACGTTTCGCCCACACAGTGGACTTCATCAAGTCACAAACAGATCTGTTTTTGATTTGATGTTTATTTTTCTAAGTATAGATGTCGCAATTCACGATGATGTATGTGTGGAGGCCTGACCATGGACCGGGCCGCGGGGGCGTCGACCCCTGTAACACCCTCCAGGTAACATGAAGCAGAATGGGTCATTATTAAGTATTGATGTTTCTAGTGGTGAAGGAGTGGGTTTTAGATCTGGATTATAACTGTGGTGCACTGAAGTCTCTGGTGATGATATGGGCAGTGGGTGTGGAATATCATTTTTGTTCCACTGGAGTATCTAGTGGTGAATGGGGAAAGAGGGTGATTAGGTGTGGATTAGAACGTAGGTTCACTGAAATCTCATTAATGCGAGTCTCGAGGTTCTCTTTTGACACAGAACACAAGGTTAGGTAGTTCTTTGATTTCAAATACAAACCAGTGAGCTCCTTAAAATATAACACTTTCAAAGCTCAGCATGCATCTCTTTGATGAAGAATTAGACAGGAGTAACAGCCTGGTTGAGCAGATCTTGATCCACCATGAGGCCTGGTCTCAGACCGAGCCGCGGGGGCGTTGACCCCCAAAACCCTCTTCGGGTTGAAGGTTGTACAACATCTGGGTATCTTTATTTGTAGACGTTTCGCCATCCACTGGCTCCATCAGTACAAGGACATGATGTAAAGAAATAGTATATACGAAATAGGAGATAATCGGTACCTCATCCTTGTGTGTATAAAAGGCCGGTAAGACTGATCAAAAGAAAATGGCTCTAATCTTTGACTATATGGATCGTCTATAAGATAAGATAAGATAAGATTTCGTTCGGATTTTTAACCCCGGAGGGTTAGCCACCCAGGATAACCCAAGAAAGTCAGTGCGTCATCGAGGACTGTCTAACTTATTTCCATTGGGGTCCTTAATCTTGTCCCCCAGGATGCGACCCACACCAGTCGACTAACACCCAGGTACCTATTTGCTGCTAGGTGAACAGGACAACAGGTGTAAGGAAACGTGTCGAAATGTTTCCACCCGCCGGGAATCGAACCCGGGCCCTCCGCGTGTGAAGCGGGAGCTTTAGCCACCAGGCCACCGGGCCTATTTATTGAATAAAGAATATTTAAAATGGCATAATCTACTTATTTCAGTCCTTTTTATAGACTGGAAAACAACGACTCGTTGTGTTCATGATGGAACTGTTGAAGCAGATAGAAGAATGAGACACTTTTGCAGCATTTGGCAATCTTCATTGTGGGAACGTTTCGCTTATCAGTGGCTGCTTCCACTGAATTGAACTTCCAAGTGGGTAGGACAATGATTTTCCACCAAGACTCACTTTGGTGATAATATTGATAACGTAGAGACAAAGCCTATTGCTTGGGTTGGGCAAGTATTTTTGTTAGTGGGTTTGGGTTTGAGAAAGGCCTACCTAGTATGAGCCAGTAGGCCTATACCTGGAGTATACCTGGTTCGGAGGACATCTCCTCAACCTTCTTCACTGCTACTAACCCGTCTCTCGGGTATGACCTACGTCCACTGGGAAATCCCGCCTACCAGTGACAGTGTCTTCGTCTGCTACCCGCCAATTTCCACCTGACGCCAGTATATAAGCGCCAGCCAACTTGCCTGTGCTCCAGATTCTTCACGACTACGGTGCTCTTCACAAGGCTGAGGGAGTGATTACCTCATCTTTTGTATATCGTTCTACTATTTTCCAATTATGTCCTTGAATTTGTATTGATAAAATCAGTGGATGGCGAAACGTCTGCAATAAAGCTACCCAGATGTTGCACATGTGTCTAATTTTCAGCTTGTCGGTATTATATACCATTCATATACAATCTTTATTGATGAAATGTTTCGCCTTCACAGTAAGCTTCTTCAGTCAATTATAAAAGGGGTAGCAGTAATTAAATAAAAATGTAATTAGTTCACCAGCCTTGGAGAAAAGATATTTGAGGTGGTCAGTCCCTCAGCCTGGAGATGAGTTGATCTCCATGGTTTCGCCACACAGTGGCTTCATCAGTCCAATACAAAGAAGAATGGTGAAGCTCAGAAGGAGTTTGAGGTAATCAGTCTCTCAGCCTGGAGTCAATGTGATGGAGTTGGGCAGCGATGGGTACAATAAGAGAAAATGCAATAAGTGTAAGGGGACCAAGTCTCTTCAACACCATACATAAGAAAATGTACTAACAAACCCCTGGTTATCTTCGAGAGAAAACTTAATCCATTTCTCCACTTTCCCTGTCTGTCATCAAGATGGAACTAGATAAATTATCCAAGTCAGTTCCTGATCAGCCAGGCTGTGGTTCATGCATTGGACTACCTGTGACTAGGATCAACAGGTCCTAACAGTTTAGCATATGTACCACAGCCTGGTTCGTCAGGAACTGACTCCAGGAACTTACCTGCTTCCATTACCAACCTTACCGCTTCTTGTTCTTCCTGTCCTGGTCCTGTCCCCCTCGCCTATGTATGTATACTGCCTCCCTCACTCTTTTGTGTTAGTGTGACTTTGCAAATGGTCCAAGTTGGACCGAAACGTCGTCGTAAGCTTCTCTATCCTATGTGCGGGTTATTTGTGTATATCTGGTTCCCGCTTGATGACGGCCAGGGAAGGAGGGAGACGTAGATTAGGGATCGTGAGGGGGAGAAGGAAGCGGGATAGGTTATCCCCCACACTAGCAGGGAGAGAGAACATGGGGGATGACAGGTATATCCAGAAAGATTAATGGTCGTATTTGTTGGGGTCTTGAGGAACCGTCGAGGACACTGAGATAAGATAAGATAAGATTTTTAACCCCGGAGGATTAGCCACCCAGGATAATCCAAGAAAAGTCAGTGCGTCATCGAGGACTGTCTAACTTAATTCCATTGGAGTTCTCAATCTTGTCCCCCAGGATGCGACCCACACCAGTCGACTAACACCCAGGTACCTATTTGCTGCTAGGTGAACAGGACAACAGGTGCAAGGAAATACGTCGAAATGTTTCTACCCGCCGGGAATCGAACCCGGGCCCTCCGTGAGGGAAGCGAGAGCTTTAGCCACCAGGCCACCAAGACATATCTCAGTATATGTACACTGTAAGTCGACTTTACTCCCAATTTTAGGTATTAAAGTATTCTTGACTGGTTATGAGCAGGTGATACGCAGCCTTAATGACCCTCGTGTAGTAGAGAGGCTTTAAACCCAACCAACAATAAGGAATTTTGATTGAAGTCGCTCACGTTTTTGAGGCCACTTACGACGGATGTTAACATGATTTAAATTCTACTACTACTACTACTACTACTACTACTACTACTACTACTACTACTACTACTACTACTACTACTACTACTACTACTACTACTACTACTAGTACTACTACTATTATAAATAAAAAAAATTTTATTAAGATACTTCGGAAGTCGTCAGTGTGTCGGGCAAGAAACTTTAGTAATGGTATATAGTCGTGTAACTCTGAGGAGCACAAGTGGCAATTGAGTGTCGTTATTGAGGAAAGGTTTCGCCTACACTGCAAGCTTCTTCAGTCCAACAAAGAGGTGATTTAATAGTGAAGACAGAAGAATTGGAGATGTACTTTTGAGGGTGGTCAGTCCCTCAGGCTTGACAGAAGATTGCCAGTTTCTCAGTCTTAATAGGTGGTCAGTTCATCAGTCTTGATAGAAGGTGATCAGTCCCTCAGTCTTGATAGAAGGTGATCAGTCCCTCAGTCTTGATAGAAGGTGGTCAGTCCCTCAGTCTTGATAGAAGGTGGTCAGTCCCTCAGTCTTGATAGAAGGTGATCAGTCCCTCAGTCTTGATAGAAGGTGATCAGTCCCTCAGTCTTGATAGAAGGTGGTCAGTTCCTCAGTCTTGATAGAAGGTGGTCAGTCCCTCAGTCTTGATAGAAAGTGGCCAGTCCCTCAGTCTTCATAGAAGGTGATCAGTCCCTCAGTCTTGATAGAAGGTGGTCAGTCCCTCAGTCTTGATAGAAGGTGGCCACTCCCTCAGTCTTGATAGAAGGTGGTCAGTCCCTCAGTCTTGATAGAAAGTGATCAGTCCCTCAGCCTTGATAGAAGGTGGTCAGTCCCTCAGTCTTGATAGAAGGTGGTCAGTCCCTCAGTCTTGATAGAAGGTGGTCAGTCCCTCAGTCTTGATAGAAGGTGGTCAGTCCCTCAGCCTTGATAGAGGGTGGCCAGTCCCTCAGTCTTGATAGAAGGTGGTCAGTCCCTCAGCCTTGATAGGTGATCCCCTCAGTCTTGATAGAAGGTGGTCAGTCCCTCAGTCTTGATAGAAGGTGGTCAGTCCCTCAGTCTTGATAGAAGGTGGTCAGTCCCTCAGTCTTGATAGAAGGTGGTCAGTCCCTCAGTCTTGATAGAAGGTGGTCAGTCCCTCAGTCTTGATAGAATGTGGTCAGTCCCTCAGCCTTGATAGAAGGTGGTCAGTCCCTCAGTCTTGATAGAAGGTGATCAGTCCCTCAGCCTTGATAGGTGATCTCCTCCTCAGTCTTGATAGAAGGTGGTCAATCCCTCAGCCTTGACAGAAGGTGGTCAGTCCCTCAGCCTTGATAGGTGATCTCCTCCTCAGTCTTGATAGAAGGTGGTCAGTCCCTCAGTCGTGATAGAAGGTGTTCAGTCCCTCAGTCTTGATAGAAGGTGGTCAGTCCCTCAGTCGTGATAGAAGGTGGTCAGTCCCTCAGTCGTGATAGAAGGTGGTCAGTCCCTCAATCTTGGTAAAAGGTGGTCAGTCCCTCAGTCTTGATAGAAGGTAGTCAGTCCCTCAGCCTTGATAGGTGATCTCTTCCTCAGTCTTGATAGAGGGTGGTTAGTCCCTCAGTCTTGTTAGAAGGTGGTCAGTTTCTCAGCCTTGATAAAAGGTGGTCAATCCATCAGTCTTGATAGAAGTTGGTCAGTCCCTCAGCCTTGACAGATGGTCACTTCCTCAGCCTTGATAGGTGATCAGTCCTTCAGCCTTGAAAGAAAGTGGTCAATCCCTCAGCCTAGATAACGCTCGCTCACAATCGTGAGCAAAGGTGGTTGTTTGTATACAATCTTATACAAACAATCCCCATCTACCTCTCGTTGCTAAATCCCTTTGTAAATGTTCTCATTAAAAGAACACAAGAATGTTATTCATCAGTTCTTGCATGAACACATTCGTCATGAATAATGCCTATGTACACTCACAGTGTACGTAGTGTACACTTACACTGTACACTGTACCTAGTGTACAGTGATAGGAGGTAAAGATGAGGGGGAGAAATAAAGAAAAATAGGGCAAAGAGAAGAATAAGGAGAAGTAGGAGAGAGAGATATGAAGGAAGGGAGGTAGAAAAGAAGGCGAAGTAAAGAGAGGGAGAGAGTAGAAAGGGAAGAAGAGCGGGAGGGAAAGGAGACAGAGTGCAAAGAAGAGGAGGAAGTGAAAGCGAAGAGGATGAAATAAGTTAGGACAAGGAGACGTATATGTTGAAAGAGAGAGAGAGAGAGAGAGAGAGAGAGAGAGAGAGAGAGAGAGAGAGAGAGAGAGAGAGAGAGAGAGAGAGAGAGAGAGAGAGAGAGAGAGAGAGAGAGAGAGAGAGAGAGAGAGAGAGAGAGAGAGAGAGAGAGAGAGAGAGCCTTCAACACCGGACGGTCGCGGGTGACCTTACTATTCTATACAAGGCCAATATCGTCAAGGTACAGGACAGCGTGAAGTGAGCTTCTACACCACAAGACGGGCAGCCAGCAGCAACTACACTCTGTAACCTTCTCCAGAACATCACTTCATATGAGATAATTTTTCTCCAGGATGACTCGAGTCTGGAACATGTTCGTACTAATAATATCAACGAAATAAAGTCAGTTAATCAAATGAAAATGCTGGCTCACAGATGGCTCCAACTTCATCCTGTTCCCTACTTGTATGTCTCAAAACAATAAAAATGCTTTCAAATGAGCTGATGTAGGTAGCAGCTCTTAGCTTGCCAATAAAGTTAGGAATCCTTAACCTGTAAATAGCATGCTAATAAAGCTAGGGATCCTTAACCTAACCTTGTCAAACCCTGGCATTCAGGATTATGGGACTGTATTTTTTCTATATTGGCAAAAGCCTTTTTAATTCTTTCCCTCATAAAGGAATTTCAGCACAGTCACGTTGGCGAGAGATTCATCTGTAAACACTTGCATCTGTGGTCACAGTGGTGGCCCATGCTAACCTTCCTGTGGTGCATAGAAACATATTTAGTTGATTGAACCTTTTTGTAGCCAGCTGGCCCAGTGGCTAACGCACTGTCCTGCAGCTTTTGGACTCCCTTGCCATGGGTTCAAATCCCACCCGTTCCGTGGTTTGGGGGAGAATTACCTTGATGCCGGTGGTGGGCTCTTGATTCAAGGGACTGCAGATGCTCCCACGAATATTATACCAAGCTGGGATAACAAGAGATACTAAAATAGTGTCATAGTGAAGAGAGATGCTAGAATGGGATTGAGAAATTAGGAGTGCCTCAAGGCTCTCTCTTTGGACCCACTCTGTTTTCAAAGACTTTGATATTAGCATACGGGTTTAGCCTTGACTTGGTTATTATGATTATTATGTGATTAAAATCCACCGTGTAAATAACAGTTGCATGCCTAAAATGTTAACAATCCGACAAGAAGCGTGTGTTTAGTAAGCACCGAATGTCAGTGAGGTAAAGCAGAGTTCCTGACACCCTGGAACTAGAACGGTGACCTGGCATCACAGCCCTCAACTTATGGAGTATACCTGGAGAGGGTTTCAGGGGTCAACGCCCCAGCCACCCGGTCTGAGACCAGGCCTCATGGTGGACCAGGGTCTGATCAACCAGGATGTTACTGTTGGCCGCACGTAAACCAACGTACGAACCACAGCCCGCCTGATCAGGTACTGACTTTAGGTGCCTGTCCAGTGCCTTGGTAAAATATTATACTGTGTTGTTTCCTATTTTTTCCACTATCACAATAAAAATGACCACAGGTAGCAGAAACAATATAATCTCAAGTAACGTCAAACTATAACGTATGTTTATCCAAGCTGACATTGATGCTGATTTGTTTTTCTGTATTCTGCGCTGTTACCCCCTAGTGATTCATCGTTTATTTGTGTAATAATAACCATTTACGACGAAAATTTACCATTTAAAATGTTGTAGCAATCTGGACTGCCATCAGACACCCTCGTAACATATAAATAATAACGGCCAAGTCCGTATAACATGAAAATTGTATTTAGTGTGGGATTCTCGCCGGGCGCCCTCCACCAGGCACGGAATCAATAATGTCTTTCCAGTTAGCCTTCATTCTGGTGCGCATGATCCTGCAGGACCCCGTAGAATCTATAGAACTTCCAGGACCCGCCCAGACGACTGGATGCCCCACCTCAAGGATATTTCGACTCGGGAAATCGTGATAATACGATTGCAAGCCGCGGGATGGGTGGGGTTTGAAGCCACAGCGGGTGGGTGAGGATATTTTGGTGACCACTCGACGCTGTCAACAAGGTTTGGAAAGATCTTACCTGGAGTTTACCTGGAGAAGGTTTCGGGGGTCAACGCCTCCGTGGCTCGGTCTGAGACCAGGCCTCGTGGTGGATCAGGGTCTGATCAACCAGGATGTTACTGTTGGCCGCACGCAAACTGACGTGCGAACCACAGCCCGGTTGGTCAGGTACTGACTTTAGGCGCCTGTCCAGTGCCTTCTTGAAGACAGCCAGTTCCCAGGACCGAAACGTTTTCTAATAAATATGTATTCGCTCATGTGTTTTCTAAACCAATTTTTCGGTACCTGTTACCAAGGTTTATCCCACACTGTCAACAACAAAACATAAAAAGTATCTCAATTCTTCAACATAAAACGAAGACACAACGATGAAGCTCACACTAGACACTAGAGGGAGACACAGACTGGTAGTTACCATTGCTTGAAGTGTTGATCCTCAGGGCCAGTGATGCTGAAATTTAAAATGGAAGCCAGTGTCAACAACTGCCTCTCTATAATGTAATCAGTAGGGGCGTCGTGATAGGACATCTCTTTCAGCCCATAGTTCCTCACTCACGATATAGTAATAACACATAAGAACATAAGAACATAAGAACGAAGGAACACTGCAGAAGGCCTACTGGCCCATGCGAGGCAGGTCCAAGTCCCTACCGGCTTAAGCCAATGCACCCAACCTAGTCAGGTCACATTGACTCAAGGGAGGAACACGGCAACCGACCCGTTAGCACAAGCTATCAGGTCTAACTCACACCCACCCACATCTACTCATGTATTTATCCAACCTATTTTTAAAGCTACACAACGTTCTGGCCTCTATAACGGTACTTGGGAGTTTGTTCCACTCATCCACAACTCTATTACCAAACCAGTACTTTCCTATATCCCTCCTGAATCTGAATTTTTCCAACTTAAAACCATTGCTGCGAGTCCTGTCTAGGCTAGATATTATCAGCACACTATTTACATCCCCTTTATTTATTCTGTCTTCCACTTATAAACTCAATCATATCCCCCCTAATTCTACGTCTTTCTAGAGAGTGCAGTTTCAGGGCCCTTAGTCTATCCTCATAGGGAAGGTTTCTGATACATGGGATCATCTTTGTATCCTCCTTTGTACATTTTCCAGAGAATTTATATCCATTCTGTAATACGGTGACCAAAACTGTGCAGCATAATCTAAATGAGGCCTAACCAAGGATGTATAGAGTTGAAGAACAACCTGAGGACTCCTATTATTTATGCTTCTTGATATGAAGCCAAGGATTCTATTAGCTTTATTGCGAACACTTATGCACTGTTGTCTTGGTTTCAGATTACTGCTAACCAGAACTCCTAAATCTTTTTCGCAATCCGTAATATTAAGAACTACATTATTTAGTTTATTTGTGGCATGGTTATTGTCCTGTCCAACATTTAGAACTTTGCATTTGTCTATATTAAACTGCATCTGCCACTTCTCCGACCACTGCATCAGTCTATTCAAATCTTCCTGGAGTGCTCGAATGTCCTCGTCAGAATGAATTCGACGGCCTATTTTGGAGTCATCGGCAAACTTGCCGATGTCGCTCTTTATGCCCTCATCTATGTCGTTTATGTAGATTGTGAACAGCAGGGGGCCCAACACTGACCCTGTGGAACACCGCTCGTGACGCTTCCCCACTCTGATTTCTCCCCATTTATGCAAACTCTCTGCTGCCTATTTGTCAACCATGCCTCTATCCAGGAAAAAATTTCTCCTCCTATTCCATGTGCTTTAATTTTCCTCAATAGTCTCTGATGTGGGACCCTGTCAAAAGCCTTACTGAAGTCCATATACACAATATCATATTCGTTACCATGATCTACCTCCTCAAATACCTTAGTGAAAAAAGTTAATAAATTCGTAAGGCAGGAACGTCCCTTTGTAAAACCATGCTGAGATTCGTTGATTAATTTATGCTTTTCAAGGTGGCTACGAACTGCCTCGGCAATTATTGATTCCATAAATTTTCCCACTATGGAGGTTAGGCTTATTGGTCTATAGTTCGAAGCTAAGGACCTGTCACCTGTTTTGAAAATAGGTATCACATTTGCCATTTTCCACTTATCTGGCACCATGCCAGTTTGTAGTGATATGTTGAAAAGATTAGCCAAAGGTGTGCTAAGCTCCTCTTTACATTCCTTTAGAACCCTTGCATACAGTTCATCAGGGCCTGGGGATTTGTTAGGTTTTAATTTATCTATTTGCCTAAGGACCATGTCACTTGTGACCCTAATAGTGCACAGTTTATTATCGTCCTGTTCTACATAATTTATCATTACTGGAATATCACTGGTATCCTCCTGTGTAAAAACTGAGAGGAAGTATGTGTTAAAAATTCTACACATTTCCTTATCACTGTCAGTGAGCTGACCCGAGGAACTTTTGAGTGGGCCTATCTTGTCCCTGATCTTACTTCTGTATACCTGAAAGAATCCTTTTGGGTTAGTCTTCGATTCTCTTGCAACTTTAACCTCATAATCTCTTTTTGCTTTTATAATTCCCTTTTTTATTTCTCTCTTTAACTGAATATATCGATTTCTTAATTGCCCCTCTCCTCTTTTGATTTGCCTATATATGCCTCTCTTTTGACCAATCAGATATTTTAATCTATTGTTCATCCATTTAGGATCATTTTTGTTTGATCTGATTTCCCTATTTGGAACATAATTTGACTGAGCAGCTAGAACTATGCCCTGGAAAGCATCATATCGGCAACCATCACCACCTACCTGACCCCTAGTCAGGTCATTCCAGTTCAGCCCACCTAAGTAATTTTTCAGTCCTATGAAATCAGCCAAGCGAAAGTCAGGGACGGAGACTTGATTGCCATTATTAGGGGAATTCCATGATATGTTAAAACTGAGTGATTTGTGATCACTCTCCCCAAGCTCATCATTAACCTCAAGATTATTAATTAGTGTTTCCCTACTGGCAAGAACCAAGTCAAGGAGGTTATTTCCCCTAGTTGGCTCTGTCACAAACTGTTTTAAAAAACAATCCTGGATCGTATCAAGAAAGTCACCCGACTCTAAATTTCCTGTCAAATTGCTCCAGTCAATCTGTCTATAGTTGAAATCTCCCATTAGCACAACATTTTCGTATGTAGATGCCTTACGAATTTCGTCCCATAGAAGTTTACTGCACTCCCTATCAAGATTTGGGGCCCTGTAAATCACACCCAAAATTAGTTTTTCTCGGCCCTCGAGAAGCTGTAACCAAACAGATTCAGTGGCTGACGCTTCTAATTTAATATCTTGTCTAACACAACAATTTAAATTGTCTCTGACATACATCGCTACTCCACCACCTTTCCTGTTGACCCTGTCAGTGTGGAATAATTTATAGCCTTGTATGTGACATTCAGATGGCATCTCTCTATCTTTCAGATTGAGCCAGGTCTCTGTTATAGCAATAATATCTATGTTTCCTGCACTTGCAATTAATCTTAGCTCATCTATCTTATTTCTAACACTCCTGCTATTAGTATAGTAAACCTTAAGGGAGCTAGTCCCTTGCTGCCCTCTGCTGTCCCCCTTTGTTTTCTGACCTGTTCTATTGTCTTTATTTATAACTTCATGCTGAATGCCTTTTATACATTTACTGTTTCCAACCCTAGTGTTGCAACCTGCTTGTTTCCCACACACACCCATACCTCTATCTTCCATCAGTTTAAAATCATAGGCATTTCACCAATGGCCTTCTCATGATGGCGGCTTTGAAGGGACTCGAGTGATCTTGAGTATGACACAGCCACGCTGGTGTGGGATTCGTCTGTTAGAAAAATACTGCATTTGTAGTCACAGTGGTGGCTACAGAAATATACCTAGTTAAATGAATCTTACTGGAGTCAGTTGGCCTTGTGGCTAACACAAGGCCAACTGGGCTCGAGTTCCAATCCGTTTTGTTGTTCGATTATTTGATTCGTCAGGAACTGCGTCCTGACACGGATCTTAATCCTGAGATGACCCGTCTACGGAGGTTCTGCAAGATGTCGATCTAATTCAGCTTTTCTGTGGCCGCTTGTGTTTGTGAATACATTAGAGAGAAGTGCGCAACACGAATGTTCAACATCATAACAACACAACAGAGGTAGCGCCAAACACATTGTTGATCCTGCTAGCCGTGTAGCCTTGAACATGTGGATAAGTAAGACACGTATGCAACAGTTAGGTATCTTTATTCCGGAAAGTTTCGTCTACGCAGTAGGCTTCTTCAGTCAGGTACAGAGGAGGCAGAAGCAGCAGAGATGTAAATACGATATAATTAGTCCATAAGCCTTGAAGACGTAGTTATGAGGTGGTCAGTCCCTCAGCCTGGAGATGAGTTCCCCCCCCCCCCCACTGTCTGGAACAATGTGAAGCTGAAACAACAGTATGGAGATTAATATGTTGTCAGATAATTTTGACAACAGGAGAGGCGGAATCCACTAGTAGAAGTAAGAATGTTATTACTTGACAAGTGAGAAAGGATAGATTTGGAAGGGAACTGCCCTCTCAATGATTACATTCTTACTTCTACTTGTGGATTCCGCCTCTCCTGTCGTCAACGTCATCTGGCAGCATATTAATCTCCAAACTGTTGCTTCGGCTTCACATTGTGGTCAAGCAAAAAAGAAGTTACCGAGGATGTTCTCTGCAAGACTACCTTGACCATGTTACTAACAATAACAGGCAACCAGTTTAGAGCGATCTAACCTACGTATGTTAAAGATTTGATCAAAAGTAAAGAGAGAGTACAGTTTCCACCTCATGAGATGTATCATAATGATCTGTGGGAAAGATCAAGGTCATTGCAGTGACGAGTATAAACCTGTTAAGATTTAGATATTGCCACCGAAGTGGCTAGTTTATTGTACATTCCATATCCATCCTGTGGACGGTAGCGCAAGAGAATATGGATACACAAAAGACCTAGAAACTAGGCCTCCCCCAAAAGTTAGACACTGTTAAACGAGTTTAAAGTACTCTGGTGGCCTGGTGGTTAACGCTCTCGCTTCACACGGCGAGGGCCTGGGTTCGATTCCCAGCCAGAGTAGAAACATTGGACGTGTTTCTTTCAACCTGTTGTCTATGTTCCCCATCAGTTAAATGGGTACCTGGGTGTTAGTCGACTGGTGTGGGTCGCATCCTGGGACACTGACCTAAGGAGGCCTGGTCACAGACCGGGCCGCGGGGGCGTTAACCCCCGGAACTCTCTCCAGGTAAGCTCCAGGTAGCAGCTACAGCCAGAACAAAGACTGGCCCATAAAGGAGCACCAACCACCAAGGTCAGACCTTCTGCCTCCGGCGATCAAGACCTCGCAAAGTTCTCTACCTGGGTAACAAACAACATGTTGCATAACAGTGGTGTACACTGTCGGTCATGTATTAACAAAGCCACTGGATGGCGAAACGTTTACAAGCAAACATACCCAGATGTTGCACATGTGTCTAATTCAACATGTCATGTAGGGGGGTAATGATTGAATAGGATATAAGTGGGGAATATGGGAGTAAGGGATTATGTAGGCAGGGGAGAGGCAGGCGAGGTGGTAGGAGTGAGATGATTACCGGAGGTAGGTAGGTAATGACAGGTCAGTGGTGACCACCACGACACTCTCATTAACTCTACACTACTCACTAACATATGCCTCGCCCACTCTTCACTCATATATAAACATAATAAAATATAAGAAAAAAAGAATAAATGACGGGGACAGTGAATATTACTATTCTACTCAAACACAGTTTATTATTAGGTCCTTGTACAATAATATATTTGGGAACAGGAGTATATCATTGGGGTTTAGATAAATGGGGTGGTACACATAGGCAGTGAGACAAGGAACACAATCAACTTGACGAAAATGAATATAACTTACAATATAGCACAGAGGACAGTTCACTACAGGAACTAAGCCACAGGTCCCAAGACCTACACAGCACGAGTACTGCGCCAAGCCAGTACTCTGCCCAGTGCCTCCAACAGTCTCTTCCAGAGACTTCAGCAGCCTTCTCCTGAGCCCTGCACCCCAGCAGCAGCTCCGCTCGAAGTCTCTGCTCAGGAGCTCTGCACCCCAGCAGCAGCTACGCTCGAATCTCATGATCATGCTCTTCCTTGGGCTTTTATGGTGGTCCAAGCACCCTCCACAACCACGTGTACGACCTGACGCCTAGGTCTGAGGCGTCAAGAACAAAAGACCTCAGACGTGGGCGTGGCTACAGACGTTTTGCCAAGGCAAGGTGTGACCATATAATTGGTTAAATTAGGTCTCTCCAGAGACCTCACAAGCCCAGCTGGACTACATCACATCCCCCTTTCTCCCCCAATTTAAAATATCTGAGAACTAGGAAAATTATTGCTATAACAGAGACCTGGCTCAATCTGAAAGATAGAGAGATGCCCTCTGAATGTCACATACAAGGCTATAAATTATTCCACACTGACAGGGTCAACAGGAAAGGTGGTGGAGTAGCGATGTATGTCAGAGACAATTTAAATTGTTGTGTTAGACAAGATATTAAATTAGAAGCGTCAGCCACTGAATCTGTTTGGTTACAGCTTCTCGAGGGCCGAGAAAAACTAATTTTGGGTGTGATTTACAGGGCCCCAAATCTTGATAGGGAGTGCAGTAAACTCCTATGGGACGAAATTCGTAAGGCATCTACATACGAAAATGTTGTGCTAATGGGAGATTTCAACTATAGACAGATTGACTGGAGCAATTTGACAGGAAATTTAGAGTCGGGTGACTTTCTTGATACGATCCAGGATTGTTTTTTAAAACAGTTTGTGACAGAGCCAACTAGGGGAAATAACCTCCTTGACTTGGTTCTTGCCAGTAGGGAAACACTAATTAATAATCTTGAGGTTAATGATGAGCTTGGGGAGAGTGATCACAAATCACTCAGTTTTAACATATCATGGAATTCCCCTAATAATGGCAATCAAGTCTCCGTCCCTGACTTTCGCTTGGCTGATTTCATAGGACTGAAAAATTACTTAGGTGGGCTGAACTGGAATGACCTGACTAGGGGTCAGGTAGGTGGTGATGGTTGCCGATATGATGCTTTCCAGGGCATAGTTCTAGCTGCTCAGTCAAATTATGTTCCAAATAGGGAAATCAGATCAAACAAAAATGATCCTAAATGGATGAACAATAGATTAAAATATCTGATTGGTCAAAAGAGAGGCATATATAGGCAAATCAAAAGAGGAGAGGGGCAATTAAGAAATCGATATATTCAGTTAAAGAGAGAAATAAAAAAGGGAATTATAAAAGCAAAAAGAGATTATGAGGTTAAAGTTGCAAGAGAATCGAAGACTAACCCAAAAGGATTCTTTCAGGTATACAGAAGTAAGATCAGGGACAAGATAGGCCCACTCAAAAGTTCCTCGGGTCAGCTCACTGACAGTGATAAGGAAATGTGTAGAATTTTTAACACATACTTCCTCTCAGTTTTTACACAGGAGGATACCAGCGATATTCCAGTAATGATAAATTATGTAGAACAGGACGATAATAAACTGTGACTATTAGGGTCACAAGTGACATGGTCCTTAGGCAAATAGATAAATTAAAACCTAACAAATCCCCAGGCCCTGATGAACTGTATGCAAGGGTTCTAAAGGAATGTAAAGAGGAGCTTAGCACACCTTTGGCTAATCTTTTCAACATATCACTACAAACTGGCATGGTGCCAGATAAGTGGAAAATGGCAAATGTGATACCTATTTTCAAAACAGGTGACAGGTCCTTAGCTTCGAACTATAGACCAATAAGCCTAACCTCCATAGTGGGAAAATTTATGGAATCAATAATTGCCGAGGCAGTTCGTAGCCACCTTGAAAAGCATAAATTAATCAACGAATCTCAGCATGGTTTTACAAAGGGGCGTTCCTGCCTTACGAATTTATTAACTTTTTTCACTAAGGTATTTGAGGAGGTAGATCATGGTAATGAATATGATATTGTGTATATGGACTTCAGTAAGGCTTTTGACAGGGTCCCACATCAGAGACTATTGAGGAAAATTAAAGCACATGGAATAGGAGGAGAAATTTTTTCCTGGATAGAGGCATGGTTGACAAATAGGCAGCAGAGAGTTTGCATAAATGGGGAGAAATCAGAGTGGGGAAGCGTCACGAGCGGTGTTCCACAGGGGTCAGTGTTGGGCCCCCTGCTGTTCACAATCTACATAAACGACATAGATGAGGGCATAAAGAGCGACATCGGCAAGTTTGCCGATGACACCAAAATAGGCCGTCGAATTCATTCTGACGAGGACATTCGAGCACTCCAGGAAGATTTGAATAGACTGATGCAGTGGTCGGAGAAGTGGCAGATGCAGTTTAATATAGACAAATGCAAAGTTCTAAATGTTGGACAGGACAATAACCATGCCACATATAAACTAAATAATGTAGATCTTAATATTACGGATTGCGAAAAAGATTTAGGAGTTCTGGTTAGCAGTAATCTGAAACCAAGACAACAGTGCATAAGTGTTCGCAATAAAGCTAATAGAATCCTTGGCTTCATATCAAGAAGCATAAATAATAGGAGTCCTCAGGTTGTTCTTCAACTCTATACATCCTTGGTTAGGCCTCATTTAGATTATGCTGCACAGTTTTGGTCACCGTATTACAGAATGGATATAAATTCTCTGGAAAATGTACAAAGGAGGATGACAAAGATGATGCCATGTATCAGAAACCTTCCCTATGAGGATAGACTAAGGGCCCTGAAACTGCACTCTCTAGAAAGACGTAGAATTAGGGGGGATATGATTGAGGTTTATAAGTGGAAGACAGGAATAAATAATGGGGATGTAAATAGTGTGCTGAAATATCTAGCCTAGACAGGACTCGCAGCAATGGTTTTAAGTTGGAAAAATTCAGATTCAGGAGGGATATAGGAAAGTACTGGTTTGGTAATAGAGTTGTGGATGAGTGGAACAAACTCCCAAGTACCGTTATAGAGGCCAGAACGTTGTGTAGCTTTAAAAATAGGTTGGATAAATACATGAGTAGATGTGGGTGGGTGTGAGTTAGACCTGATAGCTTGTGCTAACAGGTCGGTTGCCGTGTTCCTCCCTTAAGTCAATGTGACCTGACCTGACTAGGTTGGGTGCATTGGCTTAAGCCGGTAGGGACTTGGACCTGCCTCGCATGGGCCAGTAGGCCTTCTGCAGTGTTCCTTCGTTCTTATGTTCTTATGTTCTTATTTGTCCTAGTTATTAGACTATTTTAATCCTATTCCCTTAAATCTATTACAATACAAAGACAAAATTATACATAATACAATTATATTTAATTACATATATTTCCCTCAACCTTCTCATCTACCACAAGGCAGCATAAACAGTACACCTGGCTGTTGGCCAGCATAATAGTCACTCTCTGGTGCAAAGCCTCCTTACCTGTCATTTCTCCTTAAACCTAAATATCGGGCTCCAGTGCCTTCCCTACTTCTACTAGAAATGCACTAGCCAATGCTAGTCACCCTCGCACGTTAACCATTGGGCCAAACCTCTCTAGGCTTCTATGGCGTGGAAAACTGCTCCAACGGGTTGCATTCTTTCAAGTAACTGCAACTGGACCACTTCACGACCACCAAGGTCGCATTTTCGGCACACTTCACATGCACACTACAACATCTGAAAATCGAGACAGGGCAGGCATCGCAGCTAAGACCCTCCATTTTCCTATGCCACTACTAGGATTCACTGGCCTCATAAAACAAGGCGGCCATAATCACTGGACCGTTTTCAAGGTCACCTTATTCCACACAGGTAACACTAACTCTTCTGGCAAGTCAAAAGTAGGCTGGGGACATCTCACACTCTTAATTGTCTCTCATGGCTGGCAGGGCATCCCCGCATACCTGTCGCACAGGTCGACCAGCAAGGCAGGACACACCTCCATGCTGCCCTTGAAAGCAGGCTGGTCCCAGCAGCTGGAGTCCATCTCCGCGGCTCACGTCCTTCCACATCTCCGAGGATGGCAACTCCTTCATAGTAGATTCTCCTGTCCTGGCACACCAGCCAGAATCCCTCACACACCACTGCAGCATCACCGCCATCTCCTCCTCTTGAGCTAGGCAGCATCGCAGCATCACAGCACGGCCGTATCACAGCAGCACACAGCACGGCCACAGCATCGCAGCACGGTCCCAGCATCACAGCACGGCCGCAGCATCTCAACATCATAGCAAGGCCGTATCACAGCAGCACACAGCACGGCCACAGCATAGCAGACAGCATCACAGCACGGCCACAGCATAGCAGACAGCATCACAGCACGGCCACAGCATAGCAGACAGCATCACAGCACGGCCACAGCATAGCAGACAGCATCACAGCAGCCGACATCAGCAGTAGCAGGCAATGGTCAGTTGCTCGGGGTGAGGTGAGGTCACTTCAGGTCATCAAGAGCAGGTGCGGTCACCCATCCCTGGCAACTGCGGGTAACTGGCGGTCCGTGGGTGATGGTCACAGAGGCTGGGTGATGCAGACAGACACCCACTACACTGGATGACAGACCAGGGCAGCAATACATCTACTGGGGCACATCAGCTGGGTGACTGGGCATATCAGCTGGGTGACTGGGCACATCAGGTGGACAGCAATCATAGGCAACTCTTCAATGGGTGACAGTTGTGGGTAAGTCTTCCAAGGCGGGCTGGGTGACTTCTCATTCCTCTGTAAATATTCAATTTCGGCCAGCAATTGCTTCCCCCAAAAGTCTCACCCAAACACTGATATTCTCCACCATTTATCTCAAACCAACAACCAACTCCACCAAATATAATAATACAACCAAACAATTATTCAGACCCACTGTCAAGAAAAGGTCAGTTAAGGTCACTAGGATTATAATATTATAATAACACACAAAATCAAATGGTAGCAAATGGTAGCATAAGTATAACCGAGCAGTCAAAAATAAGGCACATGGGACTGGTTCCTACTATAAAAATAATAAGAACCACCACCGCTTAGACACCATGTCATGTAGGGGGGCAATGATTAGGGGAATATGGGGGTAAGAGGAGGGAGTTAGTAGGTAGGGGACAGGCGAGGCAGTAGGAGGGATGAGTGCGGAGGTAGGTAGGTAATGACAGGTCAGTGGTGACCACCACGACACTCTCATTAACTCTACTCACTAACATATGCCTCGCCCATTCTTCACTCATATAAACATAAATAAATGGAGAAAATAACGGGGACAGTGAATATTACTATTCTACTCAAACACAGTTTATTATTAAGTCTTTGTACAATAATATATTTGGGAACAGAGCATTATTGTGGTTTAGATAAATGGGGTGGTACACATAAGCAGTGAGACAGGGAAATACAATCAACTTGGTCAAAATGAATATAACTTACAATATAGCACAGAGGACAGTTCACTACAGGAGCTAAGCCACAGGTCCCAAGACCTACACAGCACGAGTACTGCGCCAAGCCAGTACTCTGCCCAATGCCTCCAACAGTCTCCTCCAGAGACTTCAGCAGCCTTCTCCCGAGCCCTGCACCCCAGCAGCAGCTCTGCTCGAAGTCTCTGCTCAGGAGCTCTGCACCCCAGCAGCAGCTACGCTCGAATCTCATGATCATGCTCTTCCTTGGGCTTTTATGGTGGTCCAAGCACCCTCCACAACCACGTGTACGACCTGACGCCTAGGTCTGAGGCGTCAAGAACAAAAGACCTCAGACGTGGGCGTGGCTACAGACGTTTTGCCAAGGCAAGGTGTGACCATATAATTGGTTAAATTAGGTCTCCCCAGAGACCTCACAAGCCCAGCTGGACTACATCACAAACAACCAATATGTTGCATGGAAATGAACTGTAAAAATAACCATTGCAAAGTCAAAATAAATAAATCAACACAAAGATAGGCGAGACAAGGGGAAAGATTAATAGGGAATCACCTTGACTGTAACCTATTATTATTATTATTATTATTATTATTACCATGAACACAGGCACCTACAGCTACCAGGGGACAGACAGCATGGAATGGTTTTTTTATTGTTGTTTTGGTTGTGAGCGGAGCTCTAAGAGCCAAAAGCTCAGCCTTGTATTGAAGACGTTAAGTATGCAGTTACCTGCGTCAGTTAACGCACAGAGTGAACATACTCTTTTCTGCAAGGTGGGTTAGGTTAATTAATAAACTTACGTCAAGACGTAGTGTTTATCGCAAATATCGATAGCGGAAAAATATGGCTACACATGTAAAAAGGACACAGGTGCAACTAATGCAACATTTTATTGTGTAATACTAGAATATCTTGCTGTCAGTTTTGTCAAGGTTGGGAACCAAAGCAATCATAGTACTAGGGGGAGAGAGCACAACTTTGTAGTACCCACAGTCAGTGGCCAGGCTTCAAACACCTTTTATTGTACAGCAATAAAAGAATGGAACAGAATGCCTGCACATGTCAAAGCCAGTCATAGCATGAACCAGTTCAAGAAGAGTGCTAAAAGGTGTCTGATGAATGTAGCTACAGAAAGGGAGGGGAATGATTTTCTATTTTTTAGCTAACATACGTGTAAATTTTACCTTATTCCTAGTAATGACCCTCGTATTGTAGATAGTCTTAATGACCCTGGTGTAGTAGATAGTCTTTTTAGTATGATAATAAGATGTTATCTTCATTATAGAATAATAAGAAAATATTATAGCCTTTATATTATAATAATAAGGTAAAAGGACCCCAATGGAAATAAGTCACTGTCTGACTTTTTTGGGTTATCCTAGGTTCTCTACACATATGCTGCTATGTATGATAATCTATGTAACTGTATATGTGTATACCTGAATAAACTTACTTACTTACTAGTGGTAGTAGTAGCAGTAGTGACGTAAGTTGTAGTAGTAGTAGTAATACAATATGGGAGAACAGTTAATTTGCACATGAGTATAAGGATATATACCCTCTGTGGTCATGTATTGTTTGTAGGACCCAGAGAGGACTGCGGCTACACTGTGTACCAGGAGTCAACGAACCAGACAAGCTGTTGCACTTGTTGAGGACATACCCTCCTCCTCGCTAGTGTCCACAATTAGGAGCACATACGGTACTCACCTAGTTGTACTCACCTAGTTGAGGTTGCAGGGGTCGAGTCCTAGCTCCTGGCCCCGCCTTTTCACTGGTCGCTACTAGGTCACTCTCCTTGAACCGTGAGCTTTATCATACCTCTGCTTGAAGCTGTGTATGGATCCTGCCTCCACTACATCGTTTCCCAAACAGTTCCACTTCCTGACTACTCTGTGGCTGAAGAAATACTCCCTAACATCCCTGTGATTCATCTGTGTCTTCAACTTCCAACTGTGTCCCCTTATTGCTGTGTCCAGTCTCTGGAACATCCTGTCTTTGTCCACCTTGTCAATTCCTCTCAGTATTTTGTATATCGTTATCATGTCCCCCTATCTCTCCTGTCCTCCAGTGTCGTCAGGTCGATTTCCCTTAACCTCTCCTCGTAGGACATACCCCTTAGCTCTGGGACTAGTGTTGTTGCAAACCTTTGCACTTTCTCTAGTTTCTTTACGTGCTTGGCTAGGTGTGGGTTCCAAACTGGTGCCGCATACTCCAATATGGACCTAACGTACACGGTGTACAGGGTCCTGAACGATTCCTTATTAAGATGTCGGAATGCTGTTCTGAGGTTTGCTAGGCGCCCATATGCTGCAGCAGTTATTTGGTTGTGTGCCTTAGGAGATGTGCCTGGTGTTATACTCACCCCAAGATCTTTTTCCTTGAGTGAGGTTTGTAGTCTCTGGCCCCCTAGACTGTACTCCGTCTGCGGTCTTCTTTGCCCTTCCTCAATCTTCATGGCTTTGCACTTGGTGGGGTTGAACTCCAGGAGCCAATTGCTGGATCAGGTCTGCAGCCTGTCCAGATCCCTTGTAGTTCTGCCTGGTCTTCGATCGAATGAATTCTTCTCATCAATTTCACATCATCTGCAAACAGGGACACTTCGGAGTCTATTCCTTCTGTCATGTCGTTCACAAATACCAGAAACAGCATTGGTCCTAGGACTGACCCCTGTGAGACCCCGCTGTCACAGGTGCCCACTCTGACACCTCGCCACGTACCATGACTCGCTGCTGTCTTCCTGACAAGTATTCCCTGATCCATTGTAGTGCCTTCCCTGTTATCCCTGCTTGGTCCTCCAGTTTTTGCACTAATCTCTTGTGTGGTACTGTGTCAAATGCCTTCTTGAAGTCCAAGAAAATCCAATCCACCCACCCCTCTCTCTCTTGTCTTACTGCTGTCACCATGTCATAGAACTCCAGTAGGTTTGTGACACAGGATTTCCCATCCCTGTGAGGGAAAAGTTCAATAGGAGTAGCGAGGGAGTATATAGTAACAATAGTTTCATTGCCGGCTACTTGTTTTTATTTAGGGTAAGTCAAGCTCCCACTATTCCCACCTTTTTTCCCCCTCCCCGAAAGTGATAGTTTGACTGCCGTCTGCTTGTTAAGGTAGGGTCAGTCTAGCTCCCGCTATCCCTTCCCCTCATTCTCCCCCCCCCCCCGAAAGGTGACGTGTGGGGCTCCGGTCCAAACAGTAATCACTAGACTCACAGCTCCCAACACTACTGTAAGTACATGCCTGCCTTGTATTCTAGTGGATTTATTGGTAGAAAGCTTCACTTTTGACCAATAATAAACTTAGTCCTTTCAGTCTAGCTCTAGGTTGACTGTTGTAATAATCACTACATCTTTTAGGTATTGTACTTATCATGGAGAGTGATTTCTTAAGCAGTGGGTAACCTGTCTATCTTTCCAGCTTGGATGACAGTGAGGGTCACCTGCCAATCAATGAGTAGAACTGATGGAGATGGACTAACGTCCTGAGACTTCCCCTTTTTGGATTTAATTACCTGTGCACCTGTATGAAATTGCAGGACGTAACCCCTCATCATTGCAGTGGTAAAGAACCTGCTTTCCTGTCATCGGGATATAATACTCACGGCTATACTGTGAAGAACGAACCGGTGGGTTGTAGCCAACATCTGCGACCCTCCCCCTCCCATCATCAGCAACGGCTACAATTTCAACAACACAGTGTCACCAACACCAGACACCCAAGTTTTATATTAGCATTAAATTCAGTTATCATTTATATTTTTCATTTTTCATTTTCTTTAATGTATGATTAATATTTCATATTTAAGTGTTTTATATTTTATATTTTCTATATAATAAAGTGTTTATGTTTGTCTGTTATTATTTCTTTTTCTATTCATTAATTTTCCTGAGGAGGAGCCAGCCTTGGTAATACTGTCTGAAGTTGTTACAGGGCTGAGTAAGCCTTCACAGTCCCTGAAACCATGTTAGCTGCTGTTGATGAGATCATTCCTTTCTAGGTGTTCCACCACTCTTCTCCTTATAATCTTCTCCATGACTTTGCATACTATACATGTCAGTGACACTGGTCTGTAGTTTAGTGCTTCATGTCTGTCTCCTTTTTTAAAGATTGGGATTACATTTACTGTCTTCCATGCCTCAGGCAATCTCCCTGTTTTAATAGATGTATTGAATATTGTTGTTAGGGGTACACATAGTGCCTCTGCTCCCTCTCTCAGGACCCATGGAGAGATGTTATCCAGCCCTATTGCCTTTGAGGTATCTAGCTCACTCAGAAGCCTCTTCCCTTCTTCCTCGGATGTGTGTACTGTGTTCAGCACTTGGTGGTGTGCCCCACCTCTCCATCTTTCTGGAGCCCTTTCTGTCTCCTCTGTGAACACTTCTTTGAATCTCTTGTTGAGTTCCTCACATACTTCACGGTCATTTCTTGTTGTCTCTCCTCCTTCCTTCCGTAGCCTGATTACCTGGTCGTTGACTGTTGCTTTCCTCCTGATGTGGCTGTATAACAGCTTTGGGTCAGATTTGGCTTTCGCTGCTATGTCGTTTTCATATTGTCGCTGGGCCTCCCTTCTTATCTGTGCATATTCATTTCTGGCTCTACGACTGCTCTCTTTATTCTCCTGGGTCCTTTGCCTTCTATATTTCTTCCATTCCCTAGCACACTTGGTTTTTGCCTCCCTGCACCTTTGGGTGAGCCATGGGCTCATCCTGGCTTTTTCATTATTCCTGTTACCCATGGGTACAAATCTCTCCTCAGCCTCCTTGCACATTGTTGTTACATATTCCATCATCTCATTAACTGGCTTCCCTGCCAGTTCTCTGTCCCACTGAACCCCATTCAGTAAGTTCCCCATTCCAGTGTAGTCCCCTTTCTTGTAGTTTGGCTTCATTCGCCCTGGCCTTCCTGCTTTCCCCTCCAATTGTAGCTCTACTACGTGTTCGAAGGTTAAAACCACATGATCGCTGACCCCAAGGGGTCTTTCATATGTGATGTCCTCAATATCTGCACTACTCAAGGTGAATACTAGGTCTAGTCTTGCTGGTTCATCCTCTCCTCTCTCTCTTGTAGTGTCTCTTACGTGTTGGTACATGAAGTTTTCCAGTACCACCTCCATCATCTTAGCCTTCCATGTATCTTGGCCCTCGTGTAGCTCCAAGTTCTCCCATTCTATCTCCTTGTGGTTAAAGTCGCCCATGATCAGGAGCTTTGCCCTGCATGCATGAGCTCTTCTGGCCACTGCAGCCAGTGTGTCAACCATCGCTCTATTACTCTCGTCATACTCTTGCCTTGGCCTCCTGCTGTTCTATGGTGGGTTATACATCACTGCAATTACCACTTTGAGACCTCCAGAGTGAAGCGCGTTGTCACTTATAAGATGCACCAGATGAACGACCAAAACAGTGCTTGAGCACCATATGTTGCAACATTGCAGAACCATTTCTCCTTCCGGAACTAGAGACTGGTCATCGCAAGATTAGGAACCGTGCCAAGACTCCGGTCTTGGAGAATATTATACATACATATATCTGTTATATTCTTTTCAAGATTGATGGACTGATCACATCGCTCAAGGCTGAGGGACTGATTACTTCAAATTCCTCCTGTTCTTCCCCGTTCTTTGTTATGGACTGATGAAGCCACTGTGTGGCGAAACGTTTCCTTAATAAAGATACCCAAGTGTTGCACATTTGTCTAATTTAACCACATACATACATGCATTGTTTGTAACGGCTGGACAAAGCTCCTGGAGAGCGAAACGTTGCCACAATAAAATGTTACATTAGTTGCACATGTCCGATACGTTCGCCATGCTTTTTATGGCGGTACTAAAGTGGTATGTTAAATATCATCCGGTGTCCTGGTGCACTTACTCGCCTTGACTTTTTTATGGACGAAAATAACTATCTACTCGGGACAGTAACCTTCTGAGACCCACAATTATGTGGTGAATAAGTGAAAGTAAGAGAGGACACATACTACTTCATTCATTAAAGATTTGCCGGTACTTCCGGCCATACTACTTTTTCAAGACTAGAGAAGCCTAGTCAATATATTTGCTCAGCGTATACGAGTATTTTTACCGTTCACACCAGATATAAAGTGCAGTGGTACCACTGGGACTCAGGTAGTGAGCTCTACGCAGTATACCGTGGTATCTAATTACGTGGCTCTCAAATGCGAATGCTATTTTCTTGTTGTTGTTATTTTAAACATTAGGTTTGAATTGGATTAATTGAAGTTTGAATGGGATGTATAATGTTGGGTTAGATTGGGTGCACTTATCTGTACGGAGTCTGTAGTCGTTTCCTGGGGTCACCGCCCATATTGTCTGTCCTATATCAGGCTTCCCGATTGTTGCCCTGAATGACAAAGCTGTTGGTGACTACCGCATACTGCTTCAGCTTCACATTGTTCCAGACTATGGAGCTGAACTCTTCTCCAGGCTGAGGGACTGACAACCTCAAAATTACGTCTTCAAGGGTGATGGACTGATTACATCGTCTTCACATCTCTACTGCTTCTACTGCCTCTGTGCTTGACTGAAGAGGCCTACGTATGTACCACAACCCGACTGATCAGGAACGTATATACCACGAATATACTGATCACGAACTGACTTGAGAAGCTTATCAATTTCCTTCTCGAAGACGATCAGGGCTTTGTTGGTAGTTTCCTTATGCACGAAAGGTGTGGATTTTTGCAGGAAACTGCCTCCTAGTGTGCTGCAAAATTTGCAAAAGCTGTTGACACAGACGACCCGAGTTAATATCTCAGGCACACCAGTGGCTCATATAACAAAAGTCCAAGTAACTACGGTGTTGTGTAATTCCTAACTAAATAAGCCACTGGACCAGCTGGTCCAATGGCTAACGCGACGGTCTGGAGTTTTGAGACTCTGATCGCGGGTTCTATCCCCACCCGTGGAATAGTTTGTTTGCAATCGTGTCATTACGATTTCGTGAGTCATGTTAACTATGCAAGGTTACGAAATTGCTGTAAATGGCAATCGTGCTTTTCACGACCCACTTATTTTGATAATGTGTGGTATTAGCGCATTCTTGTGATTTTTTTTCATGGCTGTTTTACGCCATAAAAAAACGATATATATATATATATATATATATATATATATATATATATATATATATATATATATATATATATATATATATATATATATATATATATATATAATGTGTGTGTATAAACAACAGCTAACATCGTCTCTGGATTTCAAGAAGATACAACGTACGACATTGACATGAATTAAATAAGTGAAACACTGAAGTCTCACTAAAACTTTTTGTTCAACGACCCATTAGTCAGTCTGTAAAAGTTGAGGATCGAAATCAGTTTTTCCTGACTAAGAGTAAACGTTGGCGACATGAAGAATTAGACACATGTGCAACATCTGGGTATCTTTATTGTAGACGTTTCGCCATCCAGTGGCTTTATCAATACAAACTCAAGGACATAACTGGAAGACAGAAGCACTATATACAAAATATGAGGTAATCCGTTCCTCTGTTTAGCCACGGTAGAAGTTTAAGACTGGGTCTGGTGTTTACCATCATGTTGAAGGTTTTGGTCATCTGATCGAGGCCTTCCGCTGGCTTACCCTTCTTTACCCCTCTTTGCCCGATTGTGAAGGCTTACTCAACCCTGTAAGATCTAAAGTTGGTATATGCAAGGCTGGCTCCTCCTAAGGAAAATTAATGAATAGAAAAAGAATAATAACATACAAATATAAACACTTTAATACTAGAATTGAAAATATAAAACATTTAAATATGAACTTTTATCCTACATGAAAGAGAAATGAAAAATGAAATGTAAAAATGATATCTGAATTCAATGCTAATATGTACAGTTAGACTGGGGTATCTGGTTAATGTTGTTGACACCGCGCATTGTAAAAATTGTAGCCGTTGCTGATGATGTGGGGGGGTGGTCACAGCTGTTGAGTGACAACCCAACGACAAAGTTCGTCACAGTGTCTCTAGCCTTGAATAATCCGTCAAGATGATAGGAACGCAGGTCTTTCACCACTGCAAAGATGAGGGGTAGTTGCCTGGGGTTGGCTACACTCAGGTACGTAGATCAAGAGTGACATCCCAGAATTCATGTGAAGTTCCTCTCCTTCAGCACTGTCTCTGTGGTTGCCAGATGACCCAAGCTGATATTCCAAGTTAGAAAGAGACAAAAGTTAACCACTGCTTGAGAAATCACTCTCCATGATAAGTAAAGCATTTAAAAGACTGGTGAGGATTTAAAAGCAAGATGTTACACTTGAAAGTCAAGGCATTATGAACTAAGTTTCGGGACTAGTTAAAAGTGAAGCTTTTAACCGATATATCCATTAAAATAGGAGCAGAGGCTTTTACAGCTGTGCTGGGAGCTGTGAGTTAAGTGATTATCCATTTGGTCGGAGCCCCACACATCACCTTTCCAGGTGGAGAAAAGGGGGGGGATAGCTGGAGCTAGACACTGACCCTACCTTAACAAGCAGACTGGTAATCAAACTATTGTCACCATATACTCGCTCGCTACTCCTATCTGTTGAACTTTTCCCTCTCACCGATACTAACAAAGCACTGTCATCTGCATATTACAGATATACATGACAAAGATGTACATGTCATTTACATAACATAGGAATAATATAATAAGGGACCCAGAATACTACCTTGGGGAACTCCACTTGCTGTCGGCAGGGGCTCTGATTCTGTTCTGTTGATTTTGACAATTTGTTTCCTCTTGCTAAGATAGGACTTAAACCAGTCTACGGAACCTATGCCGATAGCTTGAAGTTTCTTACATAATATATTGTGGTTGACAGTATCAAAGGCCTTTTGCAGGTCTAAGGTTACCATACCTATGAGGTTCCCTATCAATATTTCAGTTCTCATGTAATCCATCAGATTACTTAAGGAGGTGTTGGTTAAGATCTCTTAAAGCCTGATTGGTAACTATGGAGAATGTTGTTGTCATTAAGGTACTTAACTACTTGACAGTACACCGCCCTCTCTAGAATTTTGGATATTACACTGAGTATACTAACAGGCCTATGGAGATTTGTTGCCTGGATGAGGTAGAGTGTGGTCGTGCTTTGCACCCCTCTACTGTTTACCCAAACGAGCTACTCAGAAAAGAATATGGCGCTAGGTGTGCGCCGGAAAGTGAATACTGTGGGCATTGAACTCATTAGTGGGGCTTAAACGCCTGTCAGTCGAGGTGTTACTGCCCAAAATTATAAGAGACATACGGCATCAGAGATGAGGATTTATATGGAGTGGCACTAAATGGTGTTTATAGAATATTCGTGAAAGTGCTAACAGCTCAAGTGTATGAGGCGTTGGTGGATCGTTACCAAGATGTCAGCATTAACGTAACACCGGCAGTGAGGGTCAGGTTGACGGATGTATCAAGACATTATTCGTGGGTTAAGCTCCGCAATGTGCCTTTTGAGGCTGATGAAGCAGATATCAGAAGGGTTTTTGAAAGATATGGGACTGTACATATAGCCCAACCTGGAAAATGGGTAAAAGGAGTTTACACAGGATTTTCTGAGGGTACTTTCAATCTCAAGATGACTGTGAGACATCCTATACCCTCGTATGTATATCTTGAGGAGTTTAAAATCCTGGTAATAGTGGCATATGCTGGGCAGAGGCATATGTGCCAACTGTGTGGTGAATATGACCATATGGTGACAGATTGTGGCAAGCGGAATTGGGCTCCTGGGCCGGCAAGAGGCGGAGCACCTGCGCGTGAGAAAACGATGCCTGAGGAAGAACAGAGGCAAGGAGGAGGGCATGGTCATGAGGAGTGAAGAGGTGGTGGCTCCTCCTGTGGAATCGGAAGGGGACATGGTGATTCATGAATCACCCACCCCATTGACAGTACAGCTGTCGAGTGAGGAGGTACAAGTGGGTGCAGAAGTGAAAGCTATCGAGGAGGAGTTGGCGACGGTGTTACAGGCTATGTTACAGTCTACGAAGGTGGAGAGTCACAGCGAGCAGGAACCTGGGATCGGGGTGGAAGGAGGTGTGTGCAGGAGGAGGGAGGACCAGGTGGCACCTGTGATGGACACTGCGAGTGCCATGGAAGGACATGGAGGTGAATTCAGGGTGGTAGAGGTGGAAGTCCATTATGAGGACTCCCAGGACACAAATATGGAGATGGAGGGAGTAACGAGGGCGGCGGGGTCAGATTCAGATGATGTTCTGACGCTGGCACAAAGGCCAGGGAAAAAGGCATGGGGTTATGGTACCCAGAGTGACTCTAAGAGAGGGCCACAACAGAAGGGGGGGATGGTTGGGAAGGAGGGTGGAGTATGTGGCAAAGGCAATGCCCAGGGAAATGGTCAGAAAGGGAAGAGTCTTGAAATAAGACGGGGAGGGAAATCTTAAACCAGCCTCAGGTGTGTAACAATAAATATTAATGGTCTGTGTGATGGTGTAAAACATGAGTACTTTTGGATGTTTTTGAATAGATACAAGGTTGACGTGGCTTTTGTGCAGGAACACAATTTTGAACTTGGTCGTGAATTAGTGGTGCCTGGGTACCAGGCTTATGTGTTGCTGTCTGAGCGTTTAAAAGGAGAAGTGGGTATGTTGATCAGGGAGGCGAGCCCATTTGTATTGCACAGGAAAGAGGTGGGAGGGGGGAGAGTATTACGTGTGGAAGGATGGTGAATGGGAGAGAGAGTGGCGTTTGTGTGTGTGTATGCCCCAGCAGAAAGTGAAGTGAGAGTAAAGACGGATTTTGTGCGAGAGGAACTTGTGCACTTCCTACGCACGTTACCATCTGTGGTGATTGTGGGGGGGGATTGGAATTGTGTAGTTAAGAGGGCAGACATGGAACCCAGAGGAGCGGGATATTTTTCCTCAGTCTTAGGGGGCCTGTTCAGTGATCTTCAGTTATGTGATGCTTTTGGGGGAGGTCTGTGGGAGGCGGAACGTACTTTTATAAGGCGGGGATATGCGGCTTGTTTGGACAGGATATATTTATCTCAGAGGGTTTTGGTAGAGTCTTTTAAAACTATTGAGAAGGTGTCCTCTGATCATAGGACAGTAATAGTGGAGGTGGGGTGGGAAGCTTTAGCTCATAGGCAGGGAAGCTATTGGAAACTGAATACGATGGTTTTGGGGGAAGGGGAGGGAGTGGAAGGTTTTGCAGTATTTTGGGAACAGCTCTGTGTGGAGGGAAGGACTGAGGAGGATGTGGTAGGATGGTAGGATAGTGTGGCTAAGGTAAGAATACATCAATTTTATGTGAGGGAGGGCAAACGCATTAATCAATTGCAGTATAGTTTGTCAAATTGTTTAGAATCTAGATTATGAGATTGTTATACGGGGTACACTACCCCATTGAGGAAATACAAATGTTGAAGGACAGGATAAGGGAATTGCAAGAAGAGCGTTTTGCAGCAGTACGGGCACAAGCGGGGTTGGACGAAGTACTCTGGGGCGACAAGCCATCGGCTTGTGTGCTGCGAGGACAGAAGGTATGACAGCAAACGACTACAATACTGGGATTGCAAGTCATTTCTTTGGTTGGGGGTTTCAGAGAGGGTCAGGTATTATGGGAAACAATGAGGATGAGTGCGTTTACCAAGCATTTACCAAGTGAATTTTATGTACAACACTGGGGTCTGCTAAGGGGTTTCCTAGTAAGGTTAATGAATGCCATGAAAGACGGAGGTAAAATGGGAGAATCACAGACAACAGCGGTGGTGGTGTTGGTCCCAAAGGGTAAAAAGCAGAGTACCCTTTGGGATTACCGAGCCATTTTGTTGCTTTGTGCTGATTATAAACTGTTCATGAAAACTCTTGGGAATAGGCTTAAATGTGTTGTGGGGAGGGTGATGTCTGAGTCTCAGTTTGGGTTGCCAGGTAGGTCAATGGTCGAGGCCCACGGGATCATAAAGGGGTTCCTGGAGGACATGGAAGGGGGAAGAGGGGCATTGCTGGCATTGGATTGGCAAGGGGCTTATGACAGGGTGGAAAGAGGGGCTTTGTGGGATATTCTCCTCAGACAGGGTTTTGGCGAAGAAATAGTGGGGTGGGTGGATACGTTGTACTCAAGAGCCAAGGTAAGGGTGCAAATCAATGGGTGTGTGGGGGAGGGAGTCAACATGGAGCGGGGTCTTCGGCAGGGATGTCCAATGTCACAACTATTGTTTGCATGTGTTCAGGATCCTTTTTATAGGATGGTGGAGGATTGTCTAAGGACTGAGGGGGGGAATGGCTTGGTGGGCTATGTTGATGATATAACTATTCTGGTGTGTGAGGAGACACAGTTAGGACTTTTGGGGGAAGTTGTACACATGTTTGGGAGAGCTACTGGGATGAAGGTAAATCTGGAGAAGTCAATGATAATGGGGGCTGGGAGAATGGGCAGGGAGATTAGAATGGGGATGTGATGTCATGCAGCATCAGACTGAGAGTCTGAAAATCTGACCTGAGGCTGACCTGAGTGCTGCAAGGGTCAACAATTCGAATAGGATGGTGGAACAGGTGCATCGACATTTTGGAATGCTGCGACCTCACCATTTAACCCTTGAGCAACGAGCAATTGTCATCACTGTATTACTATATAGTAAAGTCTGGTTTGTTTCGGCAGTGTTGCCGTTAACAGGAACAGCGATCATGAGTATTCTTAGAATGGTGTTCAAATTCTTGTGGGGTTCAGGGTGCAACTGGTTGCGAAGCCAGGTAGTGACATTGCCGGTATGTAAGGGAGGGTTGGGTTTGTTGGACTTGAGAAAGCATGTGAAATATGTGTTCATTAAGAGGGAGGTGATGCGTGCAGGTGGATGGAGGGGGGGCAGCTAGATAAGGTACATGATCATCTACGGAAATGGTATGGGAGAGCGGAAATGAAGTAATGTGAAAAAGTGTTATGTGCCTTAGTGTTAGCCAGGGAACCGGGAAAAGTAAAGGTGGGAACTTTGTGTAAATTGTTAGAGGGACATGTAGTGGCGCCGGTTGAAGGGCTCTACCCTATGTATACATGGGATGTAATAAGGCAAAGATTTAGTAAATTAAGGATACGACCCAGGGCCCATGAGGTTATGTATCGTTTCCTACATGGTATATTGCCAACAGGAGCGATGCTCCAAGGTAGGAGGGTCATCGAGGGTGGGGGGTGTGGCAGATGCAGTGGGGAAGAGACTGCATATCATATTGTCTATTTTTGTGAAGGTTTGGAGTGCATCAGGGTATGGATGAGTAAGGTAGAGGCAAGGGTGGGGGGTCATGGTGTGTCGGTATTGCGAGCGTTGAGTCTTGATGTGAGTGGGGTGGATGAGGGTGTGGCAAGGGGTTTAGCATATGTAATCGTGGACTACATATATATTTTGTGGGGTATGAGGTGGAAGAAGGGTGGTGAAATGCTGAGAAGGATTTTGGCGGCGACTTTTATCGAACTTTGTGTCACAATAGAGACATGTATGGGAAAAGGTGGGATGAGGTTTTTTCTGAAGGTTATAGAGGATTAACAATAGGGAAATTATTAGCGTTATAACGGGTTTTTAACTGCAGAGGTGAGTATGTTGGTAAAAGAGGGGGAGTCAGGGGTATTCAACGGGCTGACCTCCTTGGGTGTGAAGTGATGGGTGGATGGGTGTGACTGGAGGTACACGTGTGGAACTGGATGTGATGGTGTGAAAGATTTGTTTTGTTTAGTTCCCTTGTTGGGGAAGGTATAAATGACAGTTTAAATATATAACATTTATAAATATATAACATATAAAATGTATTATTTTTTTTTATTATCACACCGGCCGATTCCCACCAAGGCAGGGTGGCCCGAAAAAGAAAAACTTTCACCATCATTCACTCCATCACTGTCTTGCCAGAAGGGTGCTTTACACTACAGTTTTTAAACTGCAACATTAACACCCCTCCTTCAGAGTGCAGGCACTGTACTTCCCATCTCCAGGACTCAAGTCCGGCCTGCCGGTTTCCCTGAATCCCTTCATAAATGTTACTTTGCTCACACTCCAACAGCACGTCAAGTATTAAAAACCATTTGTCTCCATTCACTCCTATCAAACACGCTCACGCATGCCTGCTGGAAGTCCAAGCCCCTCGCACACAAAACCTCCTTTACCCCCCCCCTCCAACCCTTCCTAGGCCGACCCCTACCCCGCCTTCCTTCCACTACAGACTGATACACTCTTGAAGTCATTCTGTTTCGCTCCATTCTCTCTACATGTCCGAACCACCTCAACAACCCTTCCTCAGCCCTCTGGACAACAGTTTTGGTAATCCCGCACCTCCTCCTAACTTCCAAACTACGAATTCTCTGCATTATATTCACACCACACATTGCCCTCAGACATGACATCTCCACTGCCTCCAGCCTTCTCCTCGCTGCAACATTCATCACCCACGCTTCACACCCATATAAGAGCGTTGGTAAAACTATACTCTCATACATTCCCCTCTTTGCCTCCAAGGACAAAGTTCTTTGTCTCCACAGACTCCTAAGTGCACCACTCACTCTTTTTCCCTCATCAATTCTATGATTCACCTCATCTTTCATAGACCCATCCGCTGACACGTCCACTCCCAAATATCTGAATACGTTCACCTCCTCCATACTCTCTCCCTCCAATCTGATATTCAATCTTTCATCACCTAATCTTTTTGTTATCCTCATAACCTTACTCTTTCCTGTATTCACTTTAATTTTCTTCTTTTGCACACCCTACCAAATTCATCCACCAATCTCTGCAACTTCTCTTCAGAATCTCCCAAGAGCACAGTGTCATCAGCAAAGAGCAGCTGTGACAACTCCCACTTTGTGTGTGATTCTTTATCTTTTAACTCCACGCCTCTTGCCAAGACCCTCGCATTTACTTCTCTTACAACCCCATCTATAAATATATTAAACAACCACGGTGACATCACACATCCTTGTCTAAGGCCTACTTTTACTGGGAAAAAAATTTCCCTCTTTCTACATACTCTAACTTGAGCCTCACTATCCTCGTAAAAAACTCTTCACTGCTTTCAGTAACCTACCTCCTACACCATACACTTGCAACATCTGCCACATTGCCCCCCTATCCACCCTGTCATAACGCCTTTTCCAAATCCATAAATGCCACAAAGACCTCTTTAGCCTTATCTAAATACTGTTCACTTATATGTTTCACTGTAAACACCTGGTCCACACACCCCCTACCTTTCCTAAAGCCTCCTTGTTCATCTGCTATCCTATTCTCCGTCTTACTCTTAATTCTTTCAATTATAACTCTACCATACACTTTACCAGGTACACTCAACAGACTTATCCCCCTATAATTTTTGCACTCTCTTTTATCCCCTTTGCCTTTATACAAAGGAACTATGCATGCTCTCTGCCAATGTATTCATGTATAACATGAATATTTTCTTTGGTAGCGAATTATGTCCCGCTTGTACTGGTCTTGCAAGTGAATTGTAACTTTTCTTGAGAGGGTGTTACTTTCACTATGATCCTTGAAACATTGAGGTTTTTGCAATTTTTGTAACGTGTTCCTGCATCACTTTTGAAGTAATTACCTATTATGTAATTATGTGTGAATAAGGATTAATAACCTAAATTAATATTCATTGTATATTTATTTGTATGTAATACTAGTTAGGCGCGTGCTAGAGGGCACAGCGAAAGTCTAGTCTGGTGGAATGTGTGTTAAGTTTTGATATATTTGTATGTGGTGAGTTAGATGTTATAAGGAGTTTGGTATGGTGTTGGTATCTTACTAAAATCAAGATGAACCATTTGGATAATCTTATTCATGTCCTAGTCTTGGATTCTTTTAAAATATTTACATATCCTGGTATTTTACCGATAATGTAGCATGTGGAGTATTTTCTTGCATTTTAAGCGTGAACTTCATGTTATGCAATGTTGTTATAAAAGCTTGAATTTCATGGTTGTTACATTAATATTGATATTATATATTGTCGGTGTATATTCTTCTACTTATAAAGGTGTATGGGTGTATAGGCATGTAATGTTTATATCTGTTTTAGTCTGTAATTTTATGTTTTTGTGTTTTGTTGTTCATGCACCACTAACTTTTGATAAATACTCATTAAGTTTTTGATGAGGTCAGGGTATGATCCTAAATGTTAGGATAATTAGTGGTATGTTTCTTAGAATGGTGAATGTAAATATTTTTAGGGGGGGAGAAGTGTCAGCTGTGTGTCTGCACTGGCAATAATAATTATTGTAAAAGGAGGAGTTTGTAGGATATGTTGTGGGTTGTGTATCTGGTTGTAATATGGCCATTATCTATAGTGTTTATTTTCTGTACTGGGATTGTGTAATAGAGGTTATTGCAAATATCCAGTATAGTTTTTAATTTTATTATACTCTTATACATCCTTGTATTTGTTCCATGTTTTAAATAAAAATAAAAAAAAACTAACAGGCCTATAGTTGCTGACTTCAGATCTACTATTTTTCTTGAAGACAGGAGTAACTCTGGCCTCCTTGAACCCCTCCAGTGAACAATGGGGATTGATAATGCAGAGGCGCCATCTTTTAGGAACTTAGACGGGATGTTATCAGGGCCAGTGATCTTACCTGGTTTAACCAGCTTAGTTCTCTTTACACGAAGTCATGAGATACACTTACTGGCCTTAAGATAAACAGAGTGAGTTTATTTGTAAAACTATGGATTAAATTTACCTGCCAAACTTTAAAACGTGTTCAACTTATTCTAGAAATTGTGAATTTATGCCAAGTCAGGAGTGACATTAAGAAAAGAAATGGAAGTGAATAACAATATTAAGAGGAGGAGAATTAGAGTTTAGGAATGAGAGAGAGAGAGAGAGAGAGAGAGAGAGAGAGAGAGAGAGAGAGAGAGAGGAGAGAGAGAGAGAGAGAGAGTGCGTATGTGTGTGTTCACTTAATTGTGGTTGCAGAGGTCGAGTCACAGCTCCTGGCCCCGCCTCTTCACTGGTCGCTACTAGGTCCACTCTCTCCCTGCTCTATGAGTTTTATCATACCTCTTCTTGAAGCTATGTGGTACCTACCTCCACCACCTGTGTGTGTGTACTCACCTATTTGTACTCACCTATTTGTGGTTGCAAGGGTCGAGTCATAGCTCCTGGCCCCGCCTCTTCGCTGATTGCTACTAGGTCCTCTCTCTCCCTGCCCCATGAGCTTTATCATACCTCGCCTTAAAACTATGCATGGTTCCCGCCTCCACTACGTCACTTTCTAGGCTATTCCACGGCCTGACTACTCTATGACTGAAGAAATACTTCCTAACATCCCTTTGATTCATCTGAGTCTTCAACTTCCAATTGTGACCTCTTGTGTCTGTGTCCCATCTCTGGAACATCCCGTCTTTGTCCACCTTGTCTATTCCGCGCAGTATTTTATATGTCGTTATCATGTCTCCTGTGACCCTCCTGTCCTCCAGTGTCGTCAGGCCGATTTCCCTCAACCTTTCTTCGTAGGACAATCCCCGTAGCTCTGGGACTAGTCTTGTTGCAAACCTTTGCACTTTCTCTAATTTCTTGACGTGCTTGACTAGGTGTGGATTCCAAACTGGTGCTGCATACTCCAGTCTGGGCCTGACGTAAATGTATACAGAGTCTTGAACGAATCCTTACTGAGGTATCGGAACGCTATCCGTAGGTTTGCTAGGCGCCCGTATGCTGCAGCAGTTATCTGATTGATGTGCGCCTCAGGAGATATGCTCGGTGTTATACTCACCCCCAGATCTTTTTCCTTGAGTGAGGTTTGCAGTCTTTGGCCATCTAAACTATATTGTGTCTGCGGTCTTCTTTGCCCCTCCCCAATCTTCATGTGTGTGTGTGTGTGTGTGTGTGTGTGTGTGTGTGTGTGTGTGTGTGTGTGTGTGTGTGAGTGTGTGTGTGTGTGTGTGTGTGTGTGTGTGTGTGTGTGTGCGTGTGTGTGTGTGTGTGTGTGTGTGTGTGTGTGTGTGTGTGTGTGTGTGTGTGTGTGTGTGTGTGTGTGTGTGTGTGTGTGTGCGTGTGTGTGTACTAACCTAATTCACCTAATTGTACTCACCTAATTGTGGTTGCAGGGGTCGAGACTCAGCTCCTGGCCCCGCCTCTTCACTGATTGCTACTAGGTCCTCTCTCTCTCTGTTTCCTGAGCTTTATCATACCTCTTCTTAAAACTATGTATGGTTAATGCATCCACTACTTCACTTGCTAGGCTATTCCACTTCCTGACGACTCTATGACTGAAGAAATACTTCCTAACGTCCCTGTGACTCGTCTGAGTCTTCAGCTTCCAGTTGTGACCCCTTGTTC
>NC_069406.1:46667528-46675028 GCF_026875155.1 Cherax quadricarinatus | reverse complement strand
AAGTTCTCCTATTTCCTCGGATCAAGTTATTTGAAGGTTCAACTCGACATTTCTCCCCCCAACCCCAAAATTTTCTCGATATTATCATGTTTTTTGGATTCCCCCCTATTGGGGGTTTCAGAAATTCTTATGATCTCCTCTTCAATCAAGTTTTTTTTTGGATTGCCCTCCCACTTTTCAACCCCCACCCCAATTTTTTTCACTCGTTAATACAAGATTTTGGATTCCCACCTATGGGGGTTTTCGATATTCTTATGATCTCCTCCAGGATCAAGGTTTTTGGATCACCCCTTGGGGTTGAAATTTCCCCCTTCCGTAACTTCTCACCCCAACCCAATAAATTTCTCGTTAATACAAGTTTTGGATTCCCCCTATGGGGTTTTCGAAACTTTCTCCTTTCCTCGGATCCCCTCCTCTTTCACCCCACCCCAAAAAATTTCTTTCTATAATAAAAGTTTTTGGATTCCACCCTATGGGGTTTTCGAAATTCTCCCCGCCCACCACTTTCACCCCCAACACCCAAAAATTTCTCATATTACAAAAGTTTTGGATTCCCCCCTCTGGGGGTCAAGCATGCGTACTACAGGTCTAAACAAGTCAATGACCTAAGAAGGGTGTTTACTTCGGCGGTCAGTGACGTCACACATACAAGCTGAATTTTCTTTTTGGGGGGGTTTTTTTTCGATCTTAACACCTATGTCAGTGACGTCTACGTGATGATGACCGCGCTCAACAAGCTGAAACTTGTCGTCTTCCCCCTATGGACAGTGACGTCACGCGGATGACCCCACACACGCAACAGGCTGATCTTGTCGACCCTTTTATGTTCACTAAAGTTAATAAGGGGAGTAGTACCTACACATTAGGATAACTTTTTCACTCTCTTATACCCAATTTTCTCGTTTTAAAATATTTCATCAAAGTCACATTTTTTCGTTATACCCCATCAATCCACAATTTTCTTTATCAACACAAGTCTAGGACATTTTTCTCGTTTTAACTATTTCATCTCAGGTCACTCCCCACGAAGTTCCTTTCCCCACCCTCCCAAAACCCTCACACTCCAAACCAACCACCTCACAATGTTTCACTCATAACCCCAAATTTTTCTCGTTTTAACCTCTTTTAGATTTCATTAAAGGTTAATAGGGACACAGTACATCAGAAAGTCACAACATCGCTTACATCCACTTTCGTTAAAATATCACTAGTACAATTTTACATATTACGAGTTAAATACGCATTTTACTTTGAACACCTTCAAACCTCTCTCATAAAATCATTTGAATACTCACAAAAATCCTTTATACATTCCAAACAAAACACTGAAATACTCCAAAATCCATCTTCGAACACACCCAAAACCTTGCATACTCCTCAGCAACCTAAACAATCCCCTTCATAAGTAACTCTTGACATCTTTTGAACACCTTCATTAGTACTCTCATTATCAGTTGGTACACCTTCAAATCACCTTTGATTAACCTCAAAACACCCTTGAACACCTTCAATACACTCTCATAAATTCATTTGAATACTCACATAAACACCTTTGTTCATTTCCAAACAACACTGAAATACTCCTTAAAGATACATTCGACTACACCCCAAAATCACCTCTGAATACTCCAGAACCCTTATAAGTTATCTCTTGCACATCATTTGAACACCTTCAATAAAACCACTTTGAAAATTTTCCAAACAAACACTGAAACACATCCAAAACACTATTTGAGTCCTCCCAAATTACACCACTGAATAATACTAAACACAACGAATACACTCCACTACACACCAAATATCCATTTACTATGATCAACACCACAAAAAACCCACAACCCACAACACCACAACACCCACATCACCCACACAATGTTTTCTCGTTTTATCTAATTTCATCAGAAGTACAACAACCCACAACTTATTACACTTTTCAGCATTCTAGTTCGACAAACATCCCCATCCCAACACCACCCACAACCCACATCACCCACATCCCACAATTCACCCACAACCCACATCACCCACACCCCACAATTTTTTCTCGTTTTAACTAATTTCATAGAAAGCACAACAACAACAAACTCACTTCACCCACACCCCACATCACACTACTACACCCACAACCACAATATTTTTTTTCGTTGTAACTAATTTCATCAGAAAAGTCACAACAAAACCCACATTTTTTTCTCGTTTTAACTAAATTTTCATGAAAAGTCTCTAACACAACCCAACAAACACCACAAACACCACTACACCCATCAACACCCACAACACCACAACCGCAGCTACCCACAAACCACCCCAACCACAAACACCCCACAAACCACAATTTTTCTCGTTTGAACTAATTTCATCAGAAAATAGTCACAACACCAACAAAACTTATATCAAACACAATACCCCCACAATCCCAAAACACCTCACAATTTATTCTCGTTTTAACTGTTGTTATCAGAAAAGTCACAAAAACAACCCACTTATAGCATCTTTTTCGGTATCTCTAATTCGATACATTACCCACAACCTCTTACAATTACCAATTTTATTCACTTTTTTTGTCCCCTTCTTTTTTACTGAATCTTAATATGTAATTACACTTCCCTCCCTACAGTACTAAAATTCTAATAATAATCCTGCCATTCCATCTTGTGTCCCAACATAAATTTATTTTATACTCGCAATTAAAACTCCCAACTATTGCGACAAGTTTCATACCATCACATCCATTCTTTTTCCAATATATCATAACTGTTCTCAATTCTATAATTCTTCCTTAAAATATTCACACATTTTCCTTTAATTTTCAGTAAAATCTTCCTTATTTCGTATTTACTACATCTCCCCATACTCCTACTCACATCTCACCCGCATTTCTTCAAGCACTCACCCATCTCCCAACCAACTCTCAGAACCAAACAAAAATCACATTTCTCATCCACAATGGATCTTCAAAATCCATAAAATCACTGTAACCAAGATAATTCACATAACTAATGACCACCTAACACTCATACTCACACATCGCCCGCACTACAACACACACACATACACACTCACACACACTAACACGCCTTATTCCGATACTAACCTTAACTATACTAACCTACCCTAACCTCAACCCAAACATAACTTAACCTAACCTAACCTATAATTCACTTACATAACCTAACCTAACCCTAACCTATCCTATCCTAGCCCTAACCTATCCTAGCCAATCACTAACCTAACCTAATCCTAACCTTTAAACCGAACTAACCATAACCTATCACTAACCTATACCTATTCATTATCTAGCATAAATATAACCTACTTAACCTAAAATATCCTTGCACTTTCACTTTCTATATTCCTATCCTAACCTAAACCTTTCCTTACTAACCTATTCTATTACTTACCTATCACTTCTAACCCACACTAAGCCTAAACTAACCTTACCTATAACTTAAACCTAAACTAGACTTAACCGAACCTAAATTTACACTAACCTCTCCGTTCCTAACCTAATCCTATCATAACCTAACCGTCACCTTAACTAACTATTCCCATAACTACCTATACCTTACCTAATCTAGCCTATACCCTAACCTATCCTATCCTAACCTAACCTAACTTATCCTTAACCTACCTAACCTAGACTAACCTTACCATAACCATACCCAACCCAACCCACACCCAACCAACCAACCTAACATATCCCATCCTATACCAGAAAACTAACCTAACTAACCTTAACCTAACCTATCTATCCTAACCTAACCTATACCGAACCTAACCTAACTATCTAACCTACACCTATCCGAACCTACCTAACCTATGCCTAACTTAACCTAACCTATCTAATCCTAAACACCTAACCTAAACCTAACCGAACCTATCCTAAACTAACTATACCTAAATAACCTAACCGAACCTAACCCTATCTAGCCTAACCTAACCTTTCCTTATCTGAACCTTACCTAACTTGTCCTAACCTACCTAAATAGCCTAACCTAACTAACCTCCAAACCCAACCCCAACACAACCACCCAACCAAACCAAACCAAACCCAACCCAACCAAACCCCAACCCATCCTAACCTACCTAACCGCTAACCGAACATAACCTAACTTAACTAAACCTAACATACCTAATTATACTAACCTAACTAACCTAACCTAACCTAACTTAACCTTACCTAACCTAACCTTACCTACCTAACCTTACCTAACCTAACCTCAACATTATTCCTAACCTAACCTAATCCTACCTAACCTAACACCTTTCCAAACACCTCCGAATACCCCCAAAAAAACACTACTGATTACTACCAAATCACCACTGATTGACTACCAAATCACCGTCAATTACAATTAAAATCCCCCAAACCCCCCAAAACTAAGTTTTAACATTCACCATCAACATCCTTTTTTTAGAATGAATATGCTTACGCATTTTATTGTTGAATATCCACATTTCCTCTTCCACATCACCCTAAAACTTCCTTTCATGGGGGTTACCCCTTTTTTTGGGGGGGAAGGTTTTCCCGGATCAACGCCACGCGGACGGTCCATGGACCAGGCCTCCCGATGGATCAGGGCCTGATCAACTGGTGTTTACTGCTGGCCGCACGGCAGTCCGACGTTCGGCCTAGCCGGCTGATCCGGCACCCGGTTTTACGGTTATCTGTCCAGCTCTCTCGTGAAGGCAGCAGGGGTTTATTGGCAATTCCCTTATGCTTGTTGGGTGGATGATGAAACTGTTTTGGGCCCCGGACACCTTTTGGTGTTTATTCTTGTGTACCAATGGAGCCCCTACTTTATTTTTGGCGGCATTTTGCATCGCCTGCCGTCTTTTACTTTCAGTAGGGTGTGATTTCTGTGTGCAGATTTGGGGACCATTCCTTAAAGATTTTCCAAGTGTTGATTATGTTTATCTCTCCCTCTGCGTTCCAACGAGTACAAGTCAAGTGATTCCAAGCGTTTACAGAAGATTAAGGTGCTTGTACTAGGTACGTTACGTGCAGTAAAGGATCTCTTGCTACACTCTCTAGATCTGCGATTTCACCTGCTTTGTATGCGCGATGTTTATGTACAGCAGTATTCCAGCTAGAGAGGATACAAGTGATTTGAAAAGGATCATCATGGGCTTGGCATCTCTCGTTTTGAATGTTGTATTTATCCATCCTATTCCGTATATCACCTAGAGATGTTTTAACACCCCGAGACCAATCACGACGTAGGAGCCAGAGTGTAGAAGGTGGTGTTGGAGTGGTGATGGTTGCTCTGGTCCTACGTCTTGATAGGGCCCGATGGGGAGTTAAAACAACTCTAGGAGATATACGGACATGATTAAGTAAGGATGTGTTTAGGGATGATAGGCTTAGGTTAGTATAAGTTAGGGTAGGTTAGGTAAGGTAGGTTTGGTAAGGTTATGTTAGGGTTAGGTTAAGTTTAGGTTAGGTTAGGTTAGGTTAGGTTATTTAGGTTAGGATAAGTTAGGTTAGGTTTAGTTAGGGAATTAGGTTCGGTTAGGATGGGTTAGGTTTAGGTTAGGTTGGGTTGGGTATTGTGTTGGGTTGGGTTGGTTGGGTTGGGTTGGGTTGGGTTGGGTTGGTTGGGGTTGGTTGGGTTAGGTTAGTTAGGTAGGTTAGTAGGTTAGGATAAGTTAGGTTAGGTTAGGTAGGATAGGTTAGGTTAGGCTAGGTTAGGTTAGGTTAGGTTAGGTTAGGTCTAGGTTAGGTTAGGATAGGTTCGGTTAGGTTAGGTTTAGGTTAGGTTTAGGATAGGTTAGGTTAGGCTAGGTTAGGATAGGTTCGGATAGGTTAGGTTAGGTTAGGTTAGGTTGGTTAAGTTCGGTTAGGTTAGGTTAGGATAGGATAGCGTTTGGTATATGGAGGTTAGGTTAGGTTAGGTTCGGTTAGGGATGGGGTTAGGTTAGGTTAGGTTGGTTGGGTTGGGGTTGGGTTGGTTTGGGTTAGGGTTAGGTTAGGCTAGGTTAGGTAGGTTAGGATAAGTTAGGTTAGGTTTGATCAAGGATAGGTTAGGTTAGGCTAGGTTTTGGTTAGGTTAGGTTAGTTTTTGGGTTAGGTTTAGGGTTTAGGTTAGGATCAGGTTTCGGTTAGGTTAGTTAGGTTTGGTTAGGATAGGTTAGGGTTAGGTTAGGGTAGGTTAGGTTAGGTTAGGTTAGGTTAGGTTGTAGATTAGGTTTAGGTTAGGTTAGGTTAGGATTAGGATAGTAGGTATTAGGTTAGGTTAGGTTAGGATAGGTTAGGTTAGGTTAGGTTAAGAGTTAGGTTAGGCTAGGGTTAGGTTAGGTTAGGTATTAGGTTAGGTTAGGTTAGGTTAAGTTAGGTTAGGCTAGGTTAGGTTAGGCTAGGATAGGTTAGGTAGGTTAGGTTCAGGTTAGGTTAGTTAGCAGGTTAGGTTAGAGTTAGGTGTTAGTTCTACGTTAGGTTGGGCTAGGTTTAGTTAGGTTAGGTTGGCTGGTAGTTGATGCAGTGTTCGGTAAGGAGATGGTCGTGTGATTTTCTACCATGGGTGTGAACGCTTACATGCGTCATGTCTGACTGAGTTGAGCGTGTCGTAGGATGGGTTTTACGGTGAATCCGCATTACTGGTCTGCCCCGAATGCAGGTGTTCGGTAAGGGAGATGGTCGTGTGATTTTCTACCATGGGTGTGTTTACCAACAAGAAAATAATGTTCGATTTTACGATAAAGTTTTCAAAACTAATTTGGAAATATCCAAAAATGGAGTCGTTCAAAGTAATTCTGGAGTACTCTAATGTATTTTGGAAGTGTTCCAATATATTTTAGGTTAGGTTAGGTTAGGTTAGGATAGGTTAGGTATGGTTTAGGGTAGGTTAGGTTAGGATAGGTTAGGTAGGTGTTCAAGTTAGGTTAAGGTTAAGTTAGGTTAGGTATGCTAGGTTAGGTAGGTTAGGTTAGGTTAGGTTAAGTTAGGTTAGGTTAGGTTAGGATAGGTTAGGTTAGGTTAGGTTAGGTTAGGTTAGGTTAGGTTAGTATAGGTTAGGTATAGGTAAGGTTAGGTTTAGGTTTTGGTTAGGATTAGGTTAGGTTAGGTTAGGTTAGGTTAGGTAGGTTAGGTTAGGTAGTTAGGTTAGGTTAGGTTAGGTTAGGTAGGTTAGGTTAGGTTAGGTAGGTTAGGTTAGTTTAGGTTAGGTTAGGTTAGGTTAGTTAGGTTAGGTTAGGTTAGGTTAGGTTAGGTTAGGTTAGGTTAGGTTAGGTAGGTTGTAGGTTAGGTTAGGTTAGGGTTAGGTTGGTTAGGTTAGGGTTAGGTTAGGTAGTTAGGTTAGGTTAGGTTAGGTTAGGTTAGGTTAGGTTAAAGGTTAGGTTAGGTTGGTTAGTTAGTAGTAGGTTGGGTTAAGGTTAGAGGTAGGTTAGGTTAGGTTAGGTTAGTTAGTGTAGGTTAGGGTGTGTGGTTTGTGTGGTGTGTTGTGTGTTTGTGTGTGTTGGTGTTGTGTTTGTGATGGTGTTGTGTGTGTATTGATGTTAGTG
>NC_069406.1:46644766-46667028 GCF_026875155.1 Cherax quadricarinatus | reverse complement strand
TTTGTTTTCAAATTCCCTTTTTAATTTCTCTCTTTAACTGAATATATCGATTTCTTAATTGCCCCTCTCCTCTTTTGATTTGCTATATATGCCTCTCTTTTGACCAATCAATATTTTAATCTATTGTTCATCCATTTAGGATCATTTTTGTTTGATCTGATTTCCCTATTTGGAACATAATTGACTGAGCAGCTAGAACTATGCCCTGGAAAGCATCATATCGGCAACCATCACCACCTACTGACCCTTAGTCAGGTCATTCCAGTTCAGCCCACCTAAGTAATTTTTCAGTCCTATGAAAATCAGCCAAGCGAAAGTCAGGGACGGAGACTGATTGCCATTATTAGGGGAATTCCATGATATATTAAAACTGAGTGATTTGTGATCACTTCCCCAAGCTCATCATTAACCTCAAGATTATTAGTGTTTCCCCTACTGGCAAGAACCAAGTCAAGGAGGTATTTCCCCTAGTTGGCTCTGTCACAAACTGTTTTAAAAAACAATCCTGGATCGTATCAAGAAAGTCACCTGACTCTAAATTTCCTGTCAAATTGCTCCAGTCAATCTGTCTATAGTTGAAATCTCCCATTAGCACAACATTTTCGTACGTAGATGCCTTACGAATTTCGTCCCATAGAAGTTTACTGCACTCCCTATCAAGATTTGGGGCCCTGTAAATCACACCCAAAATTAGTTTTTCTCGGCCCTCGAGAAGCTGTAACCAAACAGATTCAGTGGCTGACGCTTCTAATTTAATATCTTGTCTAACACAACAATTTAAATTGTCTCTGATATACATCGCTACTCCACCACCTTTCCTGTTGACCCTGTCAGTGTGAATAATTTATAGCCTTGTATGTGACATTCAGAGGGCATCTCTCTATCTTTCAGATTGAGCCAGGTCTCTGTTATAGCAATAATATCTATGTTTCCTGCACTTGCAATTAATCTTAGCTCATCTATCTTATTTCTTACACTCCTGCTATTAGTATAGTAAACCTTAAGGGAGCTAGTCCCTTGCAGCCCTCTGCTGTCCCCCTTTGTTTGCTGACCTGATCTATTGTCTTTATTTATAACTTCATGCAGAATGCCTTTTATACCTTTACTGTTTCCAACCCAAGTGTTGCAACCTGCTTGTTTCCCACACACACACCCATACCTCTATCTTCCATCAGTTTTAAAATCATAGGCATTTCACCAATGGCCTTTTTCAATCGAGTCTGCAAGTGCTACCACCCCAGCCCCAGAGAGATGTACCCCATCCCTTGCATACATATCATGTTTGCCATAAAAGTTGTTCCAGTTGTCAATGAATGGGATTGCAAGTTCCTTGCAGTATCTGTCTAGCCAGCAATTTACACCAATTGCCCTAGACAACCATTCATTTCCTACTCCCCTTCTAGGCAAGATGCTACATATGACTGGGATCCCTCCCTTAGACTTAATGAAATCTATAGTTGACCTGTACTTATCTAGCAGCTCTTCTCTCCTACCCTTCCCCAAAATCATTTCCACCAGCACTGAGACAGATAATGGGCTTGTTCCCATTACCTGACATGATATTATCCAGCCTGTTGACAATGTCCCCAACACCAGCTCCAGGGAAGCACACTCTATCTCTCATCTTCTTATTCCTATTACAAAAAGCACAGTCAATATATCTTACCTGAGAGTCACCAACCACAAGAATGCACTTACCTCCATTAGCAGGGGCAGTAGTACCCTTACCTTCACTGGCCACTGAAGTACATTCATCCTGAAGAACAGAGAAGCGATTTCCTACCTTCAGATCTTCACTCTTAACTTTCCTTACTCTGATGCGCCTCCCATTACTGTGAACCACTCGCCACTTGTAGCAGGTGCTGGACTGCACCTCACTGCTAGAAGCCTCATTCCCCACAACTCCAGCCACCTCACACTCTCTCCCAGACCCATTGAGGTGGACCTTCAGCCTCCTAATCTCCTCCTGGAGAAGCAAGACCTCCTCCTTCAACTCTCCAACCTCAATTTTTAAAACACTGCAGAAGCAAGCCATGCTTTGTATCCGTCCACGCTAATCCCCAAAGCAGCTCAGGGTCTGTGACCTCATGTGACGACTGACCACTGACCACTGACGACTGACCACTGACCACTGGGTAAGGAGAGTAGAAGTTTTGAGGTAATCAGTCCCTCAACCTGGAATCGATGTGTTCAGTCCATCACTCTTGCAGGAAGTGCAGCACAGGGCCAGAGAGGTGGCTTATATACTGCGGTGAGATGAGTCCAAGCAGGAGGAGGCGGGATCACAGTGGGACCTGCCACTAGTGTAAGTAGGTCGTCGTCCAAAGGTTGGGCAAGCGTTGAAGTCTTTGTACCAAGATCTCATGATGTTGCAGTGTCTTCAATGCTTGCCCAACCTTTGGACGACGACCTACACTAGTGCACTAGTGGCAGGTCCCACTGTGATCCCGCCTCCTCCTGCTTGGACTCATCTCACCGCAGTATATAAGCCACCTCTCTGGCCCTGTGCTGCACTTCCTGCAAGAGTGATGGACTGAACACATCGATTCCAGGTTGAGGGACTGATTACCTCAAAACTTCTACTCTCCTTACCCATTTCTACTTTGTATTGGACTGATGAAGCCACTGTGTGGCGAAACGTTTCTTCAATAAAGATTCCCATGTGTTGCATAAGTGTCTCAATTCTTCAACTTGTCGGTTTTCAAAACCATTCATCACATCTGTCAGACACTGCAACATCATAGGATCTTGGTACAAAGACTTCAACGCTTGCCCAACCTTTGGACGACGACCTACTTACACTAGTGGCAGGTCCCACTGTGATCCCGCCTCCTCCTGCTTGGACTCATCTCACCGCAGTATATAAGCCACCTCTCTGGCCCTGTGCTGCACTTCCTGCAAGAGTGATGGACTGAACACATCGATTCCAGGTTGAGGGACTGATTACCTCAAAACTTCTACTCTCCTTACCCATTTCTACTTTGTATTGGACTGATGAAGCCACTGTGTGGCGAAACGTTTCTTCAATAAAGATTCCCATGTGTTGCATAAGTGTCTCAATTCTTCAACTTGTCGGTTTTCAAAACCATTCATCACATACGGGAGGTTCCTTACACAGTAAATCATTTTAGTCATTCTTCTCTGTATATTCTCTAATGAGTCTATATCCATCCTGTAGTAAGGGGACCAAAACTGAGCTGCATAATCTAAATGAGGCCTCACTAGTGATGTATAGAGCTGTAAAATAACTTTTGGACTTCTGTTACTAATACTTCTCGAGATAAACCCAAGTAATCTGTTGGCCTTGTTGCGCACACTAAGGCACTGCTGTTTTGGCTTTAGATTTCTGCTCACCATGACTCCCAAGTCGTTTTCACATTCTGAATGATCAAGCTCTACTTCACCTAGATTATAGCTTCGATGGTTATTTTCATTACCAAGGGCAAGTACCTTACACTTATCCACATTGAACTTCATCTGCCATTTTTCAGACCAGGACATTAATTTGTCCAAATCCTCCTGGAGTACATTGCTATCCTCCTCAGAGTGAATTATACGGCCTATCTTTGTATCATCAGCAAACTTACTCATGTCACTCGTAATCCCTTCATCAAGGTCATTAATGTAAATTATGAACAAGAGAGGGCCCAAAACTGATTCTTGTGGAATGCCACTAGTGACTAATCCCCATTCAGATTTCACTCCATTAATGGTAACTCTATGCTTTCTATTGGTAAGCCATGCCTCTATCCATGCTAGAACTTTACCTCCTATACCATGAGCTGCCACTTTTTTCAAGAGTCTCCTGTGAGGTACTCTATCGAAGGCTTTACTAAAATCCAAATAAACAATATCATATTCCTTATCACTGTCAACTGCCTCAAATGTTCTATTGAAGAACGTCAGTAAGTTTGTCAGGCAGGAGCGACCTCTCGTGAATCCATGCTGAGATTCATTTATCAAGTTATGCTCTTCAAGGTGACTTCTAATAATGTCACCTATAATTTATTCTAATAACTTGCCCACTATAGATGTCAGGCTTATTGGACGGTAATTTGAAGGAACGGACTTATCCCCTGATTTGAATATAGGAACCACATTAGCCATCTTCCACAACTCTGGCACAACACCGGTAAGGATGGATGCATTAAACACACTCGTTAATGGCTGACTAAGCTCCATCTTGCATTCCTTAAGTACCCTGGAAAACATCTCATCGGGTCCCGGGGACTTATTTTGCTTCAGTTTGTCTATCTGTTTAATAACCATGTCCCTCGTGACAGTAATATTAGTTAATTTAAATTGATCAGGAACTAAATAATTGTTAATTACTGGAATCTCATTTACATTTTCCTGTGTAAAAACTGACAAAAAATAGTCATTAAATAAGGAACACATTTCCAGTTCGTTATCCGTCAGCTGTCCATTCCCAATTTTCAGAGGTCCTACTTTTTCGTTCACCTTCGTCCTATACACTTGAAAGAACCCCTTTGGATTAGTCTTTGATTCACCAGCAACTCTAATTTCATAGTCACGTTTAGCCTTTCTAATTCCCTTTTTTACTTCTCTTTTAAGCTGAACATATTGGTCAGTAAGGTTAACCTCTCCTCTTCTGATGCGCCTATAAATTCCCCTTTTCTCCCCTAATAGATGCTTTAACCTACTGTTAACCCATTTGGGATCGTTATTATTAGACCTAATTTCTCTCTGGGGAATGTATATACTCTGGGCACGGTGTACATTATTAAGAAAAAATCCTAAAAGCAGATCTCTTCATAATCATAAGTATGATCATCGCCAATAAAATCATTAGCTAGATAACCCCAATCAAGATTAGACAGGTGTTCCCTAGGTCCATTATAGTCGGCAGAACGGAAATCAGGGATTTTTACTGTATTATCATTATTCTTGCATTCCCAGTTAATGCTAAAAGTGATGGACTTGTGATCACTTGCGCCAAGCTCTTCAGTGATCTCCAGATTATTCACGAGTGTTTCCTTATTTGACAAGACTAGGTCTAGCAAATTATTACCCCTGGTAGGTTCTGTTACGCTCTGCTTCAGAAAACAATCCTGAACTGTTTCCATAGTCACTGGACTCTAGATTACCTGTCAAAGAATTCCAGTCAGTTTGACTAAAGTTAAAGTCCCCTACTATGACTATGTTATTGTGTCTAGAAGCCCTAATAATTTCGTCCCAAAGAAGTCTCCCTCTATCGTGATCCAAGCCTGGAGGTCGGTATATTACACCTAGAATTAGTTTTTCTTGACCCTCTACAAACTCTACCCAAACAGATTCTGTTACTGCTCCATCTATTTTTATACCTGTTTTTATGCAACAATTAATATTTTCTCGAACATATAATGCAACTCCTCCCCCCTTCCCATCACATCTATCCACATTGAACAACTTAAATCCCTGAATATTACACTCAGCAGTCATATCCCGACTCCTTAAATCATACCACGTTTCAGTTAATGCAATGATATCAAAGTTCCCAGCACATGCTACCAAACGTAGTTCATTAATTTTATTTCTTGCACTTCGACTGTTAGCATAAAATACCATCATACGTTTTTTCTTCTGCACATTTTTCCTATTCATCTTTGTTTTTACACAATTTCTGAAATTATTATTACCCAGAGTTACTCCATGACAGTTACTATTAAGATTCTTAATATCAGAGCATAAGTCAATATATCCATACTGATTATTTATCATTTCTAAACCCATACCTCTAACTAATCCTAGTTTAAAGTCCTAACAACCCCCTCAACTGAGTTAGCAAGAAAACCCACACCTGCCCTGGATAAGTGAACCCCATCCCTGGCATACATGTCATTTCGGCCATAGAAGTTGTCCCAGTTGTCAATGAATGGTACTGCATTATCTTTACAGTGTTTATCCAGCCAACAATTAATACCAATTGCTCTGGACAACCATTCATTACCAACACCTCTTCTTGGCAAAATGCCACATATAACAGGGCGCCCCCCTTCTTCCTAATGATGTCTATAGCTGTCCTGAACTTTCTAATTAAATCCTCACTTCTACGCTTGCCTACATCATTGCCTCCAGCACTGAGGCAAATAATAGGATTGATCCCATTGCCGTTCATGATGTTGTCAAGCCGGCTAACAATGTCCTCCATCCCAGCCCCAGGAAAGCAAACCCTCTGTCTCCTACTCCTGTCCTTCAAGCAGAATGCCCTATCCATGTATCTAACCTGGCTATCACCACCAACAACAATATTCTTACCTTCTTTGTTGTCGTTCATAGTGACGGTCCCAGTAGTCGACTCACATTCGTCGGGTAGCACCGAGAATGCGTTGGAGGTTTCCACAAGAGTTTCCACAGCAGTCTCTTTCTTCTTCATCGTTTCTGGCTTTCCATTCGTCTTCTTGATCGTCAACTTCGTCGTCCCCTGCTGTCCAGCCGCTGACCACGATCCCTTCTTGACCTGAGGACTCAAAACAGGAGGACTACTACGAATCCTCTTGTTTTCCTGGGTCAATCGCCATATCTCCATCTTCGCTACCCTCAATTCTTCCTTAAGCTGCTGGTAAAGTTGCTCGATGGAGGGCATCTTGGTTCAGTCCACGGGAAGCACACAAGACACTTCTTCACAGAGTTAAGTACAGGTCACCACTGAGTTAAGTACAGGTCACCACTTCTGAATAGAATGACAGGTCACCACTTCTGATGTAATCAGTCCATCACCCTTAAAGTTTTGAGGTGGTCAGTCCCTCAGTCTGGAGAAGAGCATTGTTCCATAGTCTGAAACAATATGGAGTTGAAGTGACAGGATGGAGCCTTATGTAGCGCCAGGAGGTGAGACGTAGGTCACTAGTAGAACGCAGATGTTGGGAGGTCAGATCCCTCTCCAATCTCCCTTCCAAGCTACCCAAGATTTTAGACTCTATAACCCCACTCGGTACATCATCAGATGCATCATTCTCCACCTGACCTCAACATTCTGAACCTGACTATAAATACTCGCGTACCTTCCACCCCAGGTAGATCTGTTTGTGACTTGAAAAAGCCCACTGTGTGGGCGAAACGTTGTCAATAAAGGATCACATTATACTGCATATGTGTTTATATTTCCACTGTGTCAGTATTCTGTACCATTTATTTCCATCGTGTATTCACCTAATTGTGGTTGCAGGGTCGATTCATAGCTCCTGGCCCCGTCTCTTCACTGGTCACTACTAGACCACTCCCTGTACTCATCTAGTTGAACTTACCTAGGTGTGGCTGCAGGGGTCGATTCACAGCTCCTGGCCTCGCCTGTGTGTGTGTAAGGGAAGTCAGAGAGATTTAAATGAAAGGAATTTATGGGAAATTTCATGAAGAGTTTAAATGAAAATAGAAGCATTTAAGATAATAAGGTTAAACCTATGAAGTTACTGGAATTTAACAAAGGAGATGGAGCAAGATGAAATTAAGACACATGTGCAACATCTGGGTATCTTTATTGTAGACGTTTCGCCATCCAGTGACTTTATCAATACAAATTCTAGGACATAACTTGAAGACAGTAAGACTATGTACGGAAGATGAGGTAATCAGTCCCTCAACCTAGGAGTAGGTGCAAAGAGCACCTACTCCTGGTGCTCTTTGCACCTACTCCTAGGTTGAGGGACTGATTACCTCATCTTCTGTACATAGTTCTACTGTCTTCAAGTTATGTCCTAGAATTTGTATTGATAAAGCCACTGGATGGCGAAACGTCTACAATAAAGATACCCAGATGTTGCACATGTGTCTTAATTTCATCTTGTCGGTATTATATACCATTCTTACACCACGAGGCACCGTGCAGGGGCGAGCAAAGATGTACTTCGCTTGTACTAAATTCAAGCTGTACGCTCGCTCATTGACTACGGTGCACCGGCGTTAGCTCATCTCTTCCCGCAGAGTAGGCAAAGGGTGGAGGTCGTACAAAACCAGGCGATAAGAACTATGCTTGGGGCCCCCATCTGGGCCAACACAGTATGTCTCAGATCTGAGGCCCGGCTTCCTTCCCTGGCTGACAGAGTAAGATACATAAACGCCTGCAAAGTAGCCATGATTCTACACCGGCAGCAAGGTACCCCACTAAGGAGATGGATATTGACAACCATGACACAAGATCCCACACTCTTCACTGACTACTCCTGGATTCGTTCGTTTTGTGCTGCTGGGCAGAAGCTGCTGCCAATACAACTACTCCTTGAGAAGAGTTGTGGCCTTCCTGTTGCTGGATATCATCCACCACCTCCCTGGCGCCCAAATTCAGCCGATGTTTGCGTCATGCAACTACCCATCTCTAAGCATCTCTGCAGTCAAGACACCCTCAGCAATCATGCTGAGACAAGCATGGCACTGGCAGAGGGAGGCACATGTGCAGTGTATATCACAGATGGTTCTGTCGACCCTGACAAGAAGAGAGCAGCAGCTGGACTGTACCACAATGGTCACACACAAGGCTGGCGACTCCCTGACCACTGCACGATCTTTCAAGCTGAGCTGGTGGCGATTCAGCAGGCATTGTCACATGCCCTACGACATCGACTCCGACCTGTCATACATGTTGATTCCACCTCTGCAATCAATGCCCTCTCCCATCCCCAACCACAGGACAATATTCACCTCACAAGTGCAACTAATGTGACATTTTTACTGTGGCGCAATAAAAATGTCACAGTTGCAATTGTGTCGTTTTACTTTACATATTGCCTTATTACGTACGCTTAGGCATTGATAAATTAGACACATGTGCAACTCTTGGGTATCTTTATTGAGGAAACGTTTCGCCACACAGTGGCTTCATCAGTCCATACAAAGGAGAATCTTGAAGAACAGGAGGAGAATGAGGTAATCAGTCCCTCAACCTTGAGTCGACTCAAGGTTGAGGGACTGATTACCTCATTCTCCTCCTGTTCTTCAAGATTCTCCTTTGTATGGACTGATGAAGCCACTGTGTGGCGAAACGTTTCCTCAATAAAGATACCCAAGAGTTGCACATGTGTCTAATTTATCAACATGTCGGTTCTCTGAACCATTCATCTACAAACGCTTAGGCATTGCTGTCTTGTTAGGTAAGACACATATGCAACAGTTAGACAACTTTATTCCGAAACGTTTCGCCTACACAGTAGGCTTCTTCAGTCGAATACAGAAAGTAGGCAGGAACAGTAGAGATGTGAAGACGATGTAATCAGTCCATCACCCTTGAAGTCGTAGAATTTGAGGTTGTCAGTCCCTCGGCCTTCCGACAGTATTTAAGTCTCCGCACTGTCGCTTGATCTTCAGATAGTTCCTGACTATGGAACTGAACTTCTCCAGGCCGAGGGACTGACAACCTCAAATTCTACGACTTCAAGGGTGATGGACTGATTACATCGTCTTCACATCTCTACTGTTCCTGCCTACTTTCTGTATTCGACTGAAGAAGCCTACTGTGTAGGCGAAACGTTTCGGAATAAAGTTGTCTAACTGTTGCATATGTGTCTTACCTAACAACCTGTCGGTATTGTATACCATTTTGATGTTCATCTTGTCAGACACTGCAACACATGGCATCTTGGTACAGAAAACACATTGGACAAGCTTTTCAAGTGAGAAGTGTTGGATCTGAGAAGGACATGACCTCTCAGTGGCCACATTCTCACTACTACTACTACTACTCTGCACCTCTCCTTCCGACAGTATTTAAGTCTCCGCACTGTCGCTTGATCTTCAGATAGTTCCTGACTATGGAACTGAACTTCTCCAGGCCGAGGAACTGACAACCTCAAATTCTACGACTTCAAGGGTGTTAGGTGAGACACATATGCAACAGTTAGGTATCTTTATTTCGAAACGTTTCGCCTACACAGTAGGCTTCTTCAGTCGAGTACAGAAAAGTTGATAGAAGCAGAAGAGACTTGAAGACGATGTAATCAATTCATCACCCTTAAAGTTTTGAGGTGGTCAGTCCCTCAGTCTGGAGAAGAGCATTGTTCCAAAGACTTTGGAACAATGCTCTTCTCCATGGTAGACAAGGCTGAGGAGATGTGCCAGTACTGCCAGCACGTTGTCCAGCGCCCCCTAACACACTATCTCTTGGAGTAGTGCCAAGCTACTGCGACACTCTGCAGGCAACTACCACTGATGTCCCTTCCCGAAGAAGACCCAGAGAGGATTGCGGCTATACTAGTTTATCATGGAGTCAACGAAATAGACGAACTATTGCCCATGATAAGGACGTATCCTCCTCCTCGTAGTGTTCACAGTTAGGAGTACATACGGTGTTGTCGCTTATGAGACACACCAGATGAACAGCCAGAATAGTGCTTGAGCAGCATATGCTGCAACATTGCAGAACCCTTTCTAATTCGTGAGCCAGAGACGGGTCATCGGAAGATTAAGACCCGTGCCGGGACTCCGGTCTTGACGAACATTATACATACATACCTTTTCGTCAGTGTGACTTTGTAAATGGTCCAAGACGGATCGAAACGTCGTCGTAAGTTCCTCTCTTCTACGTGTGGGTTATTTGTGTATCGTATACAGTTATAAAGATACCCAGATGTTGGACTGTGTCTGATTTTTCCAGAGCAGTAAATGCAACTACATCAGCAATAACAGCAGTCAACACAACATCAACAGTAAATACAACAGCTACATCGGCAACAACAGCATTAAATACAACAGCTACATCAGCAACAACAGTAAATACAACTGAACATAAAATGGTATAAAATACCGACAGGTTGTTAGGTAAGACACATATGCAACAGTTAGGTATCTTTATTTCGAAACGTTTCGCCTACACAGTAGGCTTCTTCAGTCGAGTACAGAAAAGTTGATAGAAGCAGAAGATACTTGAAGACGATGTAATCAGTCCATCACCCTTAAAGTTTTGAGGTGGTCAGTCCCTCAGTCTGGAGAAGAGCATTGTTCCAGAGTCGCGATGGCGACTCTGGTGTTAGCTTGTGAAAGTACTTTTGAGACGTTCAGTGCAACCTGGCTGTTGGGAAGAATTATAACTTTGTTGGGAGTGGTGTTGATGCGTGGAGAATTAATGATCTGAAGAGCTCTTTTCTTGCAGTCTTTGATGAAAAAAGAAGGAAAATGTAACTCTGTGAATGTTTGGTGAATATATGTACATTCCTCGTCAAGAAACTCAGGACTGCAAATTCGGTATGCTCTTAGGAAAAACCCGATGATGATGCCTCTTTTTCGTCCGAAGGTTGAACAAGTGTTGAAGAATTCTTTGTAACAAGATCCCATGATGCTGCAGTGTCTGACAGTTGTGATGAATGGTTTGAAAAACCCCGCCTCCGCCTGCTTCACCTCACCTCACTACAGTATTTAAGCCACGGCTACGGCCCTATGCTGTATTACATATTTTAACTACAGGAAACGTGATCCTCCATTACCTGTCGAACTCAGAACAGCTGACACCCGCACTTACTTCCCTATCACACAATCTGTCACTGTCCTTGGCGTTAATCTTGACTACCTTCTTCGTTTACACGGACACATTCACTCAAGGCATGCAATAGCTAGTAAGGCCCTTGCGGGCCTCTACAAGCTGAAACATGCCTCTCAACGCACCAAACTACACCTCTACAAATCCCTAATACGTCCTCTGATAACTTACTCTCCTCTAGCCCTCTCTCTTGCAGCAAAAACAAACTTACTTAAACTGCAGCGTGTGCAGAACAAGGCGCTGCGCTGGGTGCTTGATGTCAGATGGGAGGAGTTCGCCACAAGCGAGTCTCTCCATGCTCAGTTAGACATCCCTGCGCTGAATCTGTACTGGAAGAGGCTCAGTGACAGACAGATAGACAAACTTGAGACACGACATGACTACTGGACCTCTCTCCTTGACGAAGACATTCGCAGACCCACAAACCAACACAACCTTTTCTACTCCTTGCATGATCCTGCTCCTAACCCTACTTACAAATAACCTTGGATCCGCTGACAGGTACCTTCTATGACAGGTACCATTCTCTGACCCACGTTTGCCTTAGCATTTTTGGGTAAAGACATGGCCCAGTTCTACACTCCTCTCTAGCCCTAAACGTCGCATGTCCCTTCCTCCTCGCTCACCCCACTGGAGTCCTAACAGAAGAGCCTGAATTTCTCTTCTCAATATCTGTCCCACGATTGCCTTCGCTGCTGGGTTAAGCCCTGGCTCATTTTCTACGACTAAGAACACTCCTCTCCAGCACTATTCTTCGTCTGTCCCGTCTTCACCGCTCATCCCATTTGGGATCTTACCTGAACTTTCGTTCGTTCGTTCGTTCCTATGCTGTACATTCTACAAGATTGATGGACTGAACACATCGACTCCAGGCTGAAGGACTGATTACCTCAAACTCCTCCTCACCTCATGCCTTTCTACTTTGTATTGGACTGATGAAGCCACTGTGTGGCGAAACGTTTCCTGAATAAAGATTCCCATATGCTGCATAAGTGTCTCAATCTTCAAGACAGCAATGCCTAAGCTTGCGTAATAAGGCAAATAGATTACTGGGATTTATATCAAGAAGTGTAAGCAACAGAAGTCCAGAGGTCATACTGCAGCTTTATACATCATTACTAAGGCCTCACCTAGATTATGCAGCTCAATTCTGGTCTCCATATTACAGAATGGACATAAATTCGTTAGAAAACGTTCAGCGTAGGATGACTAAATTAATACATAGCATTAGAAATCTTCCTTATGAAGAAAGATTGAAGACTCTTAAGTTACATTCACTTGTTAGACGAAGAATGAGGGGAGACCTGATCGAAGTGTATAAGAGCCTACCAGGGGTAATAATTTGCTAGACCTAGTCTTGTCAAATAAGGAAACACTCGTGAATAATCTGGAGATCACTGAAGAGCTTGGCGCAAGTGATCACAAATCCATCACTTTTAGCATTAATTGGGAATGCAAGAATAATGATAATACAGTAAAAATCCCTGATTTTCGTTCTGCCGATTATAATGGACTTAGGGAACATCTGTCTAATCTTGATTGGGGTTATCTAGCTAATGATTTTATTGACGATAATCATACTTATGAATATGAAGGGATCTGCTTTTATGATTGTTTTCTTAATGATGTACACAGTGCCCAGAGTATATACATTCCCCAGAGAGAAATTAGGTCTAATAATAACGAACCCAAATGGGTTAACAGGAGGCTAAAGCATCTATTAGGGGAGAAAAGGGAAATTTTGTAGGCGCATCAGAAGAGGAGAGGTTAACCTTACTGATCAATATGTTCAGTTTAAAAGAGAAGTAAAAAAGGCGATTAGAAAGGCTAAACGTGACTATGAAATTAGAGTTGCTAATGAATCAAAGACTAATCCAAAGGGGTTCTTTCAAGTGTATAGGACGAAGGTGAAGGAAAAAGTAGGACCTCTGAAAACTGGGAATGGACAGCTGACGGATAATGAACTGGAAATGTGTTCCTTATTTAATGACTATTTTTTGTCAGTTTTTACACAGAAGATGTAAATGAGATTCCAGCAATTAACAATTATTTAGTTCCTGATGAATTTAAGTTAATTAATATTACTGTCACGAGGGACATGGTTATTAAACAGATAGACAAACTGAAACAAAGTAAGTCCCCGGGACCCGATGAGTTGTTTTCAAGGGTACTTAAGGAATGCAAGATGGAGCTTAGTCAGCCATTAACGAGTGTATTCAATGCGTCCATCCTTACCAGTGTTGTGCCAGAGTTGTGGAAGATGGCTAATGTGGTTCCTATATTCAAATCAGGGGATAAGTCCACTCCTTCAAATTACCGTCCAATAAGCCTGACATCTATAGTGGGCAAGTTATTAGAATCAATTATAGCTGACATTATCAGAAGTCACCTTGAAGAGCATAACTTGATAAATGAATCTCAGCATGGATTCACGAGAGGTCGTTCCTGCCTGACAAACTTACTGACGTTCTTCAATAGAACATTTGAGGCAGTTGACAGTGATAAGGAATATGATATTGTTTATTTGGATTTTAGTAAAGCCTTCGACAGAGTACCTCACAAGAGACTCTTAAGAAAAGTGGCAGCTCATGGTATAGGAGGTAAAGTTCTAGCATGGATTGAGGCATGGCTTACCAATAGAAAGCAGAGAGTTACCATTAATGGAGTGAAATCTGAATGGGGATTAGTCACTAGTGGCGTTCCACAAGGATCAGTTTTAGGCCCTCTCCTGTTCATAATTTACATTAATGACCTTGATGAAGGGATTACTAGTGACATGAGTAAGTTTGCTGATGATACAAAGATAGGCCGTATAATTCACTCTGAGGAGGATATCAATGAACTCCAGGACGATTTGAACAAATTAATGTCTTGGTCTGAAAAATGGCAGATGAAGTTTAATGTGGATAAGTGTAAGGTAGTAATAAAGTTGGTAGAATTACCGACAATATGTAAAGTAAAAGGACACAAGTGCAACTAATGTGACATTTATTGTGGCAACGTTTCGCTCTCCAGGAGATTTATCAAGCCATTACTTGATAAAGCTCCTGGAGAGCGAAACGTTGCCACAATAAATGTCACATTAGTTGCACTTGTGTCCTTTTACTTTACAAAGTGTAAGGTACTTGCCCTTGGTAATGAAAATAACCCTCGAAGCTATAATCTAGGTGAAGTAGAGCTTGATCATACAGAATGTGAAAAAGACTTGGGAGTCATGGTAAGCAGAAATCTAAAGCCAAGACAGCAGTGCCTTAGTGTGCGCAACAAGGCCAACAGATTACTTGGATTTATCTCAAGAAGTATAAGTAACAGAAGTCCAAAAGTTATTTTACAGCTGTGATGAATGGTTTGAAAAACCGACAAGTTGAAGATTGAGACACTTATGCAGCATATGGGAATCGAAACGTTTCGCCTACACAGTAGGCTTCTTCAGTCGAGTACAGAAAAGTTGATAGAAGCAGAAGATACTTGAAGACGATGTAATCAGTCCATCACCCTTGAAGTTTTGAGGTGGTCAGTCCCTCAGTCTGGAGAAGAGCATTGTTCCATAGAATGAAACAATATGAAGATGAAGTGACAGGATGGAGCCTTATATAGCGCCAAGAGGTGAGACGTAGGTCACTAGAAGAGGTAAGAACTCAGATGTTGGGAGGTCAGGTCCCTCTCAAATCCAGCCGTTCTCACTAGTAGAGGTTGTCGAAGTTGATTGTAGGTCTGTACCAAGATACCCTTGTGTTGCAGTGTCTGACCTAACAACCTGTCGGTATTTTATACCATTTTAATGTTCAATCTGTCAGTCACTGCAACACAAGGGTATCTTGGTACAGACCTACAATCAACTTCGACAACCTCTACTAGTGAGAACGGCTGGATTTGAGAGGGACCTGACCTCCCAACATCTGAGTTCTTACCTCTTCTAGTGACCTACGTCTCACCTCTTGGCGCTATATAAGGCTCCATCCTGTCACTTCATCTTCATATTGTTTCATTCTATGGAACAATGCTCTTCTCCAGACTGAGGGACTGACCACCTCAAAACTTCAAGGGTGATGGACTGATTACATCGTCTTCAAGTATCTTCTGCTTCTATCAACTTTTCTGTACTCGACTGAAGAAGCCTACTGTGTAGGCGAAACGTTTCGAAATAAAGACACCTAACTGTTGCATATGTGTCTTACCTAACAACTGAGCAATATTCTAAGTGAGGGAGCACTAGCGATTTGAAGTGTCACCATCGACATTATTTCCCTTGTTTTGAAAGTTCTCAATACCCACCCAGTCATCTGGCTGTCGTGATCTTTGTCTTGTTATGGTCTTTAAAAGAAAGGTCAGCTGACATAATTATTCCTAGGTCTTTTACGTGTTCCTTACGTTCTATTTGGTGACCCTCTTGAGTTTTGTATATAGTGCTCCTTTTGAGTTCTTCATTCTTTCCATACCTAAGCAGCTGGAACTTATCACCATTGAACGTCATGTTGTTCTCCACTGCCCACTGGAAAACCCTGTTTACGTCTTCCTGTACTTTTTCAGTGTCCTCTACCGTACTGACTTTCATGCTTATTTTAGTGTCATCTGCAAATGATGATTCAAAAGTGTGCCGGCACCTGCAGAGGTGCCAGGACAGTGCCTTAGGGCACTGAGCCTTTGACCTCGCTGATGCTGGATCTTGCCCTGTTCACTACTGCTTTTAGTGTTCTGTGTGTTAGGAAACCGAAAATCCATCTGCTTACCTTCCCCGTAATGCCCATGGCCTTCATTTTGTGCGCTCACTCCATGATCGCATTTGCCAAACGCCTTTGCAAAATCTGTGTAAATCACATCTGCGTTTTGGTCGTGCCTCCGTAATTCTGTCATAATGGTTCAGCAGCTGTGACAGACATGATCGTCCTGCTCTAAAACCATGCTGGTTCGGGTTATGTTGGTTGTGCTGGTCCATGAAATTTGTAACCTGCCGTCTCATCACTCTTTCGAAGATTTTTACGATGTGAGAGGTTAGGGCTACTGGTCTGTAATTTTTAGCTAGTGCTCTACTACCTCCCTTGTGCAATGGATCTAAGCTCTTTCTCCAAAGAATACTGAGGGCTCGTGCTAGTGGTACTTTGCACTTCTTTATAAACAGAGCATTACATGAATCTGGTCCAGGTGCTGAGTGGGCATGTTTTCCATTTCTTTTTCGAAATCTATGGGATTTGTACTAATGTCAGTTAGTTGGTCTGTGCGGCCTTCTTCTGGAGTGAAAAATATTTCTGCATTTTCTACCTTGCTGTCATTTAGTGGGTTGCTGAACACCGACTCATACTGTTCTTTTAGGATTTCACTCATTTCCTGTACATCGTCAGTATACGAGTCTCCTCTCAGTAGTGGTCCAATTCTACAGGTAGTTCTTAGCTTGGATTTTGCGTAGGAATAGAAATATTTTGGGTTTCTTGCAATATCCTGTATGGCCTTTTGTTCCATTTGTATTTCTTCTGTGAGGTATGACATCCTAAGTTTTTGCTTTAATTCAGTGATCTCTCTGCTAAGTCTATCTTTCCTCTGTTGTAGCATGTTTGTGTTTTTAAGCAGTTCAGTAACCCGTTTTCTTCTTCTGTACCATCTCCTACGCTCTCTCTATATCTGATCTTCCTCTGGGTTTCCTCAATGGTGGTATAAACCTTGGTAATAAATACCGACAAGTTGGTTTAGAAAGACACGTAAGCAAACACTATAACATATTTATTAGAAAACGTTTCGGTCCTGGGACCTTGATCACTTCTAACCTGATCAAGGTCCCAGGACCGAAACGTTTTCTAATAAATATGTTATAGTGTTTGCTTACGTGTCTTCCTTCCTCAATGGTACATGTTTCATACATACTTTGTATGCTTCTGTATTCAGCTTCTCTAGGCACTGGTGGGGATTTAGGTCGCTTATGTCTGATTCCCAGGGTATGTCTGATAGATTTGTAGATGAATGGTTCAAAGAACCGTCATGTTGATAAATTACACACATGTGCAACTCTTGGGTATCTTTATTGAGGAAACGTTTCGCCACACAGTGGCTTCATCAGTCCATACGTAGGAGAAACTTGAAGAACAGGAGGAGAATGAGGTAATCAGTCCCTCAACCTTGAGTCGATGTGTTTCTCCTACGTATGGACTGATGAAGCCACTGTGTGGCGAAACGTTTCCTCAATAAAGATACCCAAGAGTTGCACATGTGTGTAATTTATCAACATGTCTGATAGCTCTTGGTTTATTTTTTCCCAGTTAATTCTATGGTTGTTAAAATTAAACTTACTGAACATCCCGTCTCTAACTTTAGCGATGCAGAGAGGGGGGGAAAGGTATGGTGATACCGACAAGATGTGGAAAAAGACACTTATGTACAGTTCAGGACATTTATTAAAGGAAACGTTTCGCCACGAGTGGCTTCTTCAGTCCTAATACAGAGAAAACTAAGAAAACATATATGTATATAGTGGCAGGAGTCAGGTGAGGTGACGCGTGGGTAGAGGTGGTAGAAGTAGTAGTAGTAGTATTGGAAGTAAGGAGGTGAGGCTAGAGAGGGACCTGCTGGCATCAGGTAACACCGGTTCCCAGAATGGGTAATATCCTCTTGCTTAGTAATTTTGAAATACTGTAACTACCGGATTTTTGCTTTATAGTGTTACTGACAGAAATTAGTGCAGCTTCAATGCATTTTCTCCGTCTTAAGTCGTCTTCTTTAATAACTAGTTTAGCTTCATTGAATTTCATGAGGTGTCCAACATCGTCTCTATGTTGAACACATGCGTTTTTGCGGTCATCATTTCTGCAAGCCATTTTGTGTTCTGCTATCCTAATGTCCAGAGTTCTGGCTGTTTCCCCTACATATACTTTGTCACACCCCCCACATGGTATAGTGTAGATTCCTGCATTTTTGTGCCAGAATCATGCTTGGGTTTTTGTATCAGGTTCCTAATAGTAGTTGAAGAGCTGGTAGATATTTTAGCCAGTTTTCTGTCAAACATTTTGAAACATTAGTGGCAACGTTGCTGACCGGTAAAACGATGTAACTTGGAGGCTTTTCTTCAATTAGATAGGTGTTGGTCTTGCTGAGGATACGTGTTGCACGTTTCCTGCAGTCACGTATGAAGTGTAAGGGAAAGTGTAGTGATCTAAAAGAGTTGGTGATGTATGTACATTCTTCTTCGAGGAACTGCGGACTGGAAATTCTGTAGGCTCTCAGAAAGAAGCCAATAACTACCCCTCTTTTAGTTCTTGTGTCATGGTGAGAGAAGAAATGTAGATCATTCTTGTAGGTAGGCTTCCGGTAGACTTTACCTTGATAAATTAGACATATGTGCAACTCTTGGGTATCTTTATTGAGGAAACGTTTCGCCAGACAGTGGCTTCATCAGTCCATACGTAGGAGAAACTTGAAGAACAGGAGGAGAATGAGGTAATCAGTCCCTCAACCTTGAGTCGATGTGTTCAGTCCATCAATCTTGATGGACTGAACACATCGACTCAAGGTTGAGGGACTGATTACCTCATTCTCCTCCTGTTCTTCAAGTTTCTCCTATGTATGGACTGATGAAGCCACTGTCTGGCGAAACGTTTCCTCAATAAAGATACCCAAGAGTTGCACATGTGTCTAATTTATCAACATGTCGGTTCTCTGAACCATTCATCTACAGACTTTACCTTACCTCGACGTCCTCTTACGCACAGGGGAAAACAAACTTTCTTTTAAAGTCTACCGGAAGCCTACCTACAAGAATGATCTACATTTCTTCTCTCACCATGACACAAGAACTAAAAGAGGGGTAGTTATTGGCTTCTTTCTGAGAGCCTACAGAATTTCCAGTCCGCAGTTCCTCGAAGAAGAATGTACATACATCACCAACTCTTTTAGTTCACTACACTTTCCCCTACACTTCATACGTGACTGCAGGAAACGTGCAACACGTATCCTCAGCAAGACCAACACCTATCTAATTGAAGAAAAGCCTCCAAGTTACATCGTTTTACCGGTCAGCAACGTTGCCACTGTTTCAAAAATGTTTGACAGAAAACTGGCTAAAATATCTACCAGCTCTTCTGTCAGCATAGTTGCTGATCCCTGTATTCCCAGTATTATATAGCATAGCATATTAGTATCATCCCTGTGCTTTAGACACGAGATCCCTCGTAGGCCTTTGGCTTTGTGTGACGTCATAGGGATACACATGGGCAGTGATCCCCCTGTCCCGTCCTCACTCGGCGGCAGACCTACAAGGCGTGAACAGGCTTGGCACCGGGCTCCATCTCTCATCTCAGTCTGACAATACACCTACCATCCTACAAGTGTGTCTACCTTATCCTACGATATCTCCATTCAAGAACCCTTACGATACTTCAACTACTATTAGGAACCTGATACAAAAACCCAAGCATGATTCTGGCACAAGTGCAGGAATCTACACTATACCATGTGGGGGGTGTGACAAAGTATATGTAGGGGAAACAGCCAGAACTCTGGACATTAGGATAGCAGAACACAAAAATGCTTGCAGAAATGATGACCGCAAAAACGCATGTGTTCAACATAGAGACGATGTTGGACACCTCATGAAATTCAATGAAGCTAAACTAGTTATTAAAGAAGACGACTTAAGACGGAGAAAATGCATTGAAGCTGCACTAATTTCTGTCAGTAACACTATAAAGCAAAAATCCGGTAGTTACAGTATTTCAAAATTACTAAGCAAGAGGATACTACCCATTCTGGGAACCGGTGTTACCTGATGCCAGCAGGTCCCTCTCTAGCCTCACCTTTCCCTTTGTTCCATTACTACTACTACTACTACTACTACTACTACTACTACTACTACTACTACTACTACTACTACTACTACCACCTCTACCCACGCGTCACCTCACCTGACTCCTGCCACTATATATATAAAATATATATATATATATATATATATATATATATATATATATATATTATATATATATATATATGTTTTCTTAGTTTTCTCTGTATTAGGACTGAAGAAGCCACTCGTGGCGAAACGTTTCCTTTAATAAATGTCCTGAACTGTACATAAGTGTCTTTTTAGCGATGCAGTTTCCTACCCCTGAGTTAATACTAGTTTGAACCTCTATGATGTTATGATCAGAGTAAATAGTTTTGGAAACTGTTATGTCAGTTCCTCGTTGTTTGTGAATATCAAATCTAGGGTATTTCCATTTCTAGTGGGATCAATTACCTGTTGGTTTAAAGAGTACTTTTCACAAAACCTCATTATTTCACTGGTATGTACCTGTTGAGCCAGGGTGCTTCATAAGAACATAAGAACATAAGAACGAAGGAACACTGCAGAAGGCCTACTGGCCCATGCGAGGCAGGTCCAAGTCCCTACCGGCTTAAGCCAATGCACCCAACCTAGTCAGGTCAGGTCACACTGACTTAAGGGAGGAACACGGCAACCGACCTGTTAGCACAAGCTATCAGGTCTAACTCACACCCACCCACATCTACTCATGTATTTATCCAACCTATTTTTAAAGCTACACAACGTTCTGGCCTCTATAACGGTACTTGGGAGTTTGTTCCACTCATCCCACAACTCTATTACCAAACCAGTACTTTCCTATATCCCTCCTGAATCTGATTTTCCAACTTAAACCATTGCTGCGAGTCTGTCTAGGCTAGATATTTCAGCACACTATTTACATCCCCTTTATTTATTCCTGTCTTCCACTTATAACCTCAATCATATCCCCCCTAATTTTCTACGTCTTTCTAGAGAGTGCAGTTTCAGGGCCCTTAGTCTATCCTCATAGGGAAGGTTTCTGATACATGGAGATCATCTTTGTCATCCTCCTTTTGTACATTTTCCAGAGAATTTATATCCATTCTGTAATACGTGACCAAAACTGTGCAGCATAATCTAAATGAGGCCTAACCAAAGGGTTGTATAGAGTTGAAGAACAACCTAGGACTCCTATTATTTATTGCTTCTTGATATGAAGCCAAGGATTCTATTAGCTTTATTGCGAACACTTATGCACTGTTGTCTTGGTTTCAGATTATGCTAACCAGAACTCCTAAATCTTTTCGCAATCCGTAATATTAAGATCTACATTATTTAGTTTATATGTGGCATGGTTATTGTCCTGTCCAACCATTTAGAACTTTGCATTTGTCTATATTAAACTGCATCCCGCCACTTCTCAGACCACTGCATCAGTCTATTCAAATCTTCCTGGAGTGCTCGAATGTCCTCGTCAGAATGAATTCGACGGCCTATTTTGGTGTCATCGGCCAACTTGCCGATGTCGCTCTTTATGCCCTCATCTATGTCGTTTATGTAGATTGTGAACAGCAGGGGGCCCAACACTGACCCCTGTGGAACACCGCTCGTGACGCTTCCCCACTCTGATTTCTCCCCATTTATGCAAACTCTCTGCTGCCTATTTGTCAACCATGCCTCTATCCAGGAAAAAATTTCTCCTCCTATTCCATGTGCTTTAATTTTCCTCAATAGTCTCTGATGTGGGACCCTGTCAAAAGCCTTACTGAAGTCCATATACACAATATCATATTCGTTACCATGATCTACCTCCTCAAATACCTTAGTGAAAAAGTTAATAAATTCGTAAGGCAGGAACGTCCCTTTGTAAAACCATGCTGAGATTCGTTGATTAATTTATGCTTTTCAAGGTGGCTACGAACTGCCTCGGCAATTATTGATTCCATAAATTTTCCCACTATGGAGGTTAGGCTTATTGGTCTATAGTTCGAAGCTAAGGACCTGTCACCTGCTTTGAAAATAGGTATCACATTT
>NC_069406.1:46629766-46639766 GCF_026875155.1 Cherax quadricarinatus | reverse complement strand
TGCAAATGTTTTATATTTTAAATATATATATATATATATATATATATATATATATATATATATATATATATAAATATATATATATATATATTATATATATATATACACCAACACTTGTTGATTCATATATATAGTGTCCATTAACTTATAGCAAAAGAAAAAAACTTACCAATATATATTGAGTCAAGTTTTAGATTATAATATCTTCGGGGGGTGAATGAGGGTCACACATTAGGGTCACTACCACAATGAAATTAATCCCGAGTGTGGTATAAGAGAGCAGTTGTGGGAGGCACGAGCGAGTAACACCCCACCTTCACAAGCGTCAGTGAGTAACTGAGGTGTCTCAGCTTGTTCTCTTGCTCATCTGTGTGTGTCATCCGTGACGTCACTCCGCTGTCGTGGCAACGCTTTTGTTTACATCCTGCGGGTTTAGCGCTGTGCCCCCCCCCTTCCACGATAAGAGTCGTGTGAATCAAGAACATGAGAAGCATGAGTCAGTTCAAGAAGACAACCAAAACGTCAAAACCTTCTGTTCAGGTTGAGAAAACTTAAACAGGACAACAATACACCATCTCAAATGAACATAATTTCTCTACCTTCCTTAGAAAACTGACATTTCCGTAACAGATTAGATAAGTGTCCTTAACACATAAACACGTATGGTGCATATGGTGTATGTTACTATTATATTATTGTGTATTATTATTTTTTTCCTTTACTAGCTAATACCAGCTACCTCAAATACTTTTTAACTTTTTAATTACTTTTAATTGCTCATAATTTTGTGTTGCAAGTCAAATCTTACTCCAAATTAATGTTATTCATGGTTGCTACCTGTCCATTTAATTCTGTTTACCACTACTTTTTTTTAGTCCCTTTTATATTGTTTACCGGGAGGCCTGGTCATGGACCGGGCCGCGGGGGCGTTGATCCCCGGAATAACCTCCAGGTAACCTCCAGGTACCTGGAGTTTACCTGGACAGAGTTCCGGGGGTCAACGCCCCCGCGGCCCGGTCTGTGACCAGGCCTGCTGGTGGATCAGAACCTGATCAACCAATTAGTGTATATTCCAATTACATTATTGTGTGAGTCCCAAAACTATCTTTTGCTAGCTAGTACCAACTAGTACCAGCTACCTCATATTTCTCTACTTTTTATAGTGCAATTAATTGCTCAACTTATTATACATTACAAATCAGATCTTACTCCCAAATTAATATTATATCATACTGACTATCTGTCCAGTGAACTTTGTTCACCATTACTTAATTTTAGTCCCTTATATATTTTCTCCATTATTTTAACATTATATAACTACCTTAGTTCATATATTCACAATTGTTAAAATAATCAAAGTACTATTCTCAGGTGCTAAAGTGTAATAAGTTCACTATTTTACCATTAAAATATCCATGTTCTATTGACTATCTCAGGTGCTACTGATTTTGTTTTTAATACATTCTTTTATTATTATATCCATTAGCTCCTTTATTTTAGCTGTAAATATCTACTGTAGTTCATAAACTTACTTGTTAAAATAATTAAGGTGCTATTAGATGCTTCAGTGTATAACTGAATTATCTATTCTGTAATAATCCCTTTTTCTTTCAAATTTTTACAAGTTTTAGATTAATCACGGAGTCTTAGTCATAAGTCTAGTTGTAGACTCAATATAACTCTTATATCATTTTACTCAGAAAATCTAGTTTGTAAGATTACTCTCATCCTATGATTACAGACATAGATCCTGATGTAAACTTTTTACTAAATGAATTACATAAATCAACCAGTAACTGTAATTACTACACAGCAGACCAAACAAAGACATTACTCAGTACAAACAATAACATAACCATCTTTAACTACAATGTCAGATCCTTGAGCAAACATTATGATGACCTCACAGCATTACTCAGTTCCCTTCATTCCAATATATCAATCATCACACTCACAGAAACCTGGCTTAAGCCTGATATTACAGATGTCTATACCATTCCTGGCTACATGGCCATACACAACTGTAGAACAGACCAGCAAGGGGGAGGAACAGCTATATACTATTCAAATCAACTCGAATGTATCAATAAATCTTGCACAAGGGATGAACATGGAGAATATATCAGAGCCAAATTAAAATCAAAAGACCTGCAAAAACCCCTCACAGTTATAAACATCTACAGAGTACCACAGTCAAACATTTACCACTTTAGTGAAAAACTAGGAAACTTGATTACTGATGCACACATGAATAAAGACCACCTACTACTAAGAGGAGATTTCAACATAAACATACTACACTACCAGGACCCACAAGTAACCGAATTCACAAACACAACGAGTAACTGCCTGTTGCTACCAGCAATATCTAAACCTACAAGAATCTCCGAGACAAGCATCTCCTTAATAGACCACATCTGGACAAACACCATATCCCTTTAAAATCAGGCATTATCACAGACAACACTACAGACCACTACCCAACCTTTCTCATAACTAATCTGGGCAAACTGCCACAAGACATTACTAAAGTAACCTTCAGACTGCATAACTAGACAGCAGTTAACAACTATATAGCAGCTATGAATAACATCGATTGGCAAAATGAGCTCGAAACATATACAGATATGAATGAATGTATAAATAATTTTCTAAAAAAAGCCCAATGCCTCTACAACAGACATTGCCCCAGAAAAACTAAACAGATCACAGCAAAGAGACTGAATAATCTCTGGCTAACACCAACCATCCTCAAATCCATTAACACAAAGCACAAATATGAAAAACAGTATAGAATGGGTCAAATAACTAGAGAACAGTCGAAAAGTTACTCGTCAGCACTTACTAGCCTGATAAAAAGGTCAAAAAAGTTGTATTATGAGAATAGATTACATTACATCAAAGGTGATATGAAAAAAAAAGCCTGGAAAGCTCTATCTGAAATTCTTAGAACTAAAAAGTTATCCAAAAACAAAGCAAACAAACTAACAAAATCAAATGAACCCCTACTCACTCCAACCGAAACAGCAAACAGACTTAATGTTTTCTGCTCCACCATAGGAAAAAATCTAGCAAACAAAATACCAAGCACAAACACCCGTCCATCAGCCTACCTCATAGGTACCTACCCAAATACGCTATTCCTAGCTCCAACCAACCCCATTGAAGTTGCGCTCATCATAAACACCCTTAAAAACAAGACAGGAGACATAAACAACTTGCCTGCTTTTATGTACAAAAAAGCTTCTCAAGTATTGTCACCAATTATTGCAACGCTCTTTAACAAATCCATTGTATCATCTACCTTCCCAACCATCCTCAAAATAGCGAGGGTCACTACGAATCCATAAAGGAGGTGACCAAGCTGACTTGAATAACTATAGACCAATATCTAACTTACCACTGCTCTCCAAATCTTTGAAAAATTAATTCATAGACGGATCTATTCCTACCTCGTTTCACACAACATATTAAACCCTTGTCAGTTTGGATTTAGGAATAATAAAAGCACAAATGACGCTATCATACACATGCTAGAACTAATATATACTGCACTTGAAAAGAAAGAAGTCCCGATGGGCATTTTCACTGATTTACGAAAAGCTTTCAATACAGTCGACCATGAACTGCTGTACTCCATATTAATGCACTTTGGTATCAGAGGCCACTCCCTCAACTACCTAAAGTCATACCTTAGTAACAGAACTCAATATGTGTATGCAAATGATGCAAACTCTTCCACCCAACCAATCACAGTAGGAGTCCCACAAGGAAGCGTCCTTGGACCACTCCTCTTTCTCATCTACATCAATGATCTACCGAATGCATCACAGCTACTCAAACCCATATTATTTGCAGATGACACTACATGTGTCTTTTCCCACCCAAACACAGTCATACTAGCAAACACAGTCAATGCTGAATTACAGAAAATATCTGCCTGGATGATAACTAACAAACTTACCCTGAACACTGATAAAACCTATTTCATTCAGTTTGGAAACAAAGCAGCAAATGATCCAATTAATATAACGCTGAACGGATCATCAGTCACAAGACTCACAGAGGGAAAATTCCTAGGTATCCACCTTGACAGTAGCCTTAAGTTCCGGACACACATACAACAAATCACCAAGAAAATCTCCAAGACTGTAGTCATACTATCAAAGATAAGGTACTACATTCCACAATCAGCTCTCCTGGCATTGTACCATTCACTCATATACCCTTATTTTACTTATGGAATTTGTGCATGGGGATCAACAGCATCCAATCACCTAAAGCCCCTAATAACCAAACAAAAGGCAGCAGTAAGAATAATAACAAATTCCCATTCCTGCCAGCATACTCCACCAATTTTCAAAAGTCTGAATCTGCTCACCATTAAGAACATCCATACTTATTCATGTGCCTACTACATACACAGAACAATACACGCAAATATAAACCCTCCACTCAAACTTCTCCTCACCAACCTAAACAGGACACATGACCACAACACAAGACACAGATCTCTTTTTGATATACCTCGTGTCTATATCACACTGTGTAAAAACTATATGCACATAAAGGGCCCCAAAATATGGAATTCATTACCAGAAGATATTAAAGTAACCCAGTCTGAAAATCAATTTAAGACTTCTCAAAAGTCACTTAATCACCCTAGACTAAATGCTAAATACTCAGTACACACTTACTCACCTATGTTCTCCCACATCATAACTTCAACAATCACATTGAACCTTTTATCCATTGTTGACAGGAATATAATTGAATCATTGTTTTCACAAAAAGCATTTTAGAATATAAATATATCTTTATATTATACAAATTTTGATTCATTTATAATTAATATTCTAATGTACAACTATGAAATAATTACTATCCTACTGTACAACTATGATATACTCCTTAGTGTTAAGTAGACTGTAAGTCAATAATGTTAAGTTGGGCCATAATGCCCAGGCATAATAGAGGTTCTCTTTGTATTGCAACCCACTATTGTAAATATAAAATCTCAATGTACTGTTTGCAAAGACATAAAATAAATAAATAAATAAATAAATAAATAAATAAATAAATAAATAAATAAATAAAAGGTACCTAATGAATGTAGCGACAGAAAGGAAGAAGAACGATTTTGTTATTTTTTTAGCTAACACACGTATATATATATAAATAATAAATAATAACTAATTTTACCTTATTCCTAGTATAATAATAAGATATTATGTCCTTTATAGTATAATAAGGCATTAAAAGGACTCCAATGGAAATAAATCACTTTGAGTTTTTTGTGTTATCCCAGATTGTCTACACATATGTTGCTATGTATGATGATCTATGTAACTGTATTTGTGTATATCTGAGTAAACTTACTTAGAAGGTGGTTGTCTGTGTGTGTTGGTCTTGTGATGGTCTTGTGATGGTCTTGTGATGGTCTTGTGATGGTCTTGTGATGGTCTTGTGATGGTCTTGTGATGGTCTTGTGATGGTCTTGTGATGGTCTTGTGATGGTCTTGTGATGGTCTTGTGATGGTCTTGTGATGGTCTTGTGATGGTCTTGTGATGGTCTTGTGATGGTCTTGTGATGGTCTTGTGATGGTCTTGTGATGGTCTTGTGATGGTCTTGTGATGGTCTTGTGATGGTCTTGTGTTGGTCTTGTGATGGTCTTGTGATGGTCTTGTGATGGTCTTGTGATGGTCTTGTGATGGTCTTGTGTTGGTCTTGTGATGGTCTTGTGATGGTCTTGTGATGGTCTTGTGATGGTCTTGTGATGGTCTTGTGATGGTCTTGTGATGGTCTTGTGATGGTCTTGTGATGGTCTTGTGATGGTCTTGTGATGGTCTTGTGATGGTCTTGTGATGGTCTTGTGATGGTCTTGTGATGGTCTTGTGATGGTCTTGTGATGGTCTTGTGATGGTCTTGTGATGGTCTTGTGTTGGTCTTGTGATGGTCTTGTGATGGTCTTGTGTTGGTCTTGTGATGGTCTTGTGATGGTCTTGTGATGGTCTTGTGATGGTCTTGTGATGGTCTTGTGATGGTCTTGTGATGGTCTTGTGATGGTCTTGTGATGGTCTTGTGTTGGTCTTGTGATGGTCTTGTGATGGTCTTGTGATGGTCTTGTGATTGGTCTTGTGATGGTCTTGTGATGGTCTTGTGATGGTCTTTGGATGGTCTTGGTATGGTCTTGTGATGGTCTTGTGATGGTCTTGTGATGGTCTTGTGTTGGTCTTGTGATGGTCTTGTGATGGTCTTGTGATGGTCTTGTGATGGTCTTGTGATGGTCTTGTGATGGTCTTGTGATGGTCTTGTGTTGGTCTTGTGATGGTCTTGTGATGGTCTTGTGATGGTCTTGTGATGGTCTTGTGATGGTCTTGTGATGGTCTTGTGATGGTCTTGTGATGGTCTTGTGATGGTCTTGTGATGGTCTTGTGATGGTCTTGTGTTGGTCTTGTGATGGTCTTGTGATGGTCTTGTGATGGTCTTGTGATGGTCTTGTGATGGTCTTGTGATGGTCTTGTGATGGTCTTGTGTTGGTCTTGTGATGGTCTTGTGATGGTCTTGGTCTTGTATGGCTTGGTTGGTCTTGTGATGTCTTGTGATGGTCTTGTGATGGTCTTGTGATGGTCTTGTGTGGTCTTGTGATGGTCTTGTGATGGTCTTGTGTTGGTCTTGTGATGGTCTTGTGATGTCTTGTGATGGTCTTGTGATGGTCTTGTGATGGTCTTGTGATGGTCTTGTGATGGTCTTGTGATGGTCTTGTGATGGTCTTGTGATGTCTTGTGATGTCTTGTGATGGTCTTGTGATGGTCTTTTGATGGTCTTGTGATGGTCTTGTGATGGTCTTGTGAGGTCTTGTGTTGGTCTTGTGATGGTCTTGTGATGGTCTTGTGATGGTCTTGTGATGGTCTTGTGTTTGGGCTTGTGATGGTCTTGTGATGGTCTTGTGATGGTCTTGTGATGGTCTTGTGATGGTCTTGTGATGGTCTTGTGATGGTCTTGTGTGGTCTTGTGATGGTCTTGTGATGGTCTTGTGATGGTCTTGTGATGGTCTTGTGATGGTCTTGTGATGGTCTTGTGATGGTCTGTGATGGTTGTGATGGTCTTGTGATGGTCTTGTGATGGTCTTGATGTGTATGGTCTTGTGATGGTCTTTTGATGGTCTTGTGAGGTTGATGGTCTTGTGATGGTCTTGTGATGGTCTTGTGATGGTCTTGTGATGGTCTTGTGATGGTCTTGTGATGGTCTTGTGATGGTCTTGTGATGGTCTTGTGTGGTCTTGTGATGGCTTGGATTTTGTATGGTTCTTGTGATGGTCTTGTGGTATGTGTGGTCTTGTGAGGTCTGTGATGCTTGTGATGGTCCCTTTTGATGGGTCTTGTGATGGTCTTGTGATGGTCTTGTGATGGTCTGTGATGGTTTATTGGTCTTGTGATGTCTGTGATGGTCTTGTGATGGTCTTGTGATGGTCTTGTGATGGTCTTGTGATGTCTTGTGATGGTCTTGTGATGGTCTTGTGATGGTCTTGTGATGGTCTTGTGATGGTCTTGTGATGTCTTTTGTGGTCTTGTGATGGTCTTGTGATGGTCTTGTGATGGTCTTGTGATGGTCTTGTGATGGTCTTGTGATGGTCTTGTGATGGTCTTGTGATGGTCTTGTGATGGGTCTTGTGATGGTCTTGTGAGGTCTTTTGTGGTCTTGTGATGTCTGTGATGGTCTTGTGATGGTCTTGTGATGGTCTTGTGATGGTCTTGTGGGTGGTCTTGTGATGGTCTTGTGATGGTCTTGTGATGGTCTTGTGATGGTCTTGTGATGGTCTTGTGATGGTCTTGTGATGGTTTGGATGGCTTGTTGATGGTCTTGTGATGGTCTTGTGATGGTCTTGTGATGGTCTGTGATGGTCTGTGAGTCTTGTGATGGTCTTGTGATGGTCTTGTGATGGTCTTGTGATGGTCTTGTGATGGTCTTGTGATGGTCTTGTGATGGTCTTGTTGGTCTGTGATGTCTTGTGATGGTCTTGTGATGGTCTTGTGATGGTCTTGTGATGGTCTTGTGTTGGTCTTGTGATGGTCTTGTGATGGTCTTGTGATGGTCTTGTGATGGTCTTTGTGATGGTCGTGATGGTCTTGTGATGGTCTTGTGATGGTCTTGTGATGGTCTTGTGATGGTCTTGTGATGGTCTTGTGATGGTCTTGTGATGGTCTTGTGATGGTCTTGTGATGGTCTTGTGATGGTCTTTGTTGGTCTTGTGATGGTCTTGTTGATGGTCTTGTGATGGTCTTGTGATGGTCTTGTGATGGTCTTGTGATGGTCTTGTGATGGGTCTTGTGTGGTCTTGTGATGGTCTTGTGATGGTCTTGTGATGGTCTTGTGATGGTCTTGTGTTGGTCTTGTGATGGTCTTGTGATGGTCTTGTGATGGTCTTGTGATGGTCTTGTGATGGTCTTGTGATGGTCTTGTGATGGTCTTGTTGTTGTGATGGTCTTGTGATGGTTCTTGTGATGGTCTTGTGATGGTCTTGTGATGGTCTTGTGATGGTCTTGTGATGGTCTTGTGATGGTCTTGTGATGGTCTTGTGATGGCGTGCTTGTGATGGTCTTGTGATGGTCTTGTGATGGTCTTGTGATGGTCTTGTGATGGTCTTGTGATGGTCTTTGATGGTCTTGTGATGGTCTTGTGATGGTCTTGTGATGGTCTTTGTGATGGTCTTGTTCTTGTGTGATGGTCTTGTGATGGTCTTGTGAGGTCTTGTGATGGTCCTTGTGATGGTCTTGTGATGGTCTTGTGATGGTCTTTGTGATGGTCTTGTGATGGTCTTGTGATGGTCTTGTGATGGTCTTGTGATGGTCTTGTGAATGGTCTTGGTGATGGTCTTGTGATGGGCTTGTGATGGTCCTTGTGTTGGTCTTGTGATGGACTTGTGATGGTCTTGTGATGGTCTTTTTGATGGTCTTGTGATGGTCTTGTGATGGTCTTGTGATGGTCTGTGTATGGTCTTTGATGGTCTTGATGGTCTTCTGAGGTCTAGTCTGGTCTTGGATGTCTTGTGAATGGGTCTTGTGAAAGGTCAGATGGTTCTTGTATGGTCTGATGGTCTTGTATGGTTTGTGACCTCTCTGTGATGGTCTTGTGATGTTTGATGCTCTGGATCCCTGTGATTCTTGTAGTCCTGTGAGGTCTTGTGATGCTGGATTCTTGTATGGTCTTGTTATAGTCCTTGTGGTCTTTGATGGTCTTGCATGTGGAGGATACAAAGTCTATGTGATGGTTAGGGCTTGCAATGAGGTTCCCCTACCGGTAAGTCTGACCAGGGAATTGGAGTCTCCGGTCTAGAGTTCAGCTGAAAACTTCCATCCCCACTCGCGTTAGATCCTACGGTTTAGCAGCTTCCCCATGATTACAATAAAATCTATGATGACTGGTGCAAGAGTTCCTCTAGACATGGCGGATGACCGCGGCATAGTCTCAAAATACCCTCCGTGCCAGAGGTAGGATTTATGAGTTTTAACTTATGACCGGGTTCAATCCCGGCCGGGGGTATGGTTTATTTGCAATCGTGTCATTACGATTTCTTGAGTCAGGTTCCCTCTACATCAGGAGAAACTGACCACCTCGTTAATCATTGGAGCCTGGAATGAAAAATGTTCAACGTCCACCTCTCATTGAACCAAACAAAATTTTGCTACCACCACTACACATAAAACTGGTGTTCATGAAAATTTTGAAAAAGATGTGGACAAATCCGGCCAGGGATTCAAGTATTTAATATAAGAATTCCCCTCACTGAGCGACGCTAAGAGAGGAAATTTTCAATGGCCCTCAGATTCCTAAGCTTCTTAAAGATGGTGACTTTGAATCAGATCTTCATGGGGAGGAGAAAGCTGTATGGGAAGCATACAAGTTAGTGGCGAATGAGTTTCTTGGAAACAGAGGAAGGCGACTATGAAGAATTAGTGGAAAGTCTTATCTAGGCTTACAAGAACATGGGATGTAACA
>NC_069406.1:46574766-46624766 GCF_026875155.1 Cherax quadricarinatus | reverse complement strand
TTGCAAACCAAGAAAATTTCAATCCACCCCCCCCTCTCCCCTCTTTTTCTTATGCTGGGAAACCAAATTTATAGAACTTTCCTAGGTTTTTGGGGACACCGGATTTTTTCCGTCCCCCGAAACCATGGGTGGCTGCTGTTGGGTGAGATCATTCCCTTTTTTAGGGGGTTCCACCCCTCTTCTCCTGATAAACTTTTCCCTGGGTTTTTCCCTTTTATAAAATTTTCATGACACTGGGGCTGTAGTTTTAAAGCTTCATGTTGTCCCTTTTTTAAGGGTTGGGACTTTAAATTTTCTGGGCTTCCATGCCCCCAGGCAATCTCCCTGTTTCGAAGATGTTTGAATTTTGTTTTTTAGGGGTACACTAAACGCCTCTGCTCCCTTTTGTGTGGGGTTTTGTGTGTGTGTTGTGTGTGTGGGGTGGGTGTGTGTGGTGTGTGTGTGTGTGTTGGTTTTGTGTGTTTTGTGTGTTGTTTTGTGTGTAGTGTGGTGTGGTGTGGTGTGTGTGTGTTTGTGTGTTTTGTGTTAGTTTTGTGTGTGTGTGTTGTGTGTGTGTGTGTGTGTTTGTTTTGTGTGGGGTGTGTGTGTGGGTGTGTTGTGTGTGTGTGTGTGTGTGGTTTTGTGGTGTGTGTGTTTTGTGTTGTGTGTGTGTGTAGTGGGGTGTGTGTGGTTTGTGTGTGTGTTTGTGTTTTGTGTGTGTGTGTGGGGTGTGTGTGTTTGTGTGTGTTTGGTGGGGGGGGGGGGGGGCCGGGGGGGGGGGGTTTGGGCCCGGTGGGTTTAAAACTTTCCGCCCTTTACACCGGAGGGCCCGGCTTCGTTCCCGGAGGGTGGAAAAAAATTTTGACCGTTTTCCTTTCCAAACCCGTTTCCTGTTCACCTAGAAAAATAGGGACCCTTTCGTGTTAGTTTTGACTGGTGTGGGTCGATCCTGGGGGACAAGATTAAGGACCCTAATGGAAATAAGGGTTTGACAAAATCCCCCGATGACGGGACTGACTTTCTTGAGTTATCGTGGGTGGCTAACAAATCCCCGGGGTTTAAAAATCCAAAAGAAATCTTATCTTTTCTTATCTTAAAACATACATGTAGGCCAGGATTTAAATTTTCAACAGTTTGGATATGCTGAAGTTGAAAAACAGAGTAAAAAAAACTGAAGCTAAAAACATGTTTATAAAATTTTCACAAACAGTGTCCAGAATAACTTGCTGTCAAATTTTTTCCCAAGGGTTTGGGAAAAAACAGCAATCATAGTAACAAAAGGGGGAGGGCAAACTTTGTAGTACCCACAACATTGGGGCCGGCTTCAAAAAACCTTTTATTTTACCCGCAATAAAGAATTTGGGAAAAGACTACCCCCCACATGTCAAAACCCCCCAAAAGCTTGAAACCCGTTCAAGAAACTGCCAAAAAGTGGGCTGAAGAATGTGGGTACAGAAAAGGGGGGAATGATTTTCTATTTTTTTTTTGCTAAAAAAGTGTTTAAAATTTTAACCCTTTTCCCAGTAATACCCTTTGTTTTTTTTAGATAGTCGTAATGGGGCCCCCGGGTTTGTTTGATAGTCCTTTAAAGAAACCCCCGTTTTTTTTTTTAGGTTTAATTAACCCCGTGTAGTTAAAAGTATTTTTTGTAAATAATAAGAGGTTTTTCTTCATTAAAAGAATTAAAAAAGAAAATATTATAACCTTTAATATTTTAATTTAAAAAAGGGTAAAAGGGCCACAAAAGGGAAAAAAAGTTCACTCTGTTTTGACTTTTTTTTGGGGTTTTTTCCCCGGTTTTCTACACAGATGCTGCTATGTATGATAATTCTATGTTTAAATGTATTGTGTATACCTTTAAAAAATTTACTTCACTTTCGGGGCCCGGTTTTGTGGCTTCCACTTTTACTCCCTCATAAATACTAGTTTTCAGCCTTTGTGGGGTCCCTTTTTTTACCCCCTGTTAGACTGTTATTGTTTACGGTTTAAACCCGGGGTACCAACAGCTTTGGTTTTGATGGATACGTGGGCCAGCGGGGCCACCAGCAGCAAAAAGCCTGGCTGACCAGGCAACACCAACGACCTTTCCCAGGCCGGGCTCTGGTATGATCCACCATTTTTTAAAGTTTCAACAGTAAAGAAACCCAGCTGGGGCAGGTGTGGGGTTTAGTGGGGGGTACTCAAAACGGGGCATGAAGTTTTAAAACCCCCACTGGTCCCTTACCCTTTTACTCCCCTTTTGGGTTCCCTGAGAGGGGTTTCTCCCCAACTGGCATGAGAGTTTTCTAAAACTGGTTTTATAAGTTTTACCACACTGGTTTTTTGAGAGTGTACTCACACTGGCTGGGGTGCCCACACTGGGGCATGAAGTGTAAATCCCCCAAAAGGCATGACAGTTTTAAATCACCCTGGTTTTTGAGTTGTACTCACCCCTGGCAGAGAGTGTACTCCCCCAAATGGTCAAGGGAGTTACCACACTGGTCATGAGAGTGTACCAAAATGGTCATAGAGTGTACTCACACGGTCGTAGGGGTACTTTACACTGGTCATGAGAGTGTACCACACTGGTCATGGGAGTGTAAAAACACTGGGCATGAGATTTTCTCACCTGGTCTTTAGAATGACTCACACTGGTCATGAATGAAATACACTGGTTTTGAGGTGTACCCCACACGGCCCTGAGAGTGTAAATTTACACTGGTCAGAGAGTGTTTCTCACCCCTGGCATGGAAATTTTACTACACGGCATGGAGTGTACTCCCCACTTTTGGGCATGGAGTGTTCTTTACACGTCATGAGAGGGGACTCACACTGGTCATGAAAAGTGTAAAATCACACTTGGGGCATTAGAAATGTCTCACCAGGTCAGAAGTGTACTCCACGGGGCATGAGAGTGTACTCAACGGTCAAAGAGAGTGTACTCCCCACTGGCAAGAGAGTGTAACCCCCATGGGGCAAGAGATTTTAACCCCACTGGGCATTAAGTTACTCACAAAATGGTCATGAAGTTTACTCACACTGGTCATGAGGTGTTTCTCACACTGGTCATTTAGGGGTGGAAATCACACGGTCATGAGATGTGCTCAAAAACTGGTCATTAAAATTTACTAACTTTGGGCATGAGAGGTCCTTTCTCACACTGGTCATTTAAGTGTACTCACACTGGTCATGGGGAATGTAATCCCCACCCGGTCTTTAAGTGAATCACATGGCATGAAATGGGGCTCACACTTTTTCAAAGAGTGTACTCACACTGGTCATGAGGGGGGTGTACTCACATGGCATTAGAGTGTAATAAAACCCCTGGTCATGAAAAGTTTTACTCACACTGGGCCATGAAGTGCCCCACCCCTGGTCAAAGAGAGTGTCCCCACACGGTCATGGGGAGTTTACTTTACAAATGGTCATGAAGTGTACTCACAAATGGAATTTTAGAGGTACTCACACTGGTCATGAGAGTGTGCTCACACTGGCATTAGAGTGGGACTCCACGGTCATGAGAGTTAATAAAACTGGTCATTAGAGTTTACCCCACCCCTTTACATAGAGGGGTACTCACCTGGTCAGGGGAGTGTATACCCTGGCATGAGAGTGTACTGACATTGGTCATGAGAGTGTACTCACACTGGTCAAGAGGTGTACTTACCAAATGGTCATTAAGGTTTCTCTCTCATGACCAGTGTCATACACACTTTTAGGTTTTTCATGACCAAAACCCGCCCTTTCACACTCAAGACGGGTTTTAAGACACACCATGACGGAAAGGGCACATAAAAGGTCCCTGAGACATGAACCATTAAAATATACTCTAGCGTAAAACCAAAACCCTTTCAAAGGGGAACTATCACAAAAACCCTTGCTATGGCAACTATCAGCAACAAAATACAGGTGTTCTGTAGGAAGCGTCGTTAGGTGTTACCCACGATCATGACAGGTGTTACCTACGATCATGACAGGTGTTACCTACGATCATGACAGGTGTTACCCAAGATCATGACAGGTGTTACCCACGATCATGACAGGTGTTACCCACGATCATGACAGGTGTTACCTACGATCATGACAGGTGTTACCTACGATCATGACAGGTGTTACCCAAGATCATGACAGGTGTTACCCACGATCATGACAGATTTTTACCCACGATCATGACAGGTGTTACCTACGATATGACGGTTTTACCTACGATCATGACAGGTGTTACCCACGATCATGACAGAGGGTTACCCACGATCATGACAGTTTACCCACGATCATGACAGGTGTTACCCACGATCATGACAGATGTTACCCACGATCATGACAGGTGTTACCTACGATCATGACAGGTGTTACCTACGATCATGACAGGTGTTACCCACGATCAAGCAGGTGTTACCACGATCATGACAGATGTTACCCACGATCATGACAGGTGTTACCCACGATCATGACAGATGTTACCCACGATCATGACAGGTGTTACCTACGATCATGACAGGTGTTACCTACGATCATGACAGGTGTTACCCACGATCATGACAGATGTTACCCACGATCATGACAGGTGTTACCTACGATCATGACAGGTGTTACCTACGATCATGACAGGTGTTACCCACGATCATGACAGGTGTTACCCACGATCATGACAGATGTTACCCACGATCATGACAGGTGTTACCTACGACATGACGGGTGTTACCTACGATCATGACAGATGTTACCCCGATCATGATTAGATGTTCCCCACGATCATGACAGGTGTTATCCACGATCATGACAGGTGTTACCTACGATCATGACAGGTGTTACCCACGATCATGACAGGTGTTACCCACGATCATGACAGATGTTACACACGATCATGACAGGTGCTACCTACGATCATGACAGGTTTTACCTACGATCATGACAGATGTTACCCACGATCATGACAGATGTTACCCACGATCATGACAGGTGTTACCCACGATCATGACAGATGTTACCCACGATCATGACAGGTGTTACCTACATCATGACAGGTGTTACCTACGATCATGAAGGTGTTACCCACGATCATGACAGATGTTCCCCGACGATCATGACAGGTGTTACCTACGATCATGACAGGTGTTACCACGATCATGACAGGTGTTACCCACGATCATGACAGGTGTTACCCAGGGATCATGACAGATTTACCCACGATCATGACAGGTGTTACCTACGATCATGACAGGTTTACCTACGATCATGACAGATGTTACCCCACGTAAATGACAGATGTTACCCACGATCATGACAGGTGTTACCCACGTCATGACAGGTGTTACCCACGATCATGACGGGTTGTTACCCAACGATCATACGGGTTTTTACCTACGACATGACAGGTTTTTCCCTACAGATAAATGACAGATGTTCCCCACGATCATGATAGATGTTACCCACGATCATGACAGGTGTTACCCACGATCATGACAGGTGTTACCTACGATAATGACAGGTGTTACCCACGATCATGACAGGTGTTACCCACGATCATGACAGATGTTACCCACGATCATGACAGGTGTTACCTACGATCATGACAGGTTTTACCTACGATCATGACAGATGTTACCCACGATCATGACAGGTGTTACCTACGATCATGACAGGTGTCACCCACGATCATGACAGATGTTACCCACGATCATGACAGGTGTTACCCACGATCATGACAGGTGTTACCTACGATCATGACAGGTGTTACCCACGATCATGACAGGTGTTACCCACGATCATGACAGATGTTACCCACGATCATGACAGGTGTTACCTACGATCATGACAGGTGTTACCTACGATCATGACAGGTGTTACCCACGATCATGACAGATGTTACCCATGATCATGACAGGTGTTACCTACGATCATGACAGGTGTTACCCACGATCATGACATGTTACCTACGATCATGACAGGTGTTACCTACGATCATGACAGGTGTTACCTACGATCATGACAGGTGTTACCCACGATCATGATAGATGTTACCTACACATGACAGGTGTTACCACGATCAATGACGGTGTTACCCGATCATGACAGATTTTTCCCCACGATCAGACGGTGTAACCTACGATCATGACAGGTGTTACCTACGATCATGACAGGTGTTACCCACGATCATGACAGATGTTACCCACGATCATGACAGGTGTTACCTACGATCATGACAGGTGTTACCCACGATCATGACAGATGTTATCCACGATCATGACAGGTGTTCCCACGATCATGACAGGTGTTTCCTACAAATCATGACAGGTTACCCACGATCATGACAGGTGTTACCCACGATCATGACAGATTTTTACCCACGATCATGACAGGTTTTAAACCTACGATCATGACAGGTTTTCCTACGATCCATGACGGGTTTGTTACCCACGATCATGACAGATGTTACCCATGATCATGACAGGTGTTACCTACGATCATGACAGGTGTTATCCACGATCATGACATGTTACCTACGATCATGACAGGTGTTACCTACGATCATGACAGGTGTTACCTACGATCATGACAGGTGTTACCCACGATCATGACAGGTGTTACCCACGATCATGACAGGTGTTACCCACGATCATGACAGGTGTTACCCACGATCATATCAGGTGTTACCCACGATCATGACAGGTGTTACCCACGATCATGACAGGTGTTACCTACGATCATGACAGGTGTTACCCACGATCATGACAGGTGTTACCTACGATCATGACAGGTGTTACCCACGATCATGACAGGTGTTACCCACGATCATGACAGGTGTTACCTACGATCATGACAGGGGGTTTACCCACGATCATGACAGGTGTTACCCACGATCATGACAGGTGTTACCCACGATCATGACAGGTGTTACCCACGGTCTTGACAGGTGTTACCCACGATCATGACAGGTGTTACCCACGATCATGACAGGTGTTACCCACGATCATGACAGGTGTACCCACGATAAAGACAGGGTGTTACCCACGGTCTTGACAGGGTGTTACCCACGATCATGACAGGTGTTACCCACCGTCTTGACAGGTGTTACCCACGGTCATGATAGGTGTTACCCACGATCATGACAGGTGTTACCCACGATTATGACAGGTGTTATCCACGGTTTTGACTTGTGTTACCCACCGTTTTGACAGGTGTTACCCACGGTCTTGAAAGGTGTTACCCACGATCATGACAGGTGTTACCCACCGTCTTGACAGGTGTTACCCACGGTCATGACAGGTGTTACCCACCGTCTTGACAGGTGTTACCCACGGTCATGATAGGTGTTACCCACAGCCATGACAGGTGTTACCCACGATCATGACAGGTGTTACCCACGATCATGACAGGTGTTACCCGCGATGACAGGTGTTACCCACGATCATGACAGGTGTTACCCACGATCATGACAGGTGTTACCCACGGTTTTGACATGTGTTACCCACCGTCTTGACAGGTGTTACCCACGATCATGACAGGTGTTACCCACAGTCTTGACAGGTTTTACCCACGGTCATGACAGGTGTTACCCACGGTCATGACAGGTGTTGCGCCTTCTGCTGCGCCTTCTGCTGCGCCCCGCAGCAGAAGGCGCAGCTGAAGGCACTGCAGGGGCGCCGCGGGGGGCGGGGGGCATCGCGGGGCGGCATGGGACTCGAAGGGTCATTATCACAAAGGTGCGATTTTTCACACAGGTATGGAAAGGCGGCATCCTTTGACAAACCACTGACCTGAGTCCTGAACGTGAGGGTAGAGTGCTCGAAACTGTTCAGAAGTATGTTATAGACAAGCCAGGATTGAGCCTAAACACGTCAAAAAGACATCAGTAAATATATCCTGGTAGAGTTTATCTAGCTATTAAGAAACGGAGAATCAAGCCCACACTCCTTCCACCTTTACTGTAAGTTGGTTGAAGGTGTCGAGGTCAGGAGTAGACGTGCAGCCAGAGGCACATTCTGGTGGAATTAAACCATGCTGACTTTGTTCTCGTGTGTGTGTGTGTACTCACCTAGTTGTACTCACCTAGTTGAGGTTACAGGGGTCGAGTCCAAGCTCCTGGCCCCGCCTCTTCACTGGTCGCTACTAGGTCACTCTCCCTGAACCGTGAGCTTTATCATACCTCTGTGTGTGTGTACTCACCTAGTTGTACTCACCTAGTTGAGGTTGCGGGGGTCGAGTCCGAGCTCCTGGCCCCGCCTCTTCACTGATCGCTACTAGGTCACTCTCCCTGAGCCGTGAGCTTTATCGTACCTCTGCTTAAAGCTATGTATGGATCCTGCCTCCACTACATCGCTTCCCAAACTATTCCACTTACTGACTACTCTGTGGCTGAAGAAATACTTCCTAACATCCCTGTGATTCATCTGTGTCTTTAGCTTCCAACTGTGTCCCCTTGTTACTGTGTCCAATCTCTGGAACATCCTGTTTTTGTCCACCTTGTCAATTCCTCTCAGTATTTTGTATGCGTTTATCATGTCCCCCCTATCTCTCCTTTTCCTCCAGTGTCGGGCAGGTTGATTTCCCCTTTAAAATCTCCTCGTAGGACATACCCCTTAGCTCTGGGGACTAGTCTTGTTGCAAACCTTTGCACTTTCTCTAGTTTCTTTACTGCTTGGCTAGTGGGGTTCCAAACTGGGGCCGCATACTCCAATATGGGGCCTAACTAAAACGGTGTACAGGGTCCTGAACGATTTCCTTATTAAGATGTCGGAATGCTTTTTCTGAGGTTTGCTAGGCGCCCATATGCTGCAGCAGTTATTGGTGATGTGCGCTTCAGGAGATGTGCCTGGTGTTATACTCACCCCAAGATCTTTTTTCCCTTGAGTGAGGTTTGTAGTCTCGACCCCCTAGATGTACTCCGTCTGCGCCTTCTTTGCCCCTTTCCCCCAAACTTCATGACTTTGCACTTGATGGAATTTAACTCCAGGAGCCAATTGCTGGACCCGTTCTGCGCCTGTCCAATCCCTTTGTAGTTCTGCCTGGGCTTCGAAACGAAATGTATTCTTCCATCAACTTCACGTCATCTGCAAACAGGGACACCTCAGAGTCTATTCCTTCCGTCATGTCGTTCAACAATACCAGAAACAGCACTGGCCTAGGACGACCCTGCGGGACCCCGCTGGTCACAGGGGCCCACTCTGACACCTCGCCACGTACCATGACCGCTGCTGTCTTCCTGACAAGTATTCCCTGATCCATTGTAGTGCCTTCCCTGTTATCCCCGCTTGGTCCTCCAGTTTTTGCACCAATCTCTTGTGTGGAACTGGTTTTCAAACGCCTTCTTGCAGTCCAAGAAAATGCAATCCACCCCCCCCTCTCTCCTCTTGTCTTACTGCTGTCACCATGTCATAGAACTCCAGTAGGTTTGTGACACAGGTGTGTGTGTGTGTGTGTGTGTGTGTGTGTGTGTGTGTGTGTGTGTGTGTGTGTGCGTGTGCGTGTGCGGTGCGTGTGCGTGTGGGGTGTGCGTGTGCGTGTGCGTGTGTGTGTGTGTGTGTGTGTGGTGGAGGTGAAAGTGTGTAGATACAGGTAACAGGAAGGTAAGTATAGACTTGAAGGTCAGTCACAATAACAAGAGCCTTCTTACCCACGTTCTCCACGACCCTTCGAAAAAGCTACCGGTGCCAGGCTCTAGATCCAGTGAATTGGAGGTACCATACCTTTCCCTGGATCATGTTTAATTACCTCACAAAAATAAGGCATTTTAAATGGCCCATGCTAGGCACGTCTAACACCCCCAGGTTTATGGCATTTATTTAGTTAATTCAAACAGCTATATAGAAATAGACTGTGTATATAGTGAGGTAGATGGCCTGGTTGATCAAGGCCTGATCAACCAGCCTAATACTGCTGGCCGCACGTATTCTTGTGACTAATTCTCATATATTTCAGTACATTCTACACGCCTCCCAGTCATGCTCCAACTCCTGAAGTATACCTGGAGTATGCCTGGAGAATGCCTGGAGAATACCTGGAGTATGCCTGGAGTATACCTGGAGTATGCTTGGAGAATGCCTGGAGAATACCTGGAGTATACCTGGAGTATACCTGGAGAATACCTGTAGTATACCTGGAGTATACCTGGAGAATACCTGGAGTATACCTGGAGTATACCTGGAGAATACCTGGAGTATACCTGGTGTGAAAAATACTGTATATATTTTCCAGAAATACAGTAGTTATAAATAGACGGCCATACTGTATTTAATAAAAATTATTATAAAAAATGGGAAACTGCGCCTGCACAGAAGAGACTCGCCATTGTTGTTTGAATTGGACACAAACATTAGTGAATATTGGGAAGAATTTTCGTGCTCTAGAGGTAAAATTGGGTTGACACCTCTCAAATAGGAGACGAAATTGTTGGATGTGCATTCCTGCATAAATTGAGATATCAGACGACTGGACAAGACAGCTCCAGTAACCTTACATAAGCTATCTAGATTTGTGTTATAATTCTGGCCAGTATTTTCATAAATTTAGACTGTGAGGTTTTCTGAGTATGATACACCTTGATCTCCAGTCAAATTGGTGAGTGATTTTAAGATATTCTCCTTCTGTTATATAAATGTGTATCTATAATCATTTTTTAATTTTAATATACAGTCCACAAACTTATATATTTACCAGAATTCTTGTTGATGCATCTTTCATTTGTAATTAATAGGTCTAGAGCAACTTGTGGATAAGACAGTTGTAGGTATCGAAGGGGGACATTTTTGTGACTTAGGTGTCCCAAATTCCTACTTGTCTATGTAACTGATAAATAATAATCTTTGTTATTATTTACTGTTATGTACATAATGAGTTACATTCAGATAAATGCAATTTTCCACATTTAATTTGCTCATTGGTCCTTCGAACCGGATGTAATTAGTGAAGTCATTAATTAGCTAATTACTTAATAATTATATGTGAAATGACAGAAGGAGGTGGATGTTAAGTTCACAAACCTGGAGTATGTCTGGAGAGGGTCTCGGGGTTCAATGCCCCTGGGGCCCGGTCTGTGACCAGCTCATATGCCTTATTACAGCTCTTGGGTCTCACATTTTGAAGCCCCTTCATGTCTTACCACCTAATAGTGGCTCTCACATTTTTTAAGGCATATATTCAACCAAGAGATGAATCAATACATATTAAGAATTAAACACTAGCATATTAACTCAAAGTCTTCTGAAATTTTAAACCTCCAGATGTACTTTAACGTAATATGATGACATTTATGTATATTACTCACAGATATCTCGTGGTCTCCCTATTTTCATAACTTTTTTTTTTTAATTCACAATATCTAGTAGCTGCCTGGGAATATACCATTTGGTAGCCCGGCCTTGGCTCCCCACTGGGGCTACTGTTGACATTCGTATTTCTTTCAATGTGTAGTTATATCGTACCTCCTCATCTTCGGGAACCATTGCCTCCACAACCTAGCCCTAATACCCGCCCATACGGGGCTTAGGGGGAAGTTAGGTCTCTGCTCTGCCACCTTCCCCGCCCTGGGGGGCTCGTGGGAGTGGCAGCGTCGTGAGTCACAGGTGGTAATATGCTATCTATAAACAATTTAGCCTCAATACATTACCCAAGGAGTAAAACATTAAACTACATTACTTTCACAAATTATATTTATACATAATACATCACAGAAATCATTCTAGTTTACTCAAAAAAACAAAACTCAAAATCCCCAGCATGTTATAACTATTTAGTACATTAATGTTGGTCAGAATTACCGTCAATGTGTTGGGTAAAAGGGCACGAGTGTAACTAATGTGACAGTTTATTGTGGCAATGTTTGGCTCTCCAGGACAGAGCTACTGGGTGTTGTGTGAGTACTCACAACACCATATTACAACAGTGTTCACTCACAACTTTCACAACGTCTTAATACAACAAGACCATCAACTTCCACCCTTGAGTGGTACCTCGGTATAATAAAGCTGACTTTCACTGGTACCTCGGTATAATAAAGGTTACCTTGACTGGTACCTTTTCAAGACACTGACCACCGTCTCCCACCGAGGTAAGGTGATCAAAGAGAAACACTGATTAACTCATTCGTAATCCTATTCAAGTCACTTGTTCTCTCTAGGCTGGAATACTGCCGTACAACAAGCACGCAGTATTTACCTCCGACGTCGCAGCCGTTCTAACTCCATCTTCCCTCCATGCTGACAGCCCCACCTTTGACACAAGTCTCCCTCTTTGACATTTTGACAGCAACCGATTTATTACACAAACTTTGATCATTTCTCCTTAAGCACTCCTCACAGCCCTTTATTACACTCTTGTGGAGAGGATAACAGAGGAAGGATAATGACTGTAGGACCCTAGTGGGTGTAGCGCTTCTTTTTAATAATAATAATAATAATAATAATAATAATAATAATAATAATAATAATAATAATAATAATAATAATAATAATAATAATAATAATGTACACTAACAGCCCCTTCGTACAGAGGCAAAACTGCAGATCTGGGGAATGTACAGAGAACCTTCACTGCACGTATTAGTTGAGTCAAGCACCTTAATTACTGGCTACGTTTGAAGTCCCTTGACCTGTGCTCCCTGGAATGCACAGAACTGTATGACCCTTACGGGTTTAGCGCTTAGTTATTATAATAATCCCTGGAACGCAGGCGAGATCGATACATCATGATCTACATCTGGAAAGAAATGATGAAGGGACGATTCTCAAATTTGCACACAGAAATCACTCCCTAATGAAGCAAAAGATTAAGCAGACAGTGCGACTGACCTCCAATGAAAAGCGGAGGCGCCATGAGTGCCCTTATAGAAAACAGTGTCAGGGACCCAAGATTGTTCAACAGCCTCCGATCATACATAAGGAATACCAATAGACCCCTGGCTGCCTTCAAGAGGGAGCTGGACAGATACCTAAAGTCAGTGCAAGATCAACTGGGCTGTGGTTCGTACGTTGGGCTGTATGCGGCCAGCAGTAATAGCCTGGATGATCAAGCACTTATCCACTGGGATCAGTGCTTGATCTGGGACCGGACCACGGGGGCGTTGACCCCCTGGAAGGATCTCCAAGTAGATCAGTCATTCAATAGCTCTGTTGCCAGAGGCGTTCTGACATCATGGTTTAGATGACCTCCAGGACTGTAACATCACCCTCTCCTTCAGAGTACAGGCACTGTACCTTCCACCTCCAGGACTGTAACATCACTCTCTATTTCAGAGTACAGGCACTGTACCTTCCACCTCCAGGACTGTAACATCACCCTCTATTTCAGAGTACAGGCACTGTACCTTCCACCTCCAGGACTGTAACATCACCCTCTATTTCAGAGTACAGGCACTGTACCTTCCACTTCCAGGATTGTAACATCACCCTCTCCTTCAGAGTACAGGCACTGTACCTTCCACCTCCAGGACTGTAACATCACCCTCTCCTTCAGAGTACAGGCACTGTACCTTCCACCTCCAGGACTGTAACATCACCCTCTCCTTCAGAGTACAGGCACTGTACCTTCCACCTCCAGGACTGTAACATCACCCTCTATTTCAGAGTACAGGCACTGTACCTTCCACTTCCAGGATTGTAACATCACCCCTCTCCTTCAGAGTACAGGCACTGTACCTTCCACCTCCAGGACTGTAACATCACCCTCTATTTCAGAGTACAGGCACTGTACCTTCCACTTCCAGGATTGTAACATCACCCTCTCCTTCAGAGTACAGGCACTGTACCTTCCACCTCCAGGACTGTAACATTACCCTCTCATTCAGAGTACAGGCACTGTACCTTCCACCTCCAGGACTGTAACATCAACCTCTCCTTCAGAGTACAGGCACTGTACCTTCCACCTCCAGGACTGTAACATCACCCTCTATTTCAGAGTACAGGCACTGTACCTTCCACTTCCAGGATTGTAACATCACCCTCTCCTTCAGAGTACAGGCACTGTACCTTCCACCTCCAGGACTGTAACATCACCCTCTATTTCAGAGTACAGGCACTGTACCTTCCACTTCCAGGATTGTAACATCACCCTCTCCTTCAGAGTACAGGCACTGTACCTTCCACCTCCAGGACTGTAACATTACCCTCTCATTCAGAGTACAGGCACTGTACCTTCCACCTCCAGGACTGTAACATCACCCCTCTCCTTCAGAGTACAGGCACTGTACTTCCACCTCCAGGACTGTAACATCACCCTCTATTTCAGAGTACAGGCACTGTACCTTCCACTTCCAGGATTGTAACATCACCCTCTCCTTCAGAGTACAGGCACTGTACCTTCCACCTCCAGGACTGTAACATCACCCTCTATTTCAGAGTACAGGCACTGTACCTTCCACTTCCAGGATTGTAACATCACCTCTCCTTCAGAGTACAGGCACTGTACCTTCCACCTCCAGGACTGTAACATTACCCTCTCATTCAGAGTACAGGCACTGTACCTTCCACCTCCAGGACTGTAACATCACCCTCTCCTTCAGAGTACAGGCACTGTACCTTCCACTTCCAGGACTGTAACATCACCCTCTCCTTCAGAGTACAGGCACTGTACCTTCCACTTCCAGGACTGTAACATCACCCTCTCCTTCAGAGTACAGGCACTGTACCTTCCACCTCCAGGACTGTAACATCACCCTCTCCTTCAGAGTACAGGCACTGTACCTTCCACTTCCAGGACTGTAACATCACCCTCTCCTTCAGAGTACAGGCACTGTACCTTCCACTTCCAGGACTGTAACATCACCCTCTCCTTCAGAGTACAGGCACTGTACCTTCCACTTCCAGGACTGTAACATCACCCTCTCCTTCAGAGTACAGGCACTGTACCTTCCACTTCCAGGACTGTAACATCACCCTCTCCTTCAGAGTACAGGCACTGTACCTTCCACTTCCAGGACTGTAACATCACCCTCTCCTTCAGAGTACAGGCACTGTACCTTCCACTTCCAGGACTGTAACATCACCCTCTCCTTCAGAGTACAGGCACTGTACCTTCCACTTCCAGGACTGTAACATCACCCTCTCCTTCAGAGTACAGGCACTGTACCTTCCACTTCCAGGACTGTAACATCACCCTCTCCTTCAGAGTACAGGCACTGTACCTTCCACTTCCAGGACTGTAACATCACCCTCTCCTTCAGAGTACAGGCACTGTACCTCCACCTCCAGGCTGTAACATCACCCTCTCCTTCAGAGTACAGGCACTGTACCTTCCACTCCAGGACTGTAACATCACCCTCTCCTTCAGAGTACAGGCACTGTACCTTCCACTTCCAGGACTGTAACATCACCCTCTCCTTCAGAGTACAGGCACTTGTACCTTCCACTTCCAGGACTGTAACATCACCCTCTCCTTCAGAGTACAGGCACTGTACCTTCCACTTCCAGGACTGTAACATCACCCTCTCCTTCAGAGTACAGGCACTGTACCTTCCACTTCCAGGACTGTAACATCACCCTCTCTTCAGAGTACAGGCACTGTACCTTCCACTTCCAGGACTGTAACATCACCCTCTCCTTCAGAGTACAGGCACTGTACCTTCCACTCCAGGACTGTAACATCACCCTCCTTCAGAGTACAGGCACTGTACCTTCCACTTCCAGGACTGTAACATCACCCTCTCCTTCAGAGTACAGGCACGTACCTTCCACCTCCAGGACTGTAACATCACCCTCTCCTTCAGAGTACAGGCACTGTACCTTCCACCTCCAGGACTGTAACATCACCCTCTCCTTCAGAGTACAGGCACTGTACCTTCCACCTCCAGGACTGTAACATCACCCTCTATTTCAGAGTACAGGCACTGTACCTTCCACTTCCAGGACTGTAACATTACCCTCTCATTCAGAGTACAGGCACTGTACCTCCACCTCCAGGACTGTAACATCACCCTCCTCCTTCAGAGTACAGCACTGTACCTTCCACATTCCAGGATTGTAACATCACCCTCTCCTTCAGAGTACAGGCACTGTACCTTCCACCTCCAGGACTGTAACATTACCCTCTCATTCAGAGTACAGGCACTGTACCTTCCACTTCCAGGACTGTAACATCACCCTCTCCTTCAGAGTACAGGCACTGTACCTTCCACCTCCAGGACTGTAACATCACCCTCTCCTTCAGAGTACAGGCACTGTACCTTCCACCTCCAGGACTGTAACATCACCCTCTCCTTCAGAGTACAGGCACTGTACCTTCCACCTCCAGGACTGTAACATCACCCTCTATTTCAGAGTACAGGCACTGTACCTTCCACTTCCAGGACTGTAACATTACCCTCTCATTCAGAGTACAGGCACTGTACCTTCCACCTCCAGGACTGTAACATCACCCTCTCCTTCAGAGTACAGGCACTGTACCTTCCACTTCCAGGATTGTAACATCACCCTCTCCTTCAGAGTACAGGCACTGTACCTCCACCTCCAGGACTGTAACATTACCCTCTCATTCAGAGTACAGGCACTGTACCTTCCACTTCCAGGACTGTAACATCACCCTCTCCTTCAGAGTACAGGCACTGTACCTTCCACCTCCAGGACTGTAACATTACCCTCTCATTCAGAGTACAGGCACTGTACCTTCCACTTCCAGGACTGTAACATCACCCTCTCCTTCAGAGTACAGGCACTGTACCTTCCACCTCCAGGACTGTAACATCACCCTCTCCTTCAGAGTACAGGCACTGTACCTTCCACCTCCAGGACGTAACATCACCCTCTCCTTCAGAGTACAGGCACTGTACCTTCCACTTCCAGGATTGTAACATCACCCTCTCCTTCAGAGTACAGGCACTGTACCTTCCACCTCCAGGACTGTAACATCACCCTCTATTTCAGAGTACAGGCACTGTACCTTCCACTTCCAGGATTGTAACATCACCCTCTCCTTCAGAGTACAGGCACTGTACCTTCCACTTCCAGGACTGTAACATCACCCTCTCCTTCAGAGTACAGGCACTGTACCTTCCACTTCCAGGACTGTAACATCACCCTCTCCTTCAGAGTACAGGCACTGTACCTTCCACCTCCAGGACTGTAACATCACCCTCTCCTTCAGAGCACAGACACTGTACCTTCCACCTCCAGGAGTCGAGTTTGGCTAGCTGGTTTCCTTGCTCACACCGCAGCAGTACGTCGTCAAACTGACGTTCTTGTGTATGTTTTCGTTAAACCAAACACTGAAAACTTTCCTACCATTCCTATACTCACCGAGTTGTATTTGCGGAGGTTGAGATACTGCTCCTGGCCCCGCCTCCTATACCGCTTTGATCAGCATCACTGATTTGAAGCTGTGTACTGAGTTTGCCTCCACCACTGCCCCCTCCAAGTTATTTCATTTTTGTCAGCTACCCTTAGGCCAAAGAAACACTTCCTGACATCTTTATGACTCATCTGTGTCTTCAGCTTCCATTGAAGTGTTCAGCGTCCTTGTACTCGCCTAGCTGGGTTTGCAGGGTTCGAACCACTGCCCCTGAGTTCCTGCTTCTTCACTACAATCAACCGACGTTACTAACTCCTTGCCCGAGGGCCAGATCATATCTTCACTTAACCTTTTCCCCCTCACTGATCGGATCAACTAAACCGCGGGACCGAATCCACGGAATCATTAACACAGGGAGAACACGAATTTCCCTCTACTCACTAATCAGAAACTGAAAAAGTATTTCCTAACGTCCCTGTGGCTCATTTGTGACTTTTACAAGTTCATTTATCCTCGCAGCCCGGCCTGAAGCCAGGCTTCCTATACTGAGTACTTGGTCAGCCAGGCTGTTGGTGTTTGCGGTGTGTTCGCCTACATCGTCTCTTTTGTTCATGTATTATTCCCCTTCCTCGCTTGGCATCTCCGTGGCACCCAGCACCTCCCTGGCACCCAGCACTTCCCTGGCACCCAGCACCTACTTAACACCCAGCACCTCCCTGGCACCCAGCACTTCCCAGGCACCCAGCACCTCCCTGACACCCAGCACCTCCCTGACACCCAGCACCTCCCTGGCACCCAACACCTCCCTGACACCCAGCACCTCCCTGTCACCCAGCACCTCCCTGGCACCCAGCACCTCCCTGGCACCCAGCACCTCCCTGACACCCAGCTCCTCCGCCTGGCACTAATGTGACGCCCTGCTTTATAAAAACCTCGACTTTGCCAGTACTCGGAACCCAGTTCCAACCCACCCCATGATGATTTCACCGGACCCTGCGTACTCACGGGATGTCAACAACCCAGCACTCACTCACGAGAAGACCCGAGCCGGAAGTACCGGCAAATCCCTAATGAATGAATGAAGAAAGTCAATTTTAGGAACACAGTAACTGGGACCAAATGAACCATGAACTTAGTGAAAAGCTGGTAAAATACTGTGTAACCAGTGTCTCGAGAGGATGAGATCACTGCCACCACGAGTATATGGGCAAATATATATATGTGTGTGTGGGGGTGGAGGGGTTGGAGGGTGACCTCCAGAAAGGTACCCATCCATTTCTGGAGGTTGGATTAGGATCCCTGACCTCAGTCAATCGCCCCTCCACTATCTCTCCTGATTCTCCAGTCAACTTGGGGGGGGGGGAGAGGGGCCTTAATTATCAGGGACTACAGGAAACTCATCCCTGTTGACCTGCTCAGGGGTCCACTGGCCACTGTTGTTAACCAGGGTCCACTGATAAGAACATAAGAACATAGGATGCCACCCACACCAGTCGACTAACACCCAGGTATGCACTATAAAGTGCCTTATGTACCGTAGACAGGTGAGGTGAAACAGCCGTAGGCGATATCACAGTGGATAAATCCACATGTGGAAGTAGGTCATAACTACAGGTTAGGTAAGTGAAAAATTCCCTATCTCAAGATGTTGGTGTGTCTGTCAGCAATGTAGACAGATGGTTCATAGAGGGAGCATCACTCTCCCTCTCTCTCTCCAGATCAATTCTCTTCTTTTTTCTTAGGGGAATATACCTTGAACATACTTCAGCTACCAGGAAGTTGATCTTTTCAAGGCACTGTTAAGGGTCCATGTCATTTAAGATATCTTCTTCCCAGATGATGTTCTTGTTGCTGAAGCTGAATTTGGTAAAGGTACCCTCATAGCTGTATGCATTTTGCTGATCAGGACTCCTGTGCATGTACGTCTGGACTTCGATTAGATTGTGATCAGTATTAGTTGTTTTTGATATTGTTATGTTTCTTACCAGGTCCTCATTATTTGTGAAAATAAGGTCTAGTGTGTTCTCTAGTCTTGTTGGCTCCACTGGTGGTATAGAAGCTTGCTTCACGCTGTCCTCGAAGTGGATCCAAGTGTGGTACTTGGACAGTATTGGCCTTGTACATAACAATAATGCCACCCACATCCCTCCTGTGTTGAAGGCTCTGCTGAAATGATAGATCTATCCAGGATGGATCCAGGCGAGAGATGAGACGTCTCGCTCTGTTCTCTACTCGCTCTCTCTCCTCCCCATTCACCATGCTACAACAAGTGGATCACCTATAAATAACAAAATGGCACAGTACCCTGACTGGAATAACACATGAATAACCTACATATAGGAGAGAGGAGCTTACGACGTCTCCAATAAAGGGTTATGTGTATGTTGGATCACTTGTCAACACTGACGCAATCCTAGACCACGCCCTTCCCCCATACCCCTTCCCCTACCACAAACAACATCTCCCCAGCAGGCTAGTGATGGGGAGGTGTAGTACCAACCTCCCACAATCACCTCCCTCCCCAAACCCAACATCAGGGTCTCACCCCCTTCTCCTGGAAGCACAGGCGCCAACATGTGGCCATCACACTGTAGTGTCATGCGAACATCAATGCGATAATAGAGAGAGAGAGAGAGAGAGAGAGAGAGAGAGAGAGAGAGAGAGTACAGTAGTCTTGAAGACTCTGAAGCACAGATCTCTGCTTCAGATTCTTCAAGATCAGAAGGAGTTTGAGGTAATCAGTCCCTCAGCCTGGAGTCGGTGTAATTAGTTCACCAATCTTGACATCAAGATTGATGGACTAATTACATCGATTCCAGGCTGAGGGACTGATTACCCCAGTCTCCCGATCTTCACCATTCTTCTATGTATAGGACTGATGAAGTCACTGTGTGGAGAAGAGTTTCCACAATAGGTACCCAGGTGTTACATATGTATCTAATTTATCAACCTGTCAGTTCTCCGAACCATTGATCTAACCAGAAATTAGTTTCCTCAGACTTCGACCATCTTAAACCAGTTGCCTTATATCTACCTGGAGAGTATTCCGGGGATCAACGCCCCCGTGGCCCGGTCCACGACCAGGCCTCCCGGTAAATCAGGGCCTGATCAACCAGGCTGTTACTGGTGGCCGCACGCAGTCCAACGTACGAACCACAGCACGGCTGATCTGGCACCGACTTTAGGTATCTGTCTAGCTCTCTCTTGAAGACAACCAGGGGTCTATTGGTAATGCCTCTTATTATGATATATCTCTCTCGCCTGCGCTCCAGTGAGTACAAGTCAAGTACTTCCAAGCGTTGTGTGTTACAACATTTGTGTTACAACATCGTAGCTGATGTAATTCCCAAACTACCCATAAAACTGAAGATGGAAACTAGACATTTGAGTGGCTCGTGGAGCATTATCACAATGCAAGTGAGAAGGAACCACACACTAGTTGTTCGCCAGAGAAAGAGGCAAAAACTTGCTCTCAAGAGGAACTTGTATTAAGCGATGCCTTTCTTTACATTGTGGAAGGCCTTCAGAATCCACATTGTAACAATGTTGGTGGAATTTGGCGACAAAATGTTAGGTAAAAGTACGCAAGTGCAACTACTGTGACATTTTTATTGTGGCAACGTTTAGCTCTCCAGGAGCATTGCCAGAGCTCCTGGAGAGCGAAAAGTTGCCACGATAAAAACGTCTCATTAGTTGCACTTTTACCCAAAAGAATCCAATAACGCTGGTATCCTCTTAGATCAAGTGGAAGTCCTGTAAGAAGCTGGCGGCTCTCTCCATCATAATAGTAAGATCAGAGATGTGCTTCCTGATCTCCTCTTCTTTCTCAAGGCGCTCAGCAGCGTCCAACTCTTCTATTCTGTACAGAAGATCGGAGATGCCAGGGAACCGTGCCGGGGCGTAGTTGTCGAATTGACTCTGGGCGAAAACTGCGTGTCTGAAAACATTCAATTATTACCTTTTATGTTTTTATGATAATTATGTATATTAAACTTCCAGCGGTACAGTTTATTTTTCAGTAAATCTGGAGTGGAGGAAATGGTGCCTCTGGAGTAAATGGTTTATGTGGAGTGGAGGAAATGGTGCCTCTGGAGTAAATGGTTTATGTGGAGTGGAGGAAATGGTGCCTCTGGAGTAAATGGTTTATGTGGAGTGGAGGAAATGGTGCCTCTGGAGTAAATGGTTTATGTGGAGTGGAGGAAATGGTGCCTTTGGAGTAAATGGTTTATGTGGAGTGGAGGAAATGGTGCCTTTGGAGTAAATGGTTTATGTGGAGTGGAGGAAATGGTGCCTTTGGAGTGGAAAAAATTAAATAATCAATGGTAAAAATGGCATTTTAAAGAACTTGAAACGGAAAACTTTTATTTTTTGATATACTTTTTTTTCCAAAGGTGTCTCATCAAGTACCATTGTGGAAGAAACATCGCAGAATAAAAGGCTTTCCTTCTAGTGCCATTCCCAGCCTGTATGTAGTGCAAGTCTTGGGTTTACAGAAGAGCCATTTATGAATCTGTACTTAATGGTATAAATCCAGTACACAGCTCTTCTGCATATCGTCTATAAATGGTCTTCTAAACCGACAAGTTGATAATTATTATTATTATTAAATATTCGCCGGTATTTTCCCGGCCCGGGCCTTTTCCAAGTGGTGGCCCGGCCTTGGCTCCCTCTTTAGGGAGTGTCTGAGACCTAAGTCTCCCATGGGAGGAGGCACAAGTACCTCCTCATCTTTGGGACCAACTGTCCCCAGGCCTAGCCACAAGTTAGGCCTCTCTGGTCTGTCATCCCCGCCTCAAGGGGGCTAATGGGAATGACAGTCTTATGAGCTAAAGGCTCGGGCTCAGGCACCTACCCTGCCCTAGAAGGGCTGGGCATGGTGTCGATGCAAGTTGATAAATGAACACATCGACCCCAGGCTGGGGGACTGATTACTTCCAACACCTCCTCCTCCTCCTCCTCATCTTCCACAGTTCTCTGCATTGGACTGAAGAAGCCACTGAGTGGCCAGAGATTTCCACAATAAAGATACCCAAGTGTTGCACAAGTTTCTCATTTATTATTAATGTAAAGTAAGCTTTTCCCAGTATTTTCATCTCTTGTTAAATGTCGCAGCCCCCCCACCCCATTGTTGTCTTTTTATGTAAACAATACTATTGATGATTATCATTGACTCTTGTTTGCTTTGTCTAAGCAAACCAAGTCTTTATATATATATATATATATATATATATATATATATATATATATATATATATATATTTCACAACTACCATACTCTGTATTAGTTGTATTTATTATTATTATTATTATTTCGTACTGTACAATTTCACCTATGGTATGACTATGGTATTTCCGAACGCAGTCGTCAGGTTATTTTAGTCACCCAGTTGACGAGTTACAAAGTGAGGTGGTGGTACATTAAGAAGAGCAGCTACGACTTGATATTTTTTAAAAAAATAATGAGGAGGTCACAGTCTCGGCTCTTAGTTAGGATTTCAAGATTATTGGGCACCTGTGGGATCCTCGGATTTATTTCTGACATGGGTCTTAGTTATATGATGACCCATAACTGGAGCTTTTGGTCATCTGGTCGAGGCTTTCTGCTGGCTTACCCCTCTGCCTCTTTAAAAATCATGGTTATTATTATAGCCATTAGTTGTTATTTACATTTTTTAAACTGATTACATTCTTCTTCTTGATTCGCCGGTACTCTCACGGTCCGGGTCTTTTCCAGATGGTGACCCGTCTTGGCTCCCTGTCTTTCGAGTGTCTGAGACCTATGTCTGCCTCCTTATCTTCTGGGACCAACTGTCCCCAGGCTTAGCCCCATTCCCAGCCCTCGCGGGGGGCTCGTAGGGAGAAGCTAGGCCTCTGGCCTACCATTTCCCCCAGCCCAGGAGGGCTGGTGGGAATGACAGTCTTCTGAGCTTCAAGTGGCAGCGAGCTCTGGCTCTGGTACCTTCTTTGCCCTAGGAGGGCTGGTGGGAATGGCAGTCTTCTGAGCTTCAAGTGGCAGCAAGCTCTGGCTCTGGTACCTTCTTTGCCCTAGGAGGGCTGGTGGGAATGGTGTCCCTTCTTGTTGATTCGCCGGTGTTCTCAATGGTGTTTTTTTTTTATTCGCCGGTATTCTCCCGGCCCGGGTCTTTTCCAAGTAGTGGTGACCCGGCCTTGGCTCCCTATCTGGGGAGTATCTCGAGACGTAAGCCTCCCATGGGAGGAGGTACAAGTACCCCCTCATCTTTGGGACCAACTGTCCCCAGGCCTAGCCACAGTCCCCGCCCACACGGGCTCGTAGGGAGAAGCTAGGCCTCTGGTCTGCCATCTGCCCCGCCCTAAAGGGGCTCGTGGGGATGGCAGTCTTATGAGCTGCAAAGGTAGTAAGCTCAGGCTTCCTTCTCAATGGTGTCCCCTGCATTTACTAATGAATGTGTTGGGAATGATTTTTATTTGTGCGTGGTATATAAGTATGGATTTTTTATTAACAAGAACACTGCATAAAAGCACTCATTGGCATTTTAAAAAACTGTTTTTAATGTGTGTTTTCTTTTCATATACCGTGTTGAACCTATGAAGAGTGTCTGTAAACACAAATTCTGTCTATTCTCTTTCGCTTGCTTGGAAAACGGAAGGAAGCTGTGAGGTTTGATGAGTGTTTTGACCTATATCACTCAATGCTTTTGATAAACCACTGTATGAACACGTAATAATCATTTGCTGTATCTACCTGACAGTTGGTCGACCTGGAAGACCTGCTGGTAGAATGAAAACCTGTTCCAGCTTCATCATCTGGTCATTGATGGCTCGGATGCTGACCGGACTGTGTGTACAAGAAAGAGGAGTTGATTAGTTGAGATTCTAATGAAGTCTCTTAGCTCAGGTTGGCAGATTTCACGACCTCAGTCATAAAACCCATACTGTAAGATAGAAAAAATAGTTAGCACTTGTTCCCACTACTCTACTATTGTATAGACTAGGATAGTTACACACAACAGTCCTGTCTAATCTTAAAACAAAACACTTGTTCCCACTACTATTGTTTAGACTAGTTTAGACTAATTTAGACTAGTTTAGACTAATTTAGACTAGTTTAGACTAATCTTGCTGAAACACTTACTCCAAGTTCTGTGTCTTCTTCTCCTTAACCTTCCTTACAAAGACTGTAATTGTGTCAGTCAAGTTTGCCAAAGACTCCTCCAGGAGAACTGGAAAATGACATTGAGTATAATAAAGAAAAATAAAATTATGACAAAATAAAGCAATGGGCCTAAGAAAATTTGTATTGTATAATGATTTTTATAAGTGTTTGGGTTGCGAGTAAATAAAATTAATGGTCTTTGACGTGTTAACTTCCCCTTCGGGTAGAATTATGAATCTATGTGTCTCGGTAGGGACTGTTGAGGGACTGACCACCTCAGAACTACGTCTTCAAGGCTGATGGACTGATTACATCGTCTTCATATCTCGACTGCTTTTGCAGCCTTTTCTGTACTCGACTGAAAAAAGCCTGCTGTGTAGGCGAAACGTTTCGGAATAAAGATACCTAACTGTTGCACATGTATCTTACTTATTAACCTGTGGTTTTGTTGACAGAGCTAAGAATATTCAGAGTTGTGTAAATTAGACACATGTGTAACACTTGGGTATCTTTACTGAGGAAACGTTTCGCCACACAGTGACTTCATCAGTCCTAGACAGAGAAGGATGGTGGATATCAGAAAGAGTTTGAGGTAATCAGTCCTCAACCTGGAGTCGATGTAATCAGTTCTGATCTTCACCAGTCTTCGTTGTATTAGACTGATGAAGCCACTGGGTGGCGAAACGTTTTCTCACTAAAGACATCCAAGAAGAGCTCTGCTCCATGAGCTGAACTCTTTTCCAGGCTGGTGGGACTGACCACCTCAAATAATTTTTCTCCAAGGTTGATGGACTGATTCCATAACTTCATTACTACACCTGCAGCCTCTGTCTGACTGAAGAAGCCCACCTCTCACTTACCATACTTCTTACATATCTTCATCAGCTTATCTCTCTTGCCACTTTCCTTGAAGGTGTCAAGGGCATCCTTCATGGCCTCCGGCAGGTGCTGCAGGCTGTATGGAATAATGAGAGAGTCTGCGAAGTACTTCAGCATGAGGGATGCTATCCTACCACATCCTTGCTGGATCCTGAATCCTGGGTCAACATGCTTATCCATCATGTAAAAGGTATCGTAGCCAGTGTGGTAGAAAGGATAACCTGTGATATCGTACTTATTCTGGTGACGAGAGATTAAGAGGAGAGAGAGAGAAAATGCTTTACGTAACTATGCCTGGCGTTGTATTTTTCGTTCAGGTTTAGCGCTTTCTTGCGAATAAGATGATAAAGTTATAAGTCACATATGCAGATAACACTATATACAGTGTATATTGTATAGCCACAATAGAGTAGGAGATAGGATTACCCTGATACTCTTAAACATTAGATTCAAACATGGGATGCCGCAGTAGAAAGCAAACGGGGCGTGGTCGCTTGATGTTCCCAGTGTGTCCATTCTGAGTGAGACAGAGAAAGAGTTAAACATCCTTCACATCAACTCAGTCACACTTACTGTGATAAAAATGGTCTTCAAAGCCGACAAGTTGAAGAATGAGATGCTTGTGCAATGTTAGGGAATCTTTAAATTGAGGAAACTTTTCGACAGCCAATAGCTTCACCTTCTTCAGACCAATACAGAGAATAACAGAAGCCATTGGTTCTCGAAGAGTTTCCTTAATCAAGATTCCCAAATATATCACAAGAGTGTCAGTCTTCACATTTACTGATCCAAAAGTCTTGCAGCCGTCAACCAGTCATGATCATTTTACCCGGATGGTGTACTTCCAGGCTCTATGACCTCACAGGTTTAGTGCTTTCCCACAAATATACTCATACCATAGTATAATAAGATATTACAAGGACCCCTATGGAAATAGGTAATTTTGTCTGACCTTTTATGGGTTATCCTGGATAATTTCTGGGTTATCCTGGATAATTGTACTTATGTATGCCTGTACCTAAACTTATTTGTCTTAGATTTTTGTTAGTGGGTTTAGGCTTGAGAAGGACCTGCCTAACATGGGCCAGTAGGCCTGCTGCAGTGTTCCTCATTTCTTATGTTGATATTTATTTCATTATACTGATGTGTTGTAGTTTAATAATCTCGTTCTTTGAAAAATAATGTTGAAAATTTTCATTGTTATGCCTATTGCTGATATTGTGATGTCTAGATGTCATCATCTGTTCTTTCCTGACATCCTCTTTCCTCCACTTTCCATCCCTCATTTCACTTTGCCCTCTTCCCTTCTCTATACTCTTTCATCACCCCCCTTTTTTCCAACCTTTCTCTGCTTCCATCTTTCCCTTTCTCACCTATTTCTTTCATTTCCTCACTCTTATACTTTCATTCACTTTCGCCTCTTCCTACACCTTCTCTTAACTTACTTTGGTGACGTACGATTCTGTGCAACATTATTGGCCATCCACTCATCGTATAACGTGGCACCATCTCGAACCCCAGGCACCTGTAAAAAGGCCACCCTGCAATTAGAATAATGGCACAGGAACACCACAAGTTCAACTTCAATCCTGTAATTATAAACAGGCAATCTCGTTTTCCTCTACACAAACAGAAGGTAACACTGTACAAACACTGTACAGAGGGTCTTAGACAAGGACACAAACATACAATCTCACATTTATCCAAGGACAAACGGATAATGACAGTAACAGAATATGATACTGCCTGGCTGTAGGCAGGCAGGCAGGCAGGCAGGCAGGCAAAATGACAATTGGGAGGCAGGAAGAGGCAGTAGCCTACCATCTTCATGATCCTGGTGACAGGTTCCCAGAGTAGAGGGCTGCTGGGTATTAGGATAGCTGGTCCTGAGGCGCAGTTGTCAGTGTTCAGGTACATCACTGCCCGCTCCTGCAGCTTGTTCACATTTTCCTGTGAAATACACAAGGTCAGTTTTATGACGCAGAATCATCTCATACAACGAAGTCAGGATCAAACCTACGGTAAGTTAAACTTAAAACTAGCAGTCCAGTGATACAGACTTTGGTCAAGACCAAGAGGAAACTAGAAAGTAGAAACTTTTCAGTCCACCCTGGAACATGATCATAGGACGGACTGAAATGTTTTGACCATTTTCTTCCCAAAAACTGCTTATTTTTGTGAGAGATTCCATCTATGGTACTGTCACAGACCGGGCCGCGGGGCGTTGACCCCCGAAACATTCGCCAGGTATACTCCAGGTATATAACACACTCTACCACAATAAAATTGCACATAGCTGTACTTGTGTCCTTTTAACTAACATATTATCGGTAATTCTACCAACATTAATTCAAGGTTTGATACAGTATACACACGCTCCCATGTATCAAAAAACTTACAGTAATAAATCCGTTCAGCTTATAAGAATAACACAATTACTGTAGCTTACAGGTAGTCAGACCATTGTTGCTGCTCCTTGGAAGTGCAGAAAGAGGAATTATTTTTATTAGTTTGAGACGATGAATTACTGTGTTATATTTCTATATACGTATTTCCCATAATATGTAGAAATATAGTAGTGACAGAGCAAGTTGTTGCCTTACTGACCTGTAAAGCACATCGGGGGAGACCTCTTACCTCCACCCACTCTGTAGAACCAATAAGTCCGTACTCCTCAGCTCCCCAACTGCAGAAAACCAAAGTCCGACGTGGCCGCCAGCCTTGTGGATGATAATTTTTTTTAGAATAGTTCACTTTAATTTTTTTCCCTTATGTAAGTTTACTTTTTTTATTACAAATATGGTGGTAATACAACAGTTGTATAAAAGCCAGCTTGTTTAAAATTTATTTTAAACTGTTCAAACGTAGATCTAAGTTTGCTTGTGTAGCGCTCCAAATGTAGATCTACGTCTGCTTGTGTAGCGCTCCGAACGTAGATCTACGTTTTTTTTTTTTAACATAAGAAAGCATGTAAAATCGAATGTAGATCTACGTTCGGAGTGCTACATAAGCGAACGTAGATCTATGTTGGATTTTACATGCTTTATGTAAAAGAAATGTAGATCTACGTTCGGAACACTACGTGAGCGAACGTAGATCTACATTTGGACAGTTTAAGGGTTAATGTTGAAAACTGAAATATTCGCTGATGAGTCACTTCTGGAATCTTTGATATAAATTTACTACAGTCCTAAAAAATTTATAAACTTGTCAGTTAAATACTTAGTAGTGTTACTACTAAGATGGATGCCGAGTTTATTTCTTACACACACAAAAAAAACATAATTATTCATGACATTCTGGGGAGACGATGGAATATAAATTATAATATTAAACTGTAGTATCCAATGACCAAAACACCAGAAACATTGACTAATATGTTACAACAAAATTAAAAGGTGTTACTTTAACAAGTATCAAAACCTGATGGACACACACCTGTGCTACTGATGAGCTGACCGAAGACACGGGCAGTCTCCAGCATCTGGGCCGTGCCACTGGAGGGGTCAGAGGCACCGTAACCCCAAGCATCACGGTGGTTGCCAAGCAACACATAGCGGTCTGTGAACGGCAGTGCCAACACTTAACGAAGTACAAGGCTCGTCATTTTTTTTTTTTTAAATTTACGAGTCATGGGACACCAGTCAACAGTAAAATAAATGAAAGACAAGGCAATTAAAGTGCTTTAACTGATAATGCTGATTTAGTAGCAACAATACCCTGCAGGGAGGTCCCTTTAGGAAGGTCCTTTCAGGGAGGGCCTTTCAGAAAGGTCCTTTTAGGGAAGTCTCTTCAGAGAGGTCCCTTCAGGGAGGTCCCTTCAGGGAGGTCCTTTCAGGGAGGGCCCTCCAGGGAGGTCCCTTCAGGGAGGTCCCTTCATGATGGCAATCAGGTTCGATTCAAGAAGAGGATAGCTACACTTCTACAGAAGACTAGACAATATGAACAGCTCTAATCGTTTTGCTACGAATGTATAAATCTAAATAAGTACGACAAAACAAGCCAAAATACACACACACGGACACACGGACATACGGACACAGGGCCAACAAGCTAGTTCTATATCAGTTTCTACAAACTTGTAGTTAAAAATACATTGGTAATTATATACTGAAAACATGCTTAGGAAGGAGAGAAAGCCTAGACAGTGAATTTGTTCAACCTTAGCGATATACTGTACATTGCTATTCCTCTTTCCTCTCTTTGTTTCTTATTTTCTCTCCACTCTTAACTCACCTGGCTCCACTTCCCCTTTGATCGTACCAATAACATTGTAGGAACGGTGGATCTGGAGCACATTGTGGGTTTTGAGTCTCAATGTGTAGTTGGAGTAGCGATCTTGTAGCTCAGGACCCAGGTTGTAGGCCACACCTGTCAGGCCGCCCTTCCAGTCATCACTGGGGGCTGGAGTGCCACCAATCTTCCTGCAGGTCACAAACAACAGCGTTAACATTGCTTTTGTGTGTGTGTGTGTGTGTGTGTGTGTGTGTGTGTGTGTGTGCGTGTGTGTGTGTGTGGAGGAGTTGAATATTTTGAAGATTTGAGTTTGTGATGTGACCTGAGCCCATGATTTGACCAAAGTCAATAATTTGTGATTGATCTCGGTGTACGGTATATAAACCTTGGTAATAAATACTGACAAATTGATTTAGAAAGACACGTAAGCAAACACTAGGACATGTTTATTAGAAGACGGTTCAGTTCCAGGACCGAAACGTTTTCTAATATATGTGTCATGGTGTTTGTTTACGTGCCTTTCCAAAACAATCCCAACGTATGTACATGACCCAAGTAAGATCATGGTTTAATGCAGAGGCATTTGGTATACAGTATTTTGGAAAAAAAAAGCTATAGTGTGAATAGTTAATGTAATCTTCGTTGTGCATTGTTACTTTTGCCTTTTTTTCAGTGATTTGCAAATACAGTGGATCCCCGGTTAACGATATTTTTTCACTCCAGAAGTATGTTCAGGTGCCAGTACTGACCGAATTTGTTCCCATAAGGAATATTGTGAAGTAGATTAGTCCATTTCAGACCCCCAAACATACACGTACAAACGCACTTACATAAATACACTTACATAATTGGTCGCATTCGGAGGTGATCGTTATGCGGGGGTCCACTGTACAGCATTTCCTCACTTAACGACAGAGTTCCATTCCTAAGACCATGTCGATAAACAAATTCATCGCTAAGTGAGGAGCATATTATAATGGTGGTGGGTTTGTGTCAACCATCTTTGATATTGTTTTAATGTCACCTTTGCACCATTTATAGCACTTCTGGTATATTTTTAAATGTTTACACAGCAGTGTACTGTATATTGTAATAAACAGAATAGAGGAAATCAGCTCTAATATACATTATTTAGGTATGCATACTGGTTAGAGAGCCCGTCATAAGTCCGAGTTGTCGGTAAACGAGTGCGTCGTTAAGTGAGGAGAGGCTGTATACAGAGGACCCTCAACTAATGGCAGCATCAAGTAACGGCAAATTCGTCTAACAGCGCTCTTTGGCATAAAAAAAATGGCTCTACCAATGGCAAAAAACTCATCTAACGATGTTCATCCCGAACTTGTCCATGGGGCCGGAGTGCAGCCTGAGTGGGCCCAGCCACTCCAAGACTCCACATACAGCCAGTGTGCCAGTGTTTACAAGCCATTTCGGTCGATTCCAAGTGTACCTGCTATATATTTTGTATTATTCCAGTGTTTTTAGTGCTTGTAACCACTAAATATGCCACCATGGGCCCAAAGAAAGTTTCTAGTGCCAGCCCTGTGATAAAGAAGGAAAGAAATACAATAAAATTAAAAAAAAAAAAAAACTCGTAGCAAAGTACCAAAGTGGAGGAGGAAGAGAGAGGGGAGAATGTGCCTTGTGCAGTGATTTATTGATTCTACGATATGTACGATACTAAAGCAGTAGGTATCGATAAAGGCTATAGTGCCAGTCAGCGATAAAGTGTAGAGTTAACAGTGTAGCAAGTAAGTTAAACGAGTAAGCGATAGAAAAACGACACGAAAGTAACTCTCCAATATTGTTGGATGTGTGTACATCCGCTGAACATACGCCGGCCTGCTATCTTCCACTACCCTAAACCTCTGCCAGCATTTCCTCCATCAAACTAATGAAACTAACATCTCCAAGGTAAGTGTAAATATAAAAGTGTAAGCATAAAAGTAAATATATTAAGTGTAAATATAAAAGGACCCCAATGGAAATATGTAAGTCACTCTGACTTTTTTGGGTTATCTTAGGTACTTTACACATATGCTGCTATGTATGATAATCTATGTAACTGTATTTGTGTATACCTGAATAAACTTACTTATTTATAAATTAAAATGTAAATATTTCTTATTTATAAATTAAAATGTAAATATTTCTTATTTATAAATTAAAATGTAAATATTCTTATTTATAAATTAAAATGTAAATATTTCTTATTTATAAATTAAAATGTAAATATTTCTTATTTATAAATTAAAATGTAAATATTTCTTATTTATAAATTAAAATGTAAATATTTCTTATTTATAAATTAAAATGTAAATATTTCTTATTTATAAATTAAAATGTAAATATTTCTTATTTATAAATTAAAATGTAAATATTTCTTATTTATAAATTAAAATGTAAATATTTCTTATTTATAAATTAAAATGTAAATATTTCTTATTTATAAATTAAAATGTAAATATTTCTTATTTATAAATTAAAATGTAAATATTTCTTATTTATAAATTAAAATGTAAATATTTCTTATTTATAAATTAAAATGTAAATATTTCTTATTTATAAATTAAAATGTAAATATTTCTTATTTATAAATTAAAATGTAAATATTTCTTATTTATAAATTAAAATGTAAATATTTCTTATTTATAAATTAAAATGTAAATATTTCTTATTTATAAATTAAAATGTAAATATTTCTTATTTATAAATTAAAATGTAAATATTTCTTATTTATAAATTAAAAAGTAAATATTTCTTATTTATAAATTAAAATGTAAATATTTCTTATTTATAAATTAAAATGTAAATATTTCTTATTTATAAATTAAAATGTAAATATTTCTTATTTACCCTTAAACGGTCCAAACGTATATATACGTGATCACGTGTGCAGCGCCCCAAACATATATATACCTTTTAATTTTCCTGCCTCCAAATTTGGCATGATTGCCCTGAGATGCCTGGTCAGCATAGAATGGGTCTTAACACTCGGTGTGCACCATATTAAAAAAATCTGGGACCACTTAGTACCTTGTGGGAGCACCAGTTAAATTGAGCGTGCGGCAAACACCAAGGATTCACTTATGTAATGTCATATTAACACTCCTCTTTTAAGAGGAAAGTGATGTTAACCCCAAGTTTAGGGTCTGTCAACCTCTGTCTATCTCTGTATCTCTGTCTATCTCTATCTCTGTCTGTCTATCTGTCTCTGTCTCTATCTCTGTCTATCTCTTTCAATCTGTTTCTGTCTATCTCTGTCTCACAGGTACACATAAATACAAGTATACATAGTATAAATTACCTAGGATAACCCAAAAAATCCAGACAAAGTGCTATACTCTGCTTGAAGATCTGAGTAAACGTGATGATGCAGTCTTGTGACTCTCTCTGAGACAGAGAGCTAGACGGATAGACAGATAGACAGGGAGCTTGACAGACAGACAAACAGACAGACATGTTTGTGTACCAGCGAAAACAAGCCAGGGCTGATGCTCATCAAATGTCACCTCTAATCTTTTCTTATCAAGTGTTATCACTGCACCCTGGCGTATGCTCATCAAACCTCAGCTCTTATCAAATATTATCTCATCTTATCATGTCACTGTCAGGGGTGGACTTTGTTTTTCGTGCTTCAAGGGAACTTGTTATTATCTATTATTATTATTATGTATTCTTCTCCTCCTACTTCTCCCCCGTCTCCTTCTCCTCCTCCTCCTCTTCCTCCTTCTCCTCCTCCTCCTTCTCCTCTTCCTCCTTCTCCTCCTCCTCCTTCTCCATCTCCTCCTCCTCCTCATTATTATTATATACTTCCACATATCCAAAACATTGCTGGGACATCATATAAATACTTTGTATATATTCCAAGACAATAGTAAGTGACCAAGGCAGGTGTAAATGTCCACCTGTCAGTGTGTTTGTGACAATGTGAGTGCAATTTCAGTACCTAATACTAGTGTCAGAACAAAGATTGGTTACGAAATGACAAGAACTACTATAAATTGCAATTATCAGAACATGAAAATTATATAAATATGAAAAGTAGAAAAAAAGGTATATTGGCAACACCTCTGCAAGTTGCAGGACTCCATGTTGCCGTCAAGTGAGCATCCAGTGCCAACTTCTCGGCCTCATATCTCGGTAAGTATTGACCCCAATATTTTTTATTCTAGAACACGTAAAAAAAAGTGCTCTTTTTTCTATAATTTTTTTTTTCAAAATATTCGGGGCGCTGTAAACATATATATACGGTATTGTTGAAGGGTTAAGTGTGATGGAGGTGCTGGCAAAATCCTCCACCGCCCTTAAACCCAACAACAACACCACTTACACCATTTATTCCTCTCATACATTATGACTTATTTTATTCATTCTAGAGTATATATCATGTTTCTATATTATTAATATTGTTTATAATGTCATATTAGATGAATTATGATAGATAAATAAGCCATAGAGATGATATTAGCATCATATTGAAGCATAATAAACTTGTCTTCCTCTTGCTTCCTACGTGTCTGTCATACACCAACAAGTCGAGTCAGCAAAGATAAGTCAATAAAGGTAAGTGTAATGTTAAATGTTCATTTATCCATTTTATTTGTGCTTTATATTTATTTGTCATTGTTTTCTGTACGCATATTTATATTTGATCTTTAAAAAAAAATATTTTTTTGTTAATACTTTTGGCTGTCGGAAACGGATTAACTGGATTTCCATTATTTCTTATGGGGAAAATTAATTCGACTAACGGCTAGCTCTCTGGAACGGATTAATGGCATTGGTTGAGGGTCCATTATATTATTGTTATTCCCCACGCAGCTTATTCCATTTCTTAATCACGGACAGTAGTATATAAGTAAGTTCATTTCCATTGGGGTCCTTTTCTTACCCTATCAATAATATTACATTAATATAAAAAATCAAATGTGGCAGATAAGAAATATAAAAAGACACATAAAATAAATTATACAAAATACTGAATAAAAGATGATAAAGATAGAATGAGTAGATCACAAGAATTATGACAATACAGGAAAAAAATGTGAAGAATACTAAATTATAAATTACTTCACTCCGAAAGTTATTTTCAATCTGTTGGAACACAATGAAAAATAGAAGACAATGAATATATATTAGAAATTATTAAATATCTCAAGGGAATGTATTTATTGACCTAATAACTGATGTTCCTAGGGGCTTGTCCCTCCTTGGTGGGACAGCCAGACAGCCATTGCAAATAGCACTAGGTTGTGCCAGGATTTGCTGCTTGCATGGACATCGTTTTTCAGGAACATCGTTTTGCAGAGACATCGTTGACTTTCTTCAAGTAGTCAGCGAATTTAGTAGCAGCTTGAGGGTGAGCTGCTTTGTGGATGTCTACCTACCTACCTGGAGTCTACCTGGAGGGTATTCTGTGGACCAACGCCCCCACGGCCCGGTCTACGACCAGGCCTCCTGGTGGATCAGGGCCTGATCAACCAGGCTGTTACTGCTGGCCGCACGTAGTCCAACATACGAACCAAGCCCGCCTGATACAGCACCGACTTTAGGTATTTGTCCAGCTCCCTCTTGAAGACAACCAGGGGTCTATTGTTAATGTTCCTTATTGCTGGTGGGAGACTGTTGAACAGTCTTGGGCCCCAGACACTTATCGTGTTTTCTCTTAGTGTACTAATGGCGCCCCTACTTTTCACTGGGGTTATATTGCATCGCCTGCCAAGTCTTTTGCTTTCGTATGGAGTGATTTCTGTGTGCAGATTAGGGACCAGTCCCTCCAGGATCTTCCAGGTGTAGATTATGACACATCTCTCGCCTGCGCTCCAGTGAGTACAAGTCAAGTGCTTCCAGGTGCTCCTAGTAGTTAAGGTGTTTGATGGAACTTATATGTACAGTAAAGGTTCTCTGTACATTCTCTAGATCTGTAATTTCACCTGCCTTGAATGGAGATGTTAATGTACAGCAATATTCCAGCCTAGAGAGAACAAGTGATTTAAAACTGATCATCACTGGTTTTGCATCTCTTGTCTTGAATGTTCTCATTGTCCATCCTATCAGTTTCCTCGCAGCAGTGATAGTGACATTGTTGTGGTCCTTGAAGGTGAGATCCTCAGACATTACCACTCCCAGGTTCTTCACATTACTTTTCCACTCTATTGTGTTAATTAGAGTTTGTAGTATATTCAGTCCTAGTTATTATTTCCTCCAGTTTTCCATAAAGGAGTAGTTGGAATTTGTCTTCATTGAACATCATATTGTTCTCTGTTTCCCATTGGGAAACTTGGTTTATATCTTCTTGTAGATTTGCCGTGTCCTTAATGGATGACACTCTAATGCAGATCCTAGTATCGCCTGAAAAGGATGATACAGTACTATTACCTGGACCTGGTTTACATCTATGGTTTACATCTCTGCCTATGTCTGATATGAGAATGAGGAACAGGATAGGAGCGAGTACTGTGCCGTGTGGAATAGAGCTCTTCACTATGGCAGCTTCCTGGTGGATGTTAATTTGATTGCAGATTTTAGGTCCTCTGTAGAGGTGAAGTCGTGGTAGCTGTCAGCTCTGTCTGCTGGGAGGGGCTGTTGGTTGTTCCCACTTGGAACTCTCTGGGAGCTTAGACATCCATTGTGTGCATGGATGTTGAGATTTGAGGGATTGAGTGCACACTCCCTGTGGTATAACTGACAGTTGCCTCGTGTTCGAATTCCACGGTGCTGGCTCTGTCGTGGAAGTTCTTGAGCACCCGGGATATCTTGTGACATTGCTGACATCATGGGCGTGGGGGTGTAGCTGTGAATGGTGGAGGCGCCAGTAGTTTGGTGGAGGAAGTCCGGGGCGAGGGGGTTATGGGAGGCGCGGGAGGATCACTGTACATTACAAGCAGGACAAGCCCGGGGAGAGGGGTGAGGGGCAGTCACTGTATACTACACAGGGATTGCACACTGTTGTTCACATTGTCTTGCTTACAATAGACACAACATTTATTTGTTTCTCATGCACATCATGAAAGATGTGGGTATGTGCGCTGCCTAAAACCAGTGTGTTCCCTCATCTTCACCTACACACCCTGCCTCATCCCCCTCCCCCGTGGTGTGGGAGAGGAGGCACTGACTGGTCACTCCCCCGTGGTGTGGGAGAGGAGGCACTGACTGGTCACTCCCCCATGGCGTGGGAGAGGAGGCATTGACTGGTCCCTCCCCCGTGGCGTGGGAGAGGAGGCATTGACTGGTCCCTCCCCAGTGGTGTGGGAGAGGAGGCACTGACTGGTCCCTCCCCCGTGGCGTGGGAGAGGAGGCATTGACTGGTCCCTCCCCCATGGCGTGGGAGAGGAGGCGCTGACTGGTCCCTCCCCCGTGGCGTGGGAGAGGAGGCATTGACTGGTCCCTCCCCAGTGGTGTGGGAGAGGAGGCACTGACTGGTCCCTCCCCCGTGGCGTGGGAGAGGAAGCATTGACTGGTCCCTCCCCAGTGGTGTGGGAGAGGAGGCACTCACTGGTCACTCCCTTGTGGCATGGGAGAGGAGGCATTGACTGGTCCCTCCCCAGTGGTGTGGGAGACTAGGCACTGACTGGTCCCTCCCCCATGGTGTGGGAGAGGAGGCACTGACTGGTCCCTCCCCTGTGGTGTGGGAGAGGAGGCATTGACTGGTCCCTCCCCCGTGGCGTGGGAGAGGAGGCATTGGCTGGTCCTTCCCCCCGTGGTGTGGGAGAGGAGGCACTAACCGGTCCCAACCTCGTTACTCTCAACACCACAGGCTTCCCACACCATATGCCTCTCATTATTCCATGCAGCAACACGTATTCATTTTTAAGGACGGTTATCCCTCAGTGCCAGTCGTGGGAAAGAAGTGAATAGGTAAATAGTCAAGGTTAATATTTTAGCAGCTGACCTATATTCAGCTGACCAGTGTACAGTGAGAGAATCATAGCAGAAAAAGCCAAATATATCTATAAACTCAAGGAAAGTCAGGTGGTGTTACTCCCCTCAGTGTTTTAAAAATGGCTGAGTCAGCAAAACAGGTCAGGAGACAACAACACGACACAACCCCCGATAAATGGAATTGAGGGGGATTTGGAAGGATAAAACCACTGATTAAACCTTTCTGGTCTACCAGAATGGAAAGGAGTTAGAAGTTAATTGGTGAAGCCAGACTGTGAAGTGAGGTGGGGTAGGGGAGGGTGAATAAGGGTTAAATGTAAGGGTGTTGTGAAGTTAAGGGAAAAGTGAGCAGTGAAGAGGGTTTTTGAAGAGGTCAACTGTAAGGGGTTTTTGTGAAGTTAAGGGAAAAGTGAGCAGTGAAGAGGGTTTTGAAGAGGAAATTTTACTAGTAATTCAGTGTAATTAAGCAGATACTAGTGTACTAGGGACTGGAAAAGAGAAATAAATTTTATTGTATATGAGTAAAAGAGCGAAGAGTGAAAATGGCAGGATTAGAGGGTACAGGCTGCCATAATTATATTTATATTTCTTCTTCAATTCCATGAAGAAAGAAATCAGTCATGGGGGTTGGAAAAGGTGAATGGAGTAACAGCGCCCGACAGAAAAAACCCCAAAACAGTTGCCACCCTTACCAGAAAAAGTAAACCTCACTATCGCCGCAAGGTATGGCAACACCGCATACCCAAACAAAAACAAGGCACACAGCTCTTATTGTAGCGCTCTTAAGTGGTGATATCCAAATTAATCCAGGACCTCAAACTATTGTGCAGAGGCAAAACAGACAGATAAAGACGGCAATAATGACGGTCTAGTAGCTGGGGATGATAACCTTAACTCCATATGTAATGCATACATAGGTCAATGTGAGACAATACAGCCATTATTATCTCAAACACTACCAAACGATGCATACACTGTACTAAAGTACGCATGAAAAACAGAAAAGGCCCCTTATGTAAAATGTGTAAGGGGGTGGGTGCATGATGGATGTATGTACAATTATAGCAACGGTGCCAGAATTCATTTTGTGTGTAACAAATGCACTTTGGCACAGTTACCCTTTAGCAGTGATGACATTGATTTACCAAATTTTTAATACAAATGACCCATTGCCATATATTGATGATTAGATTGTTTTATGAAAACAGGCCTTCACTTTATTCATGTCAATGCAAGATCACTTTTTCCCTAAATTGGCAGAGATTAGGATTCTAGCTAACAAAATTAGGGCGGCAGTTTATAACCATCTCTGAATCTTGGTTGGATGATACGGTGACTGACGACGAGGTCAAAATAGAAGGTAACAATATAAAACGCTTAGATAGGACAGAAAGGGCGGTGGAGTATGTGCCTACATTAGAAATGACTTAGCTTACAACCAAGACCTGATTTAAATAACAATAACTGGAGATTCTATGGTTTGAAGTGCTGCTTCCAAGACCAACCCATCTTAGTAGGAACTAGTTCCCGCTCCTACCCAGGACCAGTTCTTAGAAGACTTTTCCAGAGTCTTGTCCAGTTGAAAGCAATTGCGAAAACAATAATACTGGGCGACTTCAATATCTGTTTTCAGCAACAGAATAAGGGGCTATGCAAAAGGTATAAGCAAATTCTAGGATTAAATAGCTACACCCAACTAATTAATAAACCAACCCGGATCACACAGTTCTCAGCACCCTAATTGACCACATACTTTGCAACCGCGCTGAGAAACATTAGTCAGTCAGGCGTCATTACCAAAAGGTCTTAGTGATCATTTCATCATTTACTGCACCAGGAAAATCACTAGGGATAGGATGGGCCTACACAGGAAAATTAAAAATGAGGTCAACTAGAAAACTACAGTAAAGAAACACTGGTAAATAGGCTACACAATTGTGATGGACAGAGATAACAAGTTGCAGGGACGTAAACGATGCCTGGGAAAAATTAAAAACCCAATGTTCACTACCATTCTTAAAAATTTTTGCACCATTTTAAAGGGGTTGGGATTAAACGAAGAACTGAACCCTGGAGGGACTACTGAGATATTAGATAATATGAAATTCAGAGACCAGCTGCTAAAAAGATTTAAAGCAAACAGACAGGATATTGCAGCACTAAATGAATTCCAAAGGGTGAGGAACAGAGTACAGAGGCTTATAAAAGGAGCAAAGGCAAAGCACTATTGCTCAAAAATTGAAGAATAAAAAGCATAACCCAGAAAGCTCTGGCAACAACTAAAACAGTTGGGATATAGCCATAAGCCAGTAGATAGGTCTAACATAGTACTCACTATCGATAATGAGGTATGCCACGAAACATCTAAGGTGGCAAATTGTTTTAATTTCCCTACTACACATCTGTTGCATCAACATAGTAAGTAAACTACCAGCTGCATAAAATACCTTTAACACAGACTCTGATAAGTTTCAAACATACTATACCAATAAAGGGGTAACCCCAAACAGTTGTCAACTAGTAAGTGTATCTCATGACTTCATTCAAAAAAAACTAAGCAGGTTAAACCCAACTAAGAGCACAGGCCCTGATAACATCCCATCTAAGTTCCTAAAAGATGGTGCTTTTGAAACTGAAATTTCCCTATTGCTCACATAATAAATCTATCAATCCCACTAATACCGTACCGGAGGGGTTCAAGGAGGCCAGAGTTACTCCTATCTTCAAGAAAAATAATAGGTCTGATGTAAGCAACTATAGACCTTTAGTATACTCAGTATAATATCTAAAATTCTGGAGAGGGCGGTGTATTCTCAAGTAGTTAAGTACCTTAATGACAACAGCATTCTCCATAGCTATCAATCGGGCTTTAGAAGATCCTACTCAACCGATACCTCCCTTATTTTAAACTGATGGGATTACCTGAGAAAAATGAAATGTCAAAAGGGAACCTCATAGGTATGGTAACCTTAGACCTGCAAAAGGCCTTCGATACTGTCAAACCACAATATATTATGTAATAAACTTCAATCTATCGGTATAGGTTCTGTAGACTGGTTTAAGTCCTACCTTAGCAACAGGAGACAAATAGTCAAAATCAACAAAACGGAATCAGAACCCCTGCCGATAACATGTGGAGTTCCCCAAGGTAGTATTCTGGGTCCCTTACTATTCTTATGTTATGTCAATGATATGCCTATCAGTGTCAAGTGCAAACTCCTACTGTATGCAGATGACAGTGCTCTGTTAGTGACAGGTAAAGACCCACAAGATATTGCTAATGTTTTAACACTGGAACTGGAGTCCTGCAGCAAATGGTTAGTAGACAACAAACTATCATTACACCTATCAAACTTTGGAGTCCAGTCCCTGGACCAATTATGTACCTCTGTAATCTTTTGACTACCGCCCACAGGATGGGTATGGGGTGCATAATAAACATATTAAACTAACTAACACCTAGGGAAAACTGAAGCCATTCTCTTTGGAACGAAACATAAACTGAGAAGGGTAAATAATTTTAATGTTCAGTGTAATGGGGAGTCCATCACTTTGGTTTCATCAGTTAAATATCTGGGAATCCCCTTTGACCCATGCATGTCAGGAGAATTGATAGGGAACAGTGTAGTAAAGAAAGCGAATGCCAGGCTGAAGTTCCTGTATAGACAAGCACAGTGTCTACCTACTGAGGCTCGCAGGACCCTATGTCTAGCCCTTATACAATGCCATATGGATTACGCTTGCTCTTCTGGGACTCTGCCTTGACAAAAAAACTGAAAGATAGACTGCAAATCACCCAGAACAAAATCGTAAGATTCATCCCCGGGCTGGGAACCAAAAGAACCATGTAGGCCCAGGGGTGAATTACAGCAGTTGGAAAAGCTGAAAGTTGGGAAAACAGAGTAAAACAACTGAAGCTAAATCATGTTTATTTAAATTGCTCACAAACAGTGTCCAGAATATCTTGCTGTCAATTTTTGTCAAGGTTGGGAACCGCAGCAATCTAGTTTCTAGGGGGGGAGAGAGCACAACTTTGTAGTACCCACAGTCAGTGGCCAGGCTTCAAAACACCTTTTATTTGTACAGCAATAAAGGAATGGAACAGACTACCCACAAATGTCAAGGCCAGTCATAGCTTGAACCAGTTCAAAAAGACTGCCAAAAAGTGTCTGATGAATAAGCAACAGAAAGGGAGGGAATGAATTTCTATTTTTTAGCTAAAATACGTGTAAAATTTTTCCTTATCCCCAGTAATGACCCTCGTATTGTAGATAGTCGTAATGACCCTCGGGGAGTAGATAGTCTTAATGACCCTCGTATTGTAGATAGTCTTAATGACCCTCGTATAGTAGATAGTCTTTTTAGTATGATAATAAGATGTTATCTTCATTATAGAATAATAAGAAAATATTATAACCTTTATATTATAATAATAAGGTAAAAGGACCCCAATGGAAATAAGTCACTCTGTCTGACTTTTTTGGGTTATCCTAGGTTCTCTACACATATGCTGCTATGTATGATAATTCTATGTAACTGTATTGTGTATACCTGAATAAATTTACTTACTTACTTACTTAATTGGAACCACGGCTACCTCTTGCAGAATGTCACCTACCCATTCTCATCATTCACAGTTTCCACCCACCCATCAGCACCCACCTTCCTTCACCCACACCCACTACTCACTCCAGTATGACACGGGCATCGTCATAACCAATGGGTTGACAGGGTATCTTGGGCAGCTGGACATCTTCAACCTTGAGTCTGTAGGCCTGAGCTGTGGAGTACACAAATAAGGAGAATGTTAGACAGGAGTAAGCGTATTGGTTATGCCTTATTATAATTAATATTAACGACTGCTAAAAGTGATTATTAATACTGAAAGTAATGATGACTGATGATAAGCACCATATCAAAATATTACCATTCATTAACACGAGTTAACCCTGAAGAAGAGGACAGAAATCAGGTTGATAAAAAGTCAGACACAGTGACTCATTCCCATTAAGGTCCTTGAGTACATTGGTCAGATGGGTGAGGGAGTTACAGTAAGATGGAAGAGTGAGTGATCTGACCAAGACTAAGAGTGAATGATCTGACCAAGTGGGATGAGTGTGTATCGACAGTGACTGGTATGAAAACACTCTCAGATTCTAGCCTGGAGTTAACCTGGAGAGAGTTCCGGGGGTCAACGCCCCCGCGGCCCGGTCTGTGACCAGGCCTCCTGGTGGATCAGAGCCTGATCAACCAGGCTGTTGCTGCTGGCTGCACGCAAACCAACATATGAGCCACAGCCCGGCTGATCAGGAACTGACTTTAGGTGCTTGTCCAGTGCCAGCTTGAAGACTGCCAGGGGTCTGTTGGTAATCCCCCTTATGTGTGCTGGGAGGCAGTTGAACAGTCTCGGGCCCCTGACACTTATTGTATGGTCTCTTAACGTGCTAGTGACACCCCTGCTTTTCATTGGGGGGATGTTTCATCGTCTGCCAAGTCTTTTGCTTTCGTAGTGAGTGATTTTCGTGTGCAAGTTCGGTACTAGTCCCCTAGGATTTTCCAGGTGTATATAATCATGTATCTCTCCCTCCTGCATTCAAGGGAATACAGGTTTAGGAACCTCAAGCGCTCCAGTAAATTTAGGTGTTTTTATCCGTTATGCGGGGCCGTGAAAAATTCTCTGTACATTTTCTAGGTCGGCAATTTCACCTGCCTTGAAAGGTGCTGTTAGTGTGCAGCAATATTCCAGCCTAGATAGAACAAGTGACCTGAAGAGTGTCATCATGGGGTTGGCCTCCCTAGTTTGAAGGTTCTCATTATCCATCCTGTCATTTTTCTAGCAGATGCGATTGATACAATGTTATGGTCCTTGAAGGTGAGATCCTCCGACATGATCACTCCCAGGTCTTTGACGTTGCTGTTTCGCTCTATTTTGTGGCCAGAATTTGTTTTGTACTCTGATGAAGATTTAATTTCCTCATGTTTACCATATCTGAGTAATTGAAATTTCTCATCGTTGAACTTCATATTGTTTTCTGCAGCCCACTGAAAGATTTGGTTGATGTCCGCCTGGAGCCTTGCAGTGTCTGCAATGGAAGACACTGTCATGCAGATTCGGGTGTCATCTGCAAAGGAAGACACGGTGCTGTGGCTGACATCCTTGTCTATGTCGGATATGAGGATGAGGAACAAGATGGGAGCGAGTACTGTGCCTTGTGGAACAGAGCTTTTCACCGTAGCTGCCTCGGACTTTACTCTGTTGACGACTACTCTCTGTGTTCTGTTAGTGAGGAAATTATAGATCCATCGACCGACTTTTCCACGCATTTTGTGCGTTATTACGGCATGGTCACACTTGTCGAAGGCTTTTGCAAAGTCTGTATATATTACATCTGCATTCTTTTTGTCTTCTAGTGCATTTAGGACCTTGTCGTAGTGATCCAATAGTTGAGACAGACAGGAGCGACCTGTTCTAAACCCATGTTGCCCTGGGTTGTGTAACTGATGGGTTTCTAGATGGGTGGTGATCTTGCTTCTTAGGACCCTTTCAAAGATTTTTATGATATGGGATGTTAGTGCTATTGGTCTGTAGTTCTTTGCTGTTGCTTTACTGCCCCCTTTGTGGAGTGGGGCTATGTCTGTTGTTTTTAGTAACTGTGGGACGACCCCCGTGTCCATGCTCCCTCTCCATAGGATGGAAAAGGCTCGTGATAGGGCTTCTTGCAGTTCTTGATGAACACAGAGTTCCATGAGTCTGGCCCGGGGGCAGAGTGCATGGGCATGTCATTTATCGCCTGTTCGAAGTCATTTGGCGTCAGGATAACATCGGATAGGCTTGTGTTAATCAAATTTTGTGGCTCTCTCATAAAAAATTCATTTTGATCTTCGACTCTCAGTCTGGTTAGCGGCTTGCTAAAAACTGAGTCATATTGGGACTTGAGTAGCTCACTCATTTCCTTGCTGTCATCTGTGTAGGACCCATCTTGTTTAAGTAGGGGCCCAATACTGGACGTTGTTCTCAATTTTGATTTGGCATAGGAGAAGAAATACTTTGGGTTTCTTTCGATTTCATTTATGGCTTTTAGTTCTTCCTGCGATTCCTGACTCCTAAAGGATTCTTTAGCTTAAGTTCGATGCTTGCTATTTCTCTGACCAGTGTCTCCCTACGCATTTCAGATATATTGACCTCTTTTAGCCGCTCTGTTATTCTTTTCCGTCGCCTGTAAAGGGAGCGCCTGTCTCTTTCTATTTTACATCTACTCCTCCTTTTTCTTAGAGGAATAAGCCTTGTGCATACATCGAGTGCCACCGAGTTAATCTGTTCTAGGCATAAGTTGGGGTCTGTGTTGCTTAGTATATCTTCCCAGCTTATATCGGTTAGGTCTTGGTTTACTTGGTCCCACTTTATGTTTTGTTTTTGTTATTGAAGTTGAATTTGGTGAATGCTCCCTCGTGACTAGTCTCATTATGTCGGTCTGGGGCTCCACGCATACATGTCTGAACCTCAGTTATGTTGTGATCTGAGTATATTGTTTTTGATATGGTGACATTTCTTATCAGATCATCATTGTTAGTGAAGATGAGGTCTAGTGTATTCTCCAGTCTAGTAGGCTCTATTATTTGCTGGTTTAAATTGAATTTTGTGCAGAGATTTAAAAGCTCGTGTGAGTGTGAGTTTTCATCAGAGCTGCCTCCTGGTGTTATTACTGCAACAATATTATTTGCTATATTCCTCCATTTTAGGTGCCTTAAGTTGAAATCCCCAGGAGCAAGATGTTGGGTGCAGGAGCTGGAAGATTTTCCAGACAGTGGTCAATTTTTAACAGCTGTTCCTGGAATTGCTGGGATGCATCCGGAGGCTTGTAGACTACCACAATGACTAGGTTTTGGTTCTCGACCTTTACTGCTAAAACTTCCACTACATCATTTGAGGCATTAAGCAGTTCTGTGCAAACAAGTGACTCTGCAATGTACAGGCCAACCCCCCCCCCTTTTGCCTGTTCACTCTGTCACATCTGTATAGGTTGTAACCTGGGATCCATATTTCGTTGTCCAAGTGATCCTTTATGTGGGTCTCAGTGAAAGCCGCGAACATTGCCTTTGCCTCTGCAAGCAGTCCACGGATGAAAGGTATTTTGTTGTTTGTTGCTGGCTTTAGACCCTGTATATTTGCAAAGAAGAATGTTATCGGACTGTGCAGACTGTGCTATGTGCAGAGGCTTGGTTTCCGTTTGCCTTGGGTTTCTGTGACTGTATTTCCTGTTGGTGCATGTTTCCCTGTCTTACTTCTATCCTCCCTAGCACCAACAATGGAGCTCCCACCAGTTGTTTTTGGTAATATATCCTCACTATTGCTAGTGGAGTCCTCTTGTTTGCTATTTCCTGCGGTATTTCTAGTTTGCAATATTGGTTTTATCTTATCTTTGACTACACTTGTTTCCCTACTATGGCTCCTGTCCCCTATGAGGTCATTTATATGTATTCCTTCCTGCGTATAATTCCCGACTACCTGGTCAAAATCTCCAGCTTCACCATTACTGCCTCCCCGGACAGCATCTCCAGCTTCACCATTACTGTCTCCCAGGACAGCACCTCCAGCTTCACCATTACTGTCTCCCAGGACAGCACCTCCAGCTTCACCATTACTGTCTCCCAGGACAGCACTATCAGCCCCACATTTACTGACTACCAGGACTTCATCTCCAGCCTTACAGTTTCTGACTACATGGCCAGTATCAAGGGCAGTACCATTCAGCCCAGACTTTTTATGTTCCTATTTGTTGTAGAAAGCTTCCAGGTTTTCTATGAAAGCAGCTTTGATGTTGTCCTCTTTTAATACCCTTGTGATTTTAGTCCACGGATTTATCTCATTTGGGCATACCCAAAAACATTTCCCTGTTTTAATACTGCTTGTAGCTAGTTCTTGGATATCTGCACAAGGGGCGTGACACCAATTTCCACAAAAATGACAATTTATCCATGTGGAAGCCCGTTTGTTTGACTGACCACAGACTACACACAGCTTCATAATGATTTGAATGGTTGATTTACTGCAATTCTACTAGCAACCTCTTGAATATTCTATTAATAACCTCCTTAAATGAAGCTCTAGCTATTTGTATTTCTGTTTCTATCTGTTTTTGTATATTGGACAGCTTACCATGCACGTTCCTGATATATATTTAATGTTTGTGTTTATAAGGGCGCCTACAACCCCATCCGTTTACAGTCTGCTTTATTGTCCAACGAAACCGTTTGAAACCAGTCAAGGGTTCGGACCAGTCAAGGGTTCGGACCAGTCAAGGGTTCGGACCAGTCAAGGGTTCAGACCAGTCAAGGGTTCGGACCAGTCAAGGGTTCGGACCAGTCAAGGGTTCGGACCAGTCAAGGGTTCGGACCAGTCAAGGGTTCGGACCAGTCGATCTGATCTGATCAGTGGGTCGCTTATTTAAAACATACTGGTCGGTGATTTGGGCTAACACATGAAGGATCTACTGGAAATTATCTACCCAAGTAATATGTGATTTGATTGATACAAAAGTATAACTTGCGTGTTGAAGAGCCGGTGACTGCTGGCAGCTCCTACAGTGACGAACGGTCGACCTCAACCCTTGTTTATCAATCGCTGTATCTAGCTTTTCTATTTTTTTTTTCCGTCTCCACCACAATAAATGCTATATTATCACTACAGTTGACTGGTGGAAATTTTGGAGGAAGGACGCTTTTTCTGTAGTAATATTTGCTTCTCGTTGTGTATATTGAGACTGCTGGTAACTACAGGTTATATGAAATTCACAGTATACGTCTGGTATTTCAAGAAAAAAGAAACTAATGAAAGTCACTTCACTCCACTAAGTACCATTATAATACTGGTTAGTTGCTACTACAACACTGTATTCTGCTATTCACTGGTATCACTAGATTATATGCGAGTACACTAACTAAACCTAATGAAACACCACTGCATCCCACTGACACAGCTAACAAGATAAACGACTTCTTCTCAACCATAGGATCTAATCTCGCCAATAAAATCCCACGTACCAATGCCCATGCCGGGGACTACCTAGATGGGAATTTCCCAAATTCCTTCTATCTTGCACCAACTGAGCCCATGGAAGTCACCAAGATTATAAAGTCACTCAAAAATAACTCAGGGAATCTGTCTCATGTCCCACCATTATTGTACAAGCGAGTGGCCCATGTCTTCTCGCATGCTATCTCATTACTTTTTAACAAGTCACTAGAAACTAGCACCTTCCCGAAACTACTCAAGACGGCAATTGTTACACCAATACATAAAGGTGGCGACCCTACAGATTTAAACAACTATAGGCCAATATCAAACTTACCACTGCTACCCAAAATCTTTGAGAAACTCGTGTACAGGAGACTATATTCATTTATAACGGCACAAAACATACTCAACCCCTGCCAATTTGGATTCAGGAAAAATAAAAGCACTAACGATGCAATCATAAAAATGCTAGATCTGCTTTACACAGCATTGGAAAATAAGGAATATCCACTAGGAATTTTTATTGACCTAAGAAAAGCTTTTGACACAGTAGACCACGGCATCCTACTCCACAAACTTGACCATTATGGTATAAGAGGCCATGCGCTTGCATATTTCAAATCTTACCTTACTAATAGGTATCAGTATGTCACCATTAAAGACACAGCATCAACAACATGGCCACTTGATACTGGAGTTCCACAGGGAAGTGTCCTTGGTCCCCTGCTCTTCCTCATATACATCAATGATCTTCCAAACGTATCTCAACACCTGAACTCCATTCTCTTTGCTGATGACACGACTTATGTCATCTCTCACCCTAATCTTGCCACCCTCAATACCCTTGTTAACGAGGAGCTGATCAAAATATCAACTTGGATGACAGCCATTAAACTTACGCTTAACACTGACAAAACCTACTACATTATGTTTGGTAGCAGAGCAGGAGATGCGCAAATTAACATTAAGATCGACAACACTCTAATTGCCAGACATAATGAGGGCAAATTCCTAGGCCTATACCTCGACAACAACCTGAATTTCAGCACCCATATCCAACACATAACCAAAAAAGTATCCATAACGGTTGGTATCCTCTCCAAGATACAATACTACGTGCCGCAAACTACCCTTCTCACACTATACCATTCACTTATATATCCATACCACACCTATGCTATCTGTGCTTGGGGTTCAACTGCAGCAACACACCTAAAGCCAATAATAACCCAACAAAAAGCCGCAGTAAGAATAATCACTAAATCCCATCCCTGGCAACACACCCCCCCACTCTTCATAGATCTAAACTTACTCCCTGTTCAGTACATCCACACTTACTACTGTGCAATCTACATCTACAGGACCTTAAATTCCAATATTAACCTTGACCTAAAACGCTTTCTTGATAATTGTGACAGAACCCACAGGCATAACACCAGACACAAACATCTCTATGACATTCCCCGTGTCCGACTAAACCTTTACAAAAATTCAATGTATGTCATAGGCCCTAAAATCTGGAACACCCTACCTGAAAACTCTAGAACTGCAGACACATTCATCACCTTCAAAACTACCATCAGAAAACATCTTATCTCCCTGATACACCCTGTCAACTAATTACACGAATACCACCAGGTGGTTCACACTTGCACTCACTCACCCATTTGACCATAAACAGAAATATCAATCTCAATCTTAAAATAATGAATCTTAACTAGTCATAAGTGATACTCCAATACTGAAACTATGTATAGTGCCAAAACAAAAGCATTCACATTGCTAAACTCACAAACTAGTATTTAGTCACTTAGCCATAATACCAACTTACCTCATAATTTTGTAATATTTTAAACTTAAGATTTAATCTAAGTCTGCCCGAAATGCCTAGCCATGCTAGGTGTTCTAGTGGTACACTCTGTAATTATTATTCTACTACATGTAAACCACACAATAACCAGATTCTGTAAACTCAGCATTGTAATCCTTATAGAGAATAAACTTTGAATTGAATTGAATTGAATTGAAGTGAGCGTCATATGTTAAAGGTCACCAGTCACCCACCTGTAGAGGGCCATCCAGGAGTGAGTGAGTCCCCGGTGCCCATGTAGGTGGTTCCTCTCTGCATGCCCGACCCTGGGAGCCACCAAGTGTTGGGGTACACGTTTTGTGCCTCCACTCCCTCCAGGGCAACATCTCTGGGGTCCGAGAAGAGGATTATGCCCTGGGCGCCTCGCTCCTGGGCTTGAAGCACCTGGGGGTACAAGAGTCACTATAAGTTAGGCTGTAATATACACATGGCTGCTGTAGATTGTATTTAAATTATTATATACCCTAGAGAGTTAATAACATTCAGTGAACTCAATGTTTAATAACTGCTAGGTGAAAAGGGTCAGCGGGTATCAGGATGTTTTCCCATGCATCTGCCTCGCCAAGAATTTAACCCGGGTCTTTCAGTTGTGAACCAAATGAAGTGCCACTAATCTGTGAAATGCTTCTGAGTAGACATGACATAAAAGCTAACATGCTGTGGTGTATACCACTAACTACTCGCTGACACACAAGGCTATTTGACTGACTGCTGACTGACACACGAGGCTATACGACTGACAGGAACAGTATAAACAGACCTGATGGCAGATAAAGAAATCTTAGGAAGAAAGTATTCATGGCGCTGTA